>BLKR01000704.1:17500-339805 GCA_011170035.1 Teleogryllus occipitalis
GCAAGAGGACGAAGCCCCTTGGTGATAGCTGGAGATTTCAACGCCTGGGCGGTTGAGTGGGGTAGTTCGTCCACTAATGAGCGAGGTCGAGCAGTTCTGGCATCACTCTCCCTTTTGAATGTAGAACTCGCCAACACAGGAGACATACACCTTCCGCAGAGGGGGCGTGGGATCTGTTGTGGATCTGACGTTCATGTCAGATAATCTTTTGAGAATGGGAGTGTCCTGGAGAGTTAGTGAACACTATACCCATAGTGACCACCAGGCACTTTTGTACGAGGTGCAAAATCAGCGGCGGGATAATTTTGCGCCGAAATATCAGCCAGCTGGGTGGAAAGTAAAAACGTTCGACGAAGAACTTTTCCGACAATGTTTGGAGACGATAGTGCCAACAGGAACCGCAGATGACAAAGCTGGGCAGGTGATGAAATGGGTAACCAAAGCCTGTGATGCGGCTATGTCTAGACGGGGCGCAATCTCTCGACGTTCACCAGTTTACTGGTGGAATGAGGAAATCGCCCAATTACGACGGAGGTGCCTTCGAGCCAGAAGACAGTACCAGAGAGCTCGTGGCAGAGACAACTTTCCTCAATTGCAAGAGCAATACAAACTCGCTCGAAGCCAGTTGAAAATAGAAATCCGCAAGAGCAAACGCTTATGCGCCAAAAGCCTGTGTGACGAGGTGGAAAAGGATCCATGGGGTAGGCCGTACAAGACGGTCATGTGTAGGTTAAGACAGCGACACCTACGTTCTCCAACTTGCCCCAAAATGCTGCTCAGAATTGTGACAGCCCTATTCCCTAACCACCCCGGTGTCTCAGATAATATAGCGTTATCTGAGCTAGAAATAATTCCTCCAGTCACGCAAGAAGAAATTCTGCACGCAATCAGCAGAATCGGCAACACAAAGGCTCCCGGACCGGATAACATTCCCAATATTGCCCTCAAGACTGCGATACTTGCTCACACCGACATCTTTGTGAATCTTTATTATTCTTGCTTGAGGGAAGGGGTGTATCCAGAAAGATGGAAAAAACAGCGCTTGGTGCTCCTCCCTAAGGGGAATAAATCACCCGAAGATCCATCATCATACCGGCCATTGTGTATGCTGGACACAGCTGGCAAGGTTCTGGAGAGAATTATTAGTACCAGACTGGAGAAAGCTGTGGAGGAGAGAGGAGGCCTTTCGGAAAATCAGTATGGTTTCCGCAGAGCCCGCTCGACTGTTGACGCAGTCCAGCTTGTCATTAACACCGCCCGACAAGCAATTGGAGGAAGTAGATGGAAGAGAGGCCCAAAACAGTACTGTGCTGTCGTTACGTTGGATATTAAAAATGCATTCAACTCGGCCAGGTGGAGTAATATTCACCAAGCTCTCCGCAGATTTAATGTGCCAACGTACTTGAGGAAGATTGTGGCCGAGTATCTGAGTAATAGAGCCCTCATTTACAATACAAGTAATGGGCCGAAGGTACATAATATCACGGCTGGTGTCCCGCAAGGGTCGGTATTGGGTCTACCATTATGGAATGTGATGTATGACGAGGTTCTTCAGCTTCCCCTCCCAGAAGGCACCAGTATTATTGGTTTCGCGGACGACATTGCTATCGTCGCCGTTGCGAAGTACATTGAGGAAATTGTGTATATTTGCAACGAAGCGATCGCTATTGTTAGTCAGTGGCTGAAGTCCTCAGGGCTGCAGTTAGCTGAGCACAAGACTGAGGTTCTCCTAGTCTCTAGCAGGAAAAAGAGAGGAACCATCACTCTCAAAGTCGGAGACCACCGTATTGAATCACAGCCGTCGATCAAATATCTTGGTCTCATGATTGACGCCCGTCTGACATTTGCTGACCACCTGAAGTACGCCAGCAATAAAGCTGCGGTAATTAATGCAGCACTGTCGAGACTAATGCCCAACATAGGGCCCTGTCAGGATAAACGGAAGCTTCTGGCCTTGGTTGTGAGGTCCGTCTTGCTCTGTGGAGCCCCAGTATGGGCCAACTCCACGATGATAAATAGCTACATCCGAGGGATGACGTCAGTGTACAGGTTATCAGCATTGCGGGTAGCTTGTGCATTCCGCACTGTGTCAAACGATGCAGTGTGCGTCACGCAGGGATGCCCCCTGTCGATATCTTGGCGCAGGAGAGACGGAGGCGATATCACAAAGAAGACGAGAACCCAGACTGCTCAACAACACTGCTCGAATGGCAGGATCGATGGGACAAGTCCATTAAAGGAAGATGGACGTACCGCATGATTCCCTTCATTGCACCGTGGATCAACCGTAAACACGGTGAAGTAAATTTCTTCTTAACCCAGCTGTTGTCTGGACATGGATGTTTTCTGGCATATCTCCACAGGTTCAAGCTGGAGGATACCCCATTCTGTCCACTATGTGAACCTGCTGTCGAAGACGCCGAGCATGTGTTCTTCCAGTGCCCGCGATACCATGTGCAGCGACGGCACGTTATGAGTATACTCGGAATCGACCCTCTGACACCCGAAGCAATGGTTGGGTGCATGCTCGCTTCAGAAACCAACTGGGATGCGGTGAGCGCATATGCGCAGACCATAATAGCTGAGCTGAGGAGAATAGAAAGGGAAAGAAGGGAAGTCGACTGATCCTCGTTTGATCCTTCCTACGTTTTGGCGAAGAGAAGTGGCTGGTGACTAGGCCACTCTAATCCACTCCCAGTGATGTAATGCCTAACGGCGGTTCCGCGGGGAGGATGGAGGAATTCTTTTCCTCCAGAAGGCATTAATCCACTCTACCAACGTAAAAACACACACACACACACACACACACACACACACACACACACACACACACACACACACACACACACACACACACACACACACACACACACACACTCACAATCACGAGGAGGTAGAGAAGCTAGGGGCTGTTTTAGTGAGTAAGTCTCTCGCACTCCCTTGTGGTTTGGAGCACATGGTATATTTTTAAGCTTTCCACCTACCCATGTAAAAAACACTCTCTCTCTTCCTCCCCCTCTCTCATATATCCCTTTTTATTTGTTACGGATAAGACATTTATCTGTTAAGACAGGGACAGATAAACAAATTCAAACAAGCCTGTGCACTAAATGAGGCTGGAACTGTTAAATTATCATCAACTACAGGAGGTAGATCCTCTTTTCCTTTCCTTTAAAATAGCTCCCTAACTGTTTTCTGTGCTCTTTCTTTTCATTCAATTTATAATTCTTAACTTATTCATAGTCTTGACTAAATGCATATTAGGCATTCAAGCGCCCATGCCAAGCATAGAATTTGCGTTCTTTCAGGATACTTCAAATTAGGGTTGTTGTTATTTGCCTTAGTGGTTATACACTAGTGTGAATAAGATTCTGATTATTTTCAAAAAGTTTAATAAATAATTTTTAGTGAAAAAATTGATTGGTTTTAATTTCCTTTTCTTGAATTGAGATAAAGAAAAAATAACAATTCATGTTTATTAATATATATTAACTTTTGATGTAAACAGGTAATGACAAAAATGTTACTATTTTAAAAATATTTTATCTACTTACTGAATGTTTACAAAAATAAATATACATAAATTACTACTTAAACTAAAATGACAACTATTAATCAAAATACCTAATTACTTATTCTTATATAATTGTGATACTCATAAAAACAAAAACAATACAATTTTTGTGCAGACTAGATGTGCATTATACTTGAGTTTACTGATGCAAAATCATCAATGATAAATTCAAAGATGGTTTTCTCAATTTCTTTTCTTTCATCACTCAATAGAGCAAGATCACACAATTGTTCTTGTCCCAATGAAGCTCTTAAATAGGATAGTATCAATTTTAACTTACTGAAAAATCTCTTACAGCTTACAATAGAAACAGCAACAGTCAATATAATTTGAATAGTGATAGGTACATTTGGAAAAATCACTCTTGTCTCCATATTCAACAATGAATTGTTCAAGTTGTTATTGTTAACTATTTTTGTTTTTAAATTGAAGCAATATTTTTTGAGAGTACTGCAACAGATTTTAGTTGAAAAACATAGAAGGTTCCAGATTATTACATAAGGAACATATTGCTGTGACACACATTTTAATTATGCATGATTCTGAAACCATGGATTCTAGGCCATAAAATCAGGCTTTTCCCTTAAAGGGACTCAAGTTTGTTGGGACTTGGGAGAAAATCATGAGGGATGGATGAAGAATAAACGAGGGACATGTGGTGTAATGTTGAAAGATATGCAGGGACATATATATCCCAAATTTTGATTTCATTATTCTGGGTGCTCCCACTTCGTAGCATGGGACAGGAATGTGCAGAAATCCAGGATTGATGTAAAATGAAATTGAAGAAAAATGACAAATAATCTTTCTGCTAAAATTAAAGGGACTATTTAACTTTCTGAACAATGTAATCACAATGCTTAGCTGTAATTGAATGATTATTCTTACCTAAATATTATTCTATATTGCACTCACTTCTCAGCCTATAATGCTATATCACACACAGTTCAGGGACTGGGTGTTTGAAATTGGGATCTTTTATAAAAATATTTTCACTTTTAAAACATTGATTAAGTGCAGAGTTTTCACAAGGAACGAGATAGAAAGGGTAATCAAGAGTAAGTCTCTGAGTATGTATTCAGGACTAATATCTTACTTTACTTATGATGTATGCAGTGCAAATAATTATTTATAGTGCATTCAATTATTGTCTTTTGAATTATCAATGTTGAGTTTTTTTGCAGAGACCAATAGGTCAAGTCAAAAAAAATTGAGATCATGCAAGAAACAATTGTTTCACTCATGAAATATAAACATTTTTACTACAATCATATTATTGCAATATAAACATGTATAGAACATCCTTATATTATTGTGTGAAGAAAAAATAATGAGAAGAAAAAGTATAGGTGTAGGTATGGGTATAAGTATAAATAAAGTAATGCTTATGTTTCAAAGCATGATATATTTTGTCACTAGTCTTCAGAGATTCTTCAAAACATTCTTCATGTTTGTCAATGAATGTGAAAGACAGACGATTAGATGAGTAGTGAGAAGAGAAAGTAAGAATGGCCAGTAAGGACAAGCAGATCTTTCTAGCTGTAGCAGGTCATCACAACAGACAGCAAAGACTGTGCCGGGGGATGGGCAACGATCAAGAAACGATGGGTCTTGAGTTAGTGTGAAAGAGTCTTTTTGCATGGTGTTACAAAATGGTAGATTAAGAAAAAGTGTTTGACAGGATAAGGATCATTTAGTTGCTTCCTGTTGCAGGGATGAAAAGTCATACAATGCAAGTTTTGGTACAATAAAATCACAAAATGGGGGAGGAACACCAAATCTAGCGGAAAGTGTTGTCAGAATTCCAGACAGTATGGAAGATGAGATAGAACAAGGTATTGTTCCAGTCACAATTATTTCATCACATCAGTATCCCACCAAAACTGATCCATTTTCTTCTAAAGTAATATTAACTTTATGATCTGACAGTATAATTTATTTTGTTGCAGAATCTGTAGCTATGGTTGCTAAATATAACGATTCAATGGGTTTCTACAAAACATTGGCCCTCGAAACAAAATCATCAGTTCCTTTACTTACTAGCTTGATTTTCACATTAATTTGCGTTTTATGTGCTTTGACGGTAATAATTTCTCCTGTGATTATTTTGAAAAATTTAACAGAGGTATGTAAAATATATTTTATTGGTCTGCCATTAGGTTGCATAAAACCATCTAGTAGAAATAATAAATAGGTATCTAAATTTCAACCAAATGTTCAGAAAAATATGAAATGATTATGTTTACTACACAATTATAAGTTAAAATTTTGTGAAGTGAAGTTATCATTGAAACTTATGGGAGTAATTTTTAACTCTTCTTGTAAATTTTGGAAATAATAATTCTGTCTACCTGTTTCTTCTGAACATTTTGTTGAACTTTAATAGAGGCTTATTAATTCAAAGAGCAAAGCTAAACAATTTTGTATTTTCTTTTTAATTATCATTAATATTTATGAATTTTTTAAAAAAATTTTAGTATTATAAAAAGTAATGTTTGGTTTTCCAGAACTTAACAAGATATATTGTTGCTCTGGCATTTTTCTTCATAATTTTAGTATCAAGAACTGTGGGAATAGTGCTCTTCGACCAGGTAGAAATTAATTTTCTTTTCTTTTCTTTCTTTTTTTTCCCTTTATTTTTTAATGTTATTTGAAAATATGTTTAAATATCTACTGAATCTTTTATTCCAGGTTACTTATAAAATTTCTTTACAAGTTCATCAGTCATGGATTGAAAGTATTTGCAAAGGTTGCTTAAATATTTTCCAGAATGCATCCCATTCTGAAATTTTACGATGGTTTTCTCTTCATCTTTCAGAAAGTAAGGTTTGTTTTATAATACAAAAACACATGCATTTCTCCTCAGTATATTATGTAAGGATTTCTCATTTTGTACTAAAATAATTTTGATATGGTTTTAATTCCAGTTGATACGTCTCTACCATCAAATTCAATATTGCTTGTGGAGAATTTATTTTTAGTTCTTTTGCTGATCTGTGTGCTGAGTATATGTTCACTATGGTTTCTCATTCCAATAATTGCAATTTGTGTATTTAGTCATTTCCTGCTTCGATTTACAAAGTAAGATTTTTTTTCTATATGAAAGTGTTTTTATTTCAAACTGAGGTCTTAATTCCTAAAATATTGTTGTATTACATTAGTTCTGCTCTTCTAAAATTCTACCATCGAGCTGAAGAAGCTTGTTTACGTTTAAATGGCTTTGTTGCTTCTACAGTTATGGGCAGAGTCACCATACAAGCATTTGGAAAAGAACAAGATTATTGGACCATGTGTGTATTTATTTTTTCTTTTCTTTCTGCTGTGATAATTACAACTTAACTATTTCTTAGTTCAATCACCCATGAACTCTCTTTTATTTTCAGCTTTCATAATCAATGTGATACTTTCTTGGCTTATTCACAATTGAATCAAGCTGCCTGTTTATGGCTACGTTTCTGGATTCAGTTTGCATCTTGTAAGATTTCATTAATAGTTTTGAGAAAATGTATAAGAAACTGATATTTGGTATCCTTATTTTCAGTTATTCTTTTAACATTTTATTATGAATTTTCAATTAATATGCTTTTTTTTTCCCAGTGTGTTTCATTATGATAATTTTGGGAATAATGTGCATAAAAGATGATGCAAAAGAATGGGTGTTTTTTTTTGGTCAAACAGATTTATATCTTATTCCTACTACTATAAGTATTTTTTGTGCATTTTTATTTGGTTATATCTTGAATAATGTTACACAAACATCTACATCAATGTCATCAAAGTTCATTGTTTTGGGCAATCATGATGCTACTGTTCGAGTAAGTTTTAAACAAACATAATCTTTGAAACAAAGGGTTACTATATTGTGAGATAATCTAGATATTACATCTCTTACTTCAGTCTATCAAGCCAGAAGATGACTCTAATCTTCCATATGTGATGCCAAATCCTTTTGCTAATGGCAGTATTGTGTTTCGAGATGTCAAGTTGGAATTCTGGTCTGATTCTCAACCATCATGGAGAGGACTTTCTTTTCATGTACAGTCTGGAGAAAAAATAGGTATTACATTAAATAAAATGATTATGAACAATGATGTAACTGAGCAGGAGCAGCATCTGCACTGACTGTCACCATTTCTATCACATTCAAAGCAGATACTATTTTTGGTGCTTTCTCCACCTTTTTTAGTAATAATAATTATATTATTATTATTATTATTATTATTATTATTATTATTATTATTATTATTATTATTATTATTATTATTATTATTATTATCATTATTATCATTATTATCATTATTATCATTATTATTATTATTATTATTATTATTATTATAATATATAATCATTCTTCTAAATACAATCTCTTGCTACACCATTGGTACAGATCATAGTGATGTCTATTGATACTTACATATGATAATAATGTATTCAGGCATTTTGGGCCTTCCTGGATCTGGAAAAACTGCTATAATAGGTGCTCTATACAAACTAGCAAATCTTTCACAAGGTTCTGTAACTATTGGGGACATAGACATTAAGACTGCTCCAGTAGATTACGTGCGTTCCAGTATTGCTCTTGTCCCCCAAAACCCACTAATGTTTTCGGGAACCTTACGGTGAGTTTATTTTTCTTGGTACATTTAGGTAATAAGTGAATCTCTAAGAGTTTTTTCTTTTCATTGTCTCTTTCTTCTTCTTCTTCATTGGTTTATAGCATGAACATAGATCCCATGCATAGATACAGTCTTCGAGAACTATGTGAGAGTTTGGAAAAAGTAGGAATTTATCAGAAAATAGAAGATATGCCAAATCTAATGGAGACTCAAACATACTGTATAGAAGAAAGGTTATCTGTTCAAGAGCGTCAACTTTTGTATGTTGCTCAGGCTGTTCTGCGAGACCCCAAGGTATCATTATTTTTCATATGACACAGTAATTCTCTGTCTCAAAACTATTCTTGAATTTCTTCAAAGTGTTCTACTCATCACAATATATACAGACCATATAGTAGAGAGGAATATTAATAAATTCTTAGTCTAACAAAAAATGATACTGTTTTTTCAAATTAATGCATTCAACAATATCTCCTCTTCATTCATTGCACATAGGACAATGTTCACAAAGCATTTTTAAGCCTCTGTAAGCGTTGTTTTTCTTACTCTGCTAACCACTCCTCCATCCTTATCACTGCTTCAGTCAGTATACATTTCTTCCTTTTTAAATGTATTTTAGCTTTGAAAATAGAAAGTATGAAGGGGCATAAACATGTAAATAGGGATAGTGATAAATCACATCAAAGGCAACTTCATGAATTTCCTGGAAGTTTTATCATCAAGCTTGTTTAGTAACGAACAAAATACCTTGGCACTGTTTTGATATGGTGCCATTCTCATCATCAAGCTCTGCAGAGGTGAGGGAAGAGGACTATACCTTGTATGTTCTCTTCCTCCTTTCCTGTGCAGGTCTTCACAGTAGTGGCTTGTCACTCCCTTCCAATGGATGGATGATGATGGGAGTGACCCCCAGGGGATAAATGATTGTGGATAAGATGATGCTTTAGATGTGATATCAGTGGTATAGGAAGCAACCTACTACAATCAAATTGTGAAAATACTCTTGCATTACATGAAACTCAAACCTACAGCATACAACTCTGTGTACTTTGATGCTGTTCCAAGCCACTGTGGCAGCCACTGAGGCAGGATGTCACTTTTTTAACTTATTCTAAATAACTTTTTTGTGGTACAGAAAACCGCACAAAGGATTTTCCAACACAAAAATCGTTTTTGACTCCTGATCTTCTCTCAAAGTCTGCAATGAATTTTTTGTTATTTACGTTGGTAAACATGTGCTTAGCTAGAAACCAACTATCTAAACAACCCTTTAAGAGCATGACTATAGCAATGATCATTAAAATGCTTGAGAGTCTATTAAAAATATTTTAGCAGATTTTCAGGTTTAGATTTTACTAGAGCTCATAAATCTGTGGAAAAGTATGTCGTTGGCAAAAAACAGAATATTTGGAAATAAATGTAAACAACATTTATTTTCAAAATTGTTTTGGTTCAGATATATTTAAGTTACATTTTCTGAAGTTACCATTGCATGTAATGCCATTTGAAGCCTTGATATTTATCTTTGTTAGTATTACAAGAAGACTTACTTTCAAAGTATACATCACGCCCACAAAAATGCCTAAGAACTCTTTATTTTTTTTTTTATTGTTTTTTCTTTCTTTTCCCTTCTTCTTCCTCTTCTTCTATTCACCTCTTCTCAAATTTATCAGAGCTGAAATATTTATTTGCTATATTTGGTTTTAGAACTCATGATATAAAGTTGGTGCATCTGAGATCAAAATTGGAAAAACCATTTGCAAAACAGTATACTAATTGTCATGATAACCAGTTTTAGTTCTGTTGATGGGAAATGTCCTAAACTAAGAGTGTATCAATACTTCTTGCATAGTTCTTAGTGATTTGTGTTGATTTTTGAAGGGTACTTCAAGAGGTTGTAGATAAGAAATGTGATATTCATATAATATTTAGTCCCTTTTAAATGATACAAGATATTCCTGAGCTGCACAACGAATATAATTTTTACAAGATCTATTTTTTGTGTGTTCAACAATCACAGAAAATATATAGGATACTACATCCAAATTATATTAAGCATTGAATTCAAAAATGTCATGGGATCTTAAACTTGTAAAATTGTAAAGGTTTTCACTTTGGATTCCATGCACTAGGTCCTAAAATCTATCAAACAACTTTTCAATAAACTTTTTAACCTTTTTGAGAAAAAGATCATTTAGTGATCACAAATAAATAAATAAATGGCTCACAAATAAATGGCTGACTTTTATAAGGTAGTCCTGTTCTGAGGCAAAAATAGTGAAACTAAATATAAACATTAATTTTTTTCTCAGATATTAATATTAGAAGAGCCAATAGAACCAGTTGGTACAAAGGACATGTTCAAAGTTCTAGATGTTGTAGAACAACTATTTCACTGCACAATCTTGGTTGTAGCACACAATATGAAATATGCTGCAAAATGTGACAGAATTATCATAGTAAAAGATGGTCAAGTAAGTCAACATTTAATATACATTCGACTCTTTATCATAATATCTGTTCATAGAATAAAGTTAAAACAATTTGTACCTCAGGATGAGATGTTAGTAGTGTCTTTGAACAAGAATTACAGAAAAACTGCTTATAAACATTGAGATTCATTTCTGTATGTTGTCAGAAGAAATAACTTGTTTAAAATTTTATTCAGCTTGTCTATCATTATAAATGAAAAAAATTATATATTAATTGAAAATGTACGAAGGTTGTCCGTAAAATAGGGTTTTCAAGACGTTACAGTTGCGATCCGGCAATACTGGTGGAATACATCACTGGCATGTAGCTTGGTTCTCCCATGTAGATAAGAAATGTGATATTCATATTATTTTTAGTCCCTTTTAAATGGTGGGAGAAATGGTGGAAAAAATATATATTTCCACCATGGGTTCTCCCTCTCCCAATCCTCACCCCCGGCGAACTGTCTCCGAAGCTGTCTTGGCTCATATACTCTCTTGGCTGGTATATACTCTCCTCTTGGCTGAGCAGCCGTTAGAGATGGAGCTTCCACTCGCTTCTCTCGCCATGTGCGAATTAAGCTATGTAATTGGTTTTTTGTGTGCAGAACACACTGCGTCGGGGAACATTCCTTCCCAATTGTGTGAAATCTGCGGAGAAAAGTGCATGAGCATATAACACATGCGTAAATGGTGCAGAGAATTCAAAGACGGGCGTATAATGTCAATGACGAACCGCGTTCCGGAGGGCCGTCGATTTCGAAAAAAAACGTTTGCGAAAGTGGAAGAAGAAATGCTGAAAGATCGAAGGGCGACGGTTTGGAAGCTCTGCAAGATGATTCCTAATGTCAGCAAGATTTCCATTTACAAAATTGTGACAGACCATTTAGGGTATGTAAGATGGGTTCCAAGAATGCTTATGGACCATCATAAACGGCGTGTTCAAGCGTCCTGCGAATTTCTTCAAGCCTCCGAAACCGATGGCGAAGAATTCTTGGATTTAATTGTTACTGGGGACGAGACCTGGGTCCACCACACGACGCCGGAAACGAAGGAACAATCCAGTCAGTGGAAACATTCAGTTGTCGAAGCCGCGGAAGTTCAAGCAAACACTGCCAGGAAAGTGAAAGGCGACCGTGTTTTGAGACAGGGAGAGGTTATTGTTGTGTGAAATCATGCCTGATGAGCGCTTCTGTGAGACGTTAAATAACTTGCGCCGCAACAAGAGGAGAGGCATGCTAGCGACGGGAGTGCGTTTCCATCACAACGCTCGGTCGCACAACCTGCCCTATAGTCCGGACATAGCCCAAGTGATTACCAACTCTTTCCTACATTGAAGAAACACCTGGGTGGGACTCAATTCAGAACAGGAGAGGAACTGAAAGAAGAGGTGTTAACCTACCTTCGCGGCGCGCCGGGAGAGTTCTACGACTGGGGCATAAAGAAAAAAGTACACTGCATGCAAAAATGAATCGACCTCAACGGCCATTACATTGAAGAATAGGAAAAAGTCTTGTTTTCCAAGAAATGTATATTTCAAAGCAAATAAACATGTTTTTTATTGTGAAAAATCAATGGGAGCCTTATTTTACGGACAACCCTCTTATAATTAAATATAGAATATAATATAGCTCCATACATTTATAATGATAGGTAAGCTGGATTATATATATATATATATATATATATATATATATATATATATATATATATATATATATATATATACACACTTTACGTTTCCTTGAAAAAATCTCGATAGAAAATCAAAACATGTTTAATTTGAGCATAATTGGAATATTAACATATTTAATTTAAACTATTCCCTTTAGTTTTTAAAATAGTGCAGTGGAATCTCGTTAGTACGTTTATCAAGGGACCGAACATTTTGAACGTCATAAGCGAGAAAACGTGCAAACGAAAAATGTTCAATTTATAATTCTTTTCATATTTCCGTCTGCAAACCACTACAATAGAGAAAACTAATAGAGACGTTATTAACGCACAAATATCAACGGGATGAACTAATTTATTCATAAATGACACTGAATAAAAGTAAATTACACAAAAAGCACTCAAAGTAATTCACATTAAGGCCTGAGTCACGGGCGTTGCGTTGATGCGCATCACCTAATGCGGATGACGTCAGCTGCGTCGACGCGCGTCGTAGATTATATTGTATATTTCGGAAAGGCGCACAAGCACGCTTGACGACATGCGTTGTTTCCGACACGCGTCGCCTTGCAGCCACCGTGCGTTGATAGCTAGAAAATGCGCGTTAGTTTACGTCGTAGCTTGAGCTGTGGATACAACGCACGTCACCAACAGCGCTCATATGCCATTTCGAATAAAATACCCTGTTAAGGCTCATTCTCAATGCAAACGTTAAAGTTAGTACTACGTCTTAAGCGGACCCGTTCACGATGCGTTCGCATAACACGTAATTAACTTGATAGCTGCAAGTTTCAAGCTACAGAGCTTACTCTTAAGTAAGAAATATAAATGAACCAATCACTCAAAAATCCAGTATCGAAAAAGAAGTCGAGTCGATAGATCAAACAAAAGACTCGTTTGGCAGATAGTGTGGTTGATTTACGGCGGTTTTCTGCTTTGTTTTTTTGTAGTGTACGATCTTTTTGTAATTTAGTTGTAGTATTCATAGTACTGGTTAGTTAGTTGTTGTTGTATTCATAATAGTATCGTGTAGTTTTCATTTTTTTTAAATTAAAATATATAAATCAAACCTGTACACCATGGACAAAGTCGATATCTCGAAATCAAGTCTTACATCCAACCAATAGTAAACTAGAATGTCCCATAGACAATAGAAAATTTATTTTGCTTACGTTTATGTAGGTCATTGTGAATACTTCAGTCCACCACGTACGTTAAAGTTTGTGTCTATTCGTTACGCCTATGTTTATGTTTGCTTTGTGAATGAGCCTTTAATCTACAACCCACGTTAAGCGTCTCATGTGCGCAGGTATCGTGGCAGCTGGCGTCTTTAGCGTTAGGTGATGCGCGTCAGCGCAATGCTCGTGAGACACAGGTCTAACAGGAAAAAAAGAGGCGTGGAGGGTACAGTGAAACACGTTTATCAGGCTCTAGAATCAGATTAAAAGTGAAAGGCACCCAAAAGTACCATGAAAACAACGCACATCGAAGATGGCGCTGGTGCACTGGAAAACGCGCGTCTCCCGCGAAGCGAAGTTACCTACACAAACTTTAAACGTGCTAAGCGGGATTGTTAAATGTGTAAACAAATAACTTGATGGAATTGGGGCTGGGGCATGAAAATATGAACGTACTAAGCGGGAAAACGTGATAACGGGGAACGTGCTAATGAGATTCCACTGAAATTGATATAATAATGTTTAGCACTTAGTATTATTACATTTTACTCTCTTGAATCATAAGTTGTTATTATTTTTGTTTAATGCAGGTTGCTGAATTTGACACTCCTGAAAACTTATTTAGAAATCCAAATTCCTGTTTTTCCCAAATGCTCTCAACAAGTGCGGAAAATTTGTTGGAGACTGAAGTGTAATAGCAGTGTTATTTATATCAAAGTTCTGTAATCAAACTTTTCTTTAAAAAGTTATAATTTATTGTTTAATTGACAAACACTTGAGAAACTTACCCATGAGTATGAATGATTGAGTGGAATTTGTTATTCATTTTTATCATAGAATATTAATGGTAAATAAATTTTATTGTCAGAGTGTCTGTAATTGATATCCCTATAAATATGAGATCTATAAAAATGAAAACTTATCTTCAAAGGCAAGTTTCATATGATGGGTATGTTTTGCTTTGAAATAATTTGTTAATGAAATGTTGCTTTCTTTTATATTTTGTTTTATTGAAGTAATGTTTTAATATCTAACTGCATTATCTTGTAAATTAACCATTTTTGAATCAGCAACAAAAGGTTTTGAAAATAATAAATTTTTAGACCATGGTTCCAAAGATACAAGATTTGTATTATATTTGACATGATCACATGAACATGTGAATGCCAAGATAATAAATTTATTATTTCAAAAATACTTCTATATTGTTTAATTGTGGGAAGTTCAGTTTTGGTGTCAGTTTTAATTAAAACAGCTGTGTATGAATGTATTCATTGATGAATACAGATTTTTTATTTGAATCAACCCTGGGTGGTTCTCGTATTCTCTTATTGTGACAAATATTCAAAAAGTTATTGTTCAAAGAAAAAATAAAAACTGAACAGTGTTTACATTCAGCAGCTGTGCAATTACTTAAGTGAAAAGAAAGTTCTTTTAACTGATCAAATAATGAATGAGTATTCAGAAGTTAAAAATGGAGGGAAAAACGAAAAAGAAAAAAAAAGTATATGTACATAATGAATTCCTTTTTTCAAAGGAAAAGTTATCTTGGACTAGAGAAACATTTATCTTTCCCAACCAATCTCTGAAATGCCGTAGGTGTTATGAAATGCCGTATGTGTGCCAGAGCACACTTTTGTCACCTCTTTTAGCTCTCTTGATTAATATGAGTGTCACTTTGACAGTTGATCATTGGCTTTAGTGTATTATGAGTATTATAAACTTGTTGAATAGTGTGTTACTTTGAGCTGTAATGATTATGGTGTTTATAAATTTAAAAAATATCAGTATGTTGTTGGGTTGTCTCAATTTAGCTTACTTGAGGTAATTAACCACTTATTAATTTCAAGGTTCCGTTACTTTTAATGGATTGGGCTCGTCTTCTTTAAATGTATTTAAGAAAATAGAGAATAGTCTTATTATAATTAAAACCTTTCATTTGATCATTTTTTAAAAAGTTTTTTTGACAAACTAGTGCTACCACAGCACATACTTTCTCATGTTATGTCTAAATGTGCAATTCTGAAAATTCAGGGAGTTCAACTAATTCAACACCTGCACCATTCTTTTCACTTGTTCTATTTGTGAATAAAAAGGAGAAAAAATGTTGACCAGGTTTTTAAAAAAACGATAGTTTATAAATTGCATCAAGTACAAATTATGCGAAGACTACTAGTTTAAAAAAATAATGGTACATGACCTTTTTTAAAGATCTGATTTCTTAGAACAAATTTTGTTTAAGGCAAAAGTTTCTATCTTCTAATTTTAGTTTTCAAATATTAAAATTTTGCAATTTTCAAAAATACACAGTTCGCTGAGAGAAAATAACTGAGACTAGTACCTCTTTTTTTTTACCGCCCTACCAAGGAGTGAATTTAAAGAAAAAAACTCGAGCCGTTTTTGAGAAAAAATGTTAAAAATTAAAAATTGCCTGAAGTCGTTCGGACACCGTGCGCCCGGTCTCGAGTTCCCTGCAGCTGGGACAGGACGTGCGTCGGCGAGACCGGGCGCACGGTGTCCTAACGACTCGGGGAACACATAACCCACTACAATAGATATCACACCAATCTTTCCACTAGCGCACCACTCCAAGAGATGCGGGACATGCCATGACTTTGACAAGACTCGACTCCTGCACAGGAAGACGCGGTTCTGGCAAAGACGCATTAAAGGGGCACTAGAAAGAAATAGATGGTCGCACATCAACGCGGACGCAGACCTGAATTTAAGGCGGCTCCGCACATTGGTTACTCGGCGAGAGCAACCGCTCGTCGAATCCCAAGTAGTGTGGATGAGTTGCTTGCTATTTGCCGAGTTACGAACATTCGGTGCTCGCCCTACTCACCGCGTGTTGGTCTTTAGGACGCATCAAAGGGAGCGAACATTCGCCGAACACAGGGAAGCAGTAGCTCGCTGCTCATCGAATGTGTGGAGCCGCCTTTAAACATCACATGGAAATCCCTACTACCACCAATCCGCGATAGCCAAGGGGCTGTCCTAGGCCGTCCGACCATGACTGGCGCGATGTCCGGATTTGGCCCAGACCACCAGCCTATCAGAGAGACCTCTCCGCCAGTAACGATACACCTGCCCCACCCGAGCGCCAAGACCGGATAGTATATTATGCCAGACGCGCAGCACTGCGGTGTCCTTGCCCTAAGGAAGCCGGCATTTTTCATCCAACCCTCCTCACAAACCGTACCCGCTTAAAAACAGCAGAATATCGTTCCCCTACTACAGCATATCCTCCAAATATCCCAAAAGGCAGCAAAGTCGTTCAATACAAATCCCACTTTTTCTCACCTTCTACAGCCTCAACTCACCACTAATACCTTCCACAAAACATCCCCTTGACATTCTTAAACTTCCGTCTCCTTTCGTTTGACATCAGACAACAGGCTAACTGAACACAGACAGAACGACTGACAAAATGTTCTAAACGTACCGCCCATTTCTTTAAAGCACAAGTGAAAAAAATCCTAGAAAAAACATAGCAGAAACCCTAAATAAAATAACTCCTCAAATCCTTCTCAAACAAATATTAAAACACTCTGCTACTAATCGAATCTCTCACAACTCTACAAAACCCTCAATAAAATTTTTCTGTCCTCCTTCCACTCTCAATACTTTCAAACTTTCTTTCCTCAACGAAATAACCTCTAACTACCCTTTCCCAATCCCCAGCTCTTCTGGGGGAAGCGGAATGACAGTTGACAATGAATACCAACCTTCATAGAACAAAGAGGCAAGAGACAGACTGTCAAAAGGGCTTTCAAGCAACACAGAAGCCGGCAACATGACGCGAAAGATCGGCCTATCAGCCTATGACGCGGCATCACCTGGATAGCGAAGAACATTCCCTTGTCATCCCCGCGTCTCAATTTTGTTGAAATTTTTCGAAAAACAAATATTTTGGGCTCTAAATATTGAAGTTAGCGATTTTTTTCTTTAATGAAATTTGTTCTTTAAAGGCAGATTTTGAAATACGGTCATGTTCGATTTTTCGAAAATTTGAATAGATTTCACGTAGTTGTGATTGAAATATATGCAATTTTTAATTTTTAATCTTTTTTCTCAAAACCGGCTACAATTTTTTTCTTTAAATTTTCCTGCGTATGTATCAAAGGACGGTAAATAAAAGCGATGCTATTCTCATCTCCAACACACTATTTTTGAAAATTGCAAAATTTTAAAAAGTTGCAATTGAAAAATTGAAGATAGAGATTTTTGTTCTAATAAAATCTGTTATAAAAAGTTCTTCTTCCTTGACAAGGGTTGGGATCCAATGGCTCGTTTCGAAACTCAGAACTGCTCTGACCACCTCATTCTAGGTCAACCTACATCTCTATAGCCCTTAGTTTTATATCACGGAGCTCACTTTGGTAGTCTATTTGGCGCCATTCTGTTTACATGCTGGAACCATTTCTGTTTTCTTATTTCATTTACTACATTGTCAATATTTAACCTTGACCTTATGTCTTCGTTTGGAACTCTGTCCCTCAATGTTAGACCCAGTAGAGCTCTTAAGGAATTCATTTGGGAAGCCTCTAATCTTTTGTCATTTTTCCTCAGTGTCCACGTTTCACTTGTGGAGCAGAGTGAAATCTTATTAGGGTGCTATTCAACATATTTTTAAAATGCCTCTTCATATAGCCATTCAACTTGTATTTGGTTACATTCTCTGGCATTTCAGGGTTTATGTCATTTGATATTTTGCAGCCAAGGTAAGAGAAGTTGAAAACTTGTTCAATAATTTGGTTGTTATAACAATTTTTATTCTTCTCAAACATTTGCCTTGGTATGCTATAGCCTTAGTTTTTTTAATAGATAGTCGTAAATTACTCTGTAGCACTCGGTTAAGGCATGTTATGTTTCTTCGGGTATCGTCTTCCGAGGTAGCCAAAAGAACTTGATCATCTGCATCTGCAAGTCAGATGTGTGATTTGTTTATTTCTCGATATTGGTATACCTTTTGGATTTGTGGTAATCCATAGATCCATAATTTTTGTTCATATGTATGTTGAAGAGGATTGGGGACAAACCACACGCTTGCCTTAATCCTTGGTTGACTTTTAGAGGTTCCGATGTTTTGCAATCATTCACTTTAATACAAATTTCAGTATTCTGGTGCACGCTTTTAACGGCATTTACCAATTTTCCTGGAATGTCATAGCTCTCTAAAATACCCCATAATTTTGATCTTTCTACACTGTCATAAGCTTTGCAATAATACAGGAACAGCATGTACGTAGGCAGATTGTATTCTCTACGTCTCTCTAATATCTGTTTCAGAGTGAAAATTGTATCACTGCAGCTTCTTCCTTTCCTGAACCCATTAACCTCTTCCTGAAGAATGTTTTCCATCTCCTTGTTCAGTTTGTATTTCAATATTGTGGTACACAAGTTTGAAGCTGTCATCAATAAGGAGATCCCACGATAATTATCACAGTCTTCTTTTATGTATATTTAGAATTAAGGCTTTGTTCCATTCTGCAGGTATTTTGGTTTCAGTCCAGAGATTAAGGAATTTTAATAATGACCTTTTCATCTGATCTCCTGCATATTTTCATAATTCCATTGGCACATCATTCAGTCTGACGGATTTCCTATTTTTGCTTTTCTGTAGAGCTAATTCCAACTCGTCCAACTCCTCTCTTCATTGTTTGGCATTTTCTCTGTCTCCACTTCCCCAACATTGTCTCAAAATAAAACTTTCCTAAAGTGTTCAACCCATTTTTGCTCTGAGATAAACTCGTAAGACTCGTGCATTATCTCGTTCGTTTTTGAACATATTTTTGAAAATTTTAAAGCCAATTCATTAAGCGCCAGTGATGTCATGCTCTAACCTTTTGCAGAAAATCTCCCAACTTTACTTGTGTGCTTTTCTGGATAATAGGCGTGTTTTAGCTCTAAATCGTTTATACGCTATGTAGTCTTCTGGTTTATTGGTACTCAAATATCTCTGATACGCATCTTTCTTGAGCTTGATGGTTGCTTTGATTTCCTCATTCGATATTTTCAGTCTTCCCGGTTTTCGATTCCATTGGTAACTCAAGCATTCCGATGCTGATTGTAGTACGTAGTCCACTAGGTTCTTTCAATTAGATTCTATATCGCCTGTGAGTGGTTTCAGATATTCATTCACTCGATTTTCATACAAGTCTCTTATACTCTCTTGCTTCCACAGAGAACTCCAGGCTTGCACTGTTTTTATTTCAAGATGTACTTCCTTTAGATAGGTTGCCGGTCAAGGCTGCAGATCCCTACCTCACCCATTGCATGTACTAACCCCATGAGTAGGGTTGATACTTCCGCTCTCCGCAACAGCTTCGTTGTTGCTGTTTCGACCGTTGAAGTCTTCACACGTAACCTTGTGCAAGGGAACTCAGAACACCCGGAGGTTAGTGATGTGGTTTCGAGGCTTTCTTCACCACGACAAAGATCTTCGTCGGAACTGCCTTTCAGGTCCTCTTCGGATTCTCTTCTGGTAGTTAGGTCCTCTTCTGGAGCACTTCTTCGTCTGACCACTTCCCTTCGACCTGTCTGGCAAGGGAGGCCCTACCCTACCACCGGTATAGCTCTCCGAATCATGGGGGTACTAAAGCTCCACCACCAACGACAAGATCATGTACTCCCTAGATGGGTCCAAAAAGTTCTTAAAAATATTAATTCGATTTTTACTGTATTTACAAACTACCGGCCGCGGCGTTGCCATACAATACTACGATATGACAGTTTGAGAAGTTATTCCGAGAATTTCATTGTCGGACTGCGACTTGGATGGGAGAGAGAGACGATAAGGAGGCTTTACTTACTTAACGTGAATGTTACAATGTCTAAGTTCAATAAAATGGTACATTCACTATATTAAAGTGGGAAGAATTTATACAGATGGACATTACGTAATGATACGTACTTTGGTATGCATTCATAAGGCGATATATTGGATTGCCTTTAGTTCTGGATAGGGCCACCAGATGTTTACTATTTGTGTGAACTATTCACTATTTCTATTTCTGATTCACTAATTAAAAATGAAAATAGAGAACATATAAAAAGATCTTATTCAATGAATAACAGCTCAGTGTATGAGTGATCAAGTGTTAATAGAGCTGTTAGTATTTATTATGGAAATTTTTAAATCTTGATTAGGGCTGACTTTGCTCTGATGGCAATCCTGAGTATTGCGCAGGTCCACGCAGTTATCGTCTTAGTTTGGTAACTTTACGCGTGTCTCTATTTAAGTGCACAGCACTGCGAACGTAAGCTAAAAGTGTTTCATTAATGCCTTCCACTTATTTTCACAACTTAAATGAACTTCTGATGAGTGCTGGCACTAATGCTCACAGAGAATTTTATTTGAAAATTTGAACCAATGTATTTCTAGTTAGGTGGTCCTTAAGCGAACCTCTTCCTTCGTTCGCCATACGCAGATATAGCCAGGAGAACCAAAGGATAGTCAGGCGCCTGAACATCAGCTAGTTTGGTAGCTGGTGATTGCTCTTTAGCACCACCCAGGGGACACGTGTGACTTAAGCAGTGTAACGGACGCGAGCAGTCATTGTCCCCGATATCTACCATCACATTTGATAACGACCATGCGATCACAATTAAACTGAGAGACATTTCAATTGAAAAATATCTATAAGCCGCCCCTAACGTCTTGATCGCAAGATATAGTATTGAAAGTTTCCCCCATCCATTCATATATGCAGGATACTTTAATAGTCACCTTGTTAATTGGAAATAAATTTTTTATGATACTAACAGGGAAGACCTTGTGCAGTGGGCTGAAGAAAACGATATCTTCTTGGTGTTTGATGCAAAAGACAGGGCTTCCTTCGGCAGCCTGGAAAAGAGATTATAACCCAGACCAAACATTTGTTTCTACTGATGAAAAATGACCTTTTCTTGTCTCGAGAAGAGTTGTTCCCGATTTCCCAAGGTGCCAATATCGTCCAATCATGGTTGAATTAGGAAATTAAATCCCAATAGATCCTACCCAAGACCTAGATGAAACTTCTCTAAGGCGAACTGGGGCAACTTTACGTCGGAATTTGACAAGACACTGAGGTGGATTTCACCTACTTATAACAACTACAAGAGATTTACTAGCCTCGTGATCTCTATAGCTAAGAAATATATTTCAAGAGGATACAGGAAAGAGTATATTCCTGAGTGGAATAATGAGTGTGAGACGCTGTATAATAGTCTAATCGCTGACGCTCTACCGCATTCGCTTGATACAGCTAGAAGACATGAGTGAATAAACAAGTAGGGAATATGGACTTTAAAAAATTCAGTCGGAAAGCTTAGAGTCTCTTAAGAAAACTTGGCGCCACCCAACCAATTGTCCAAAAGAAATCAGCGGTCTCTCCGAACCATCTATCAAGTAGAATTCAGTCGCTGTCGAGGGCCCCATTCATCAGAAAACATACGAAAGCAGTAAAGACAATTGAATGGATTAAGTAAAAAATGTGCAGAAGAGTCAGAATATTTTAAGAATTTGTAGATGAAATCACAACTGCCTTTCAGGACGTGAAGGCAGGGAAAGCTCCAGGTTTTGATGGAATGCACCCAGAATTCCTATTAAATAGTGGTCCTCGTGCTAAAGAATGGTTGCCAAATTATGTTACAGGTATTTTAAAGACTGGTAGAATTACTACAGTTTTTAGGAAAGCAAAAGTCATAGCTATCCTAAAACCAGGGAAATCAAAGGACAGTGTGAAGAGTTACAGATCAAAAATACCTCGTCAAGACGCATTTTGTCAATCTAGGAATTTTTACATGTTAAAAATACAAGACGTTAAAAAATACAATCATGATGTTAAATAAATTTCTCATTTCTGGAGCCAAATCCTCTTCTAAAATTTTATTAACTTTCAGAATATAATATAATTTGCTTCATTCGGACAAAAAATACGCCCTCAAGAGGCATTTAGTCATTCTAGGAATTTTTTAATATGTTAAAATTACAAGACATCTTTAAATGGTTGTATCTCCTAAACTATTTGGCCTACGACGTTGAAATTTTCATGGCAGATTAAGAGGACTCCTCTCTGTTTTCGAAATTTTGGACTTTTGTTTGATAAATTTTTCCTGAAATTACGGAAAACAAAGCCTTAGATGGAAAAATGCTTACCCCCATCGTTGCACTTTTACGTCTTTCACAAGACAAAAGGATTGGTTTTGTATGCTCATATCTTCTAAACAATGGGCATTTTCTCAATTTTGGAGGCCAAATCCTCCTTCAAAATTTTATAAACCATCAGAAAATAATGTAATTTGCCTCATTGGGACAAAAAGCACGCCCTCAAGACGCATTTATTCATTTTAGGAATTTTTAACATGTTAAAATTACAAGACATCATTAAATGGCTGTATCTTCAAAACTATTAGCCCTACGACACTGAAATTTGCATGGCATATTAAGAATACTGCCATGCAAATAAGATAACTGCTCTATTTTCGAATTTTTGAACTTTGGTTTGATAAATATTTCCTGAAATTACGGAAAACAAAGCCTTAGATGGAAAAATGCTTATTATCATCGTTGCACTTTTACGTTTTTCACGAGAAAAAAGGATTGCTTTTACATGCCCATAACTCCTTTAGAATGGACAATTTCTCAATTGTGGAGGCCAAATCCTCTTTCAAAATATAATACACTTTCAGAATACACCGTCATTTGCCTCATTCGGGCAAAAAATACCCCGTCTAGACGCATTTAGTCATGCTAGGATTTTTTAACATGTTAAAAATAAAAGACATCTTTAAATGACTGTATCTCCTTAACTATTAGTCCCACGACGCTGAAATTTGCATGGCAGAATAAGAGTACACTGCTCTATTTTCGAATTTTTGGACTTTGATTAGATAAATTTTTCCTGAATTTACCGAAAACAAAGCCTTAGATGGAAAAATGCTTATCTCCATCGTTGCACTTTTACGTTTTTCACAAGACAAAAGGATTGGTTTTAAATGCTCATATCTCCTAAACAATGGGCAATTTTTTAAATTCTAGAGGCAAAATCCTCTTTCAAAATTTTATTAACTTTCATAATATACCTTCATTTGCCTCATTCGGTCGAAAAATACCCTCTCCAGACGCATTTTGTCACTCTAGAACTTTTAAAAACATGTTAAAAATACAAGACATCTTTAAATGACTGTATCTCCTAAACTAACTCCTCCTACTATACGACGCTGGAATTTGCATGGCAGATTAAGAGTACTCTGGTCTAATTTCGAAAATTTGGGCTTTGGTTTGATAATTTTTTCCTGAAAAGAGAAAAAAATAGCAAATTTCTTGAACAATTGTTAACGCATCTTATTACTGAGTCTGAAGATTTCCGGCCCCAAGAGCACCTAGTAAAAGGATCGCCGAACTTGCTAAAAAATGATCAAATGGACACCAACGTAAATCCGGTTATAGAAGCCGCTCATATCAGTCGAATCCTCCATCACGCCCAAACCAGAATAGCGAAGATTACAAGGACTCAGAAAGGAACTGAGACAAGGATTTCTCTGGATTCGTTCCGGAAGACCCAGTGGTTACAGGCTGTTGATGGATGGGAAGACCCATGGCCACCTTCAGGTGGTGAAGAAGGTGGCCATGGAAGACCTCAGGTGATTTGTGTATTTTCTATACAGTCATATGGGCGATTATTTTGACACTCATTGATGCCAAACCAAATTGGAGCAATAATTCAAGAAGAGTATAATTTAAAACTCTCTTGTCAAAAAATATTTCTTTACATAATTCTATGTTTGAAATTTATACATACATTTCGCAGAGCGATGCGGTCTTCGGCGATGCTCAACTGTTTAAAACCTGGCAAAATATTTGTGTGATAGCCTTAAGTTATTTCCACCATGGCCACGATGTTCGTAATTTAAGCCGATGACATACTGGTATTGAGTGATTATCCTGAGAAGGTAAATGCTTTCAGAAACCGTCTGGGGGACTTTCCGAAGTGAAAGACCTTGCAAATTAGGAACGTTTGATGGATAGACTTTAGTCATCGAAGATCTTCCTGGATCAAAAGACTATTGAAGACCTTTTACGACTATTCAATAAGCTTAAATGCAATCCTACATTCCGGTTACAGCTGGTTTAAATCTCAAGACCGACACGGGGGAAAACCAACGGTGACATCTCCCCCGTGATCTCACGAGATGCACGCGTGTTAACCAACGGGCCCGAGACTAGGGCCCTCGAAAGTTCTTAAAAGAATATTCAATACTAAATTTTTCAAATAAAATAAAAAACCGTATAAAAAGTGATGTATAATTACAATTCACGCAAAAACTTGTCATAAGGAAGTGATATGTCGCGCATCACTGGATAATATTTATAATATGGAATGTTGTTGGTTGATCCGAGAATGTGATGTGTTTAGTTGATGAGGGAGGGGGGAATCGGTGAAAGTAAACCAGTTAAAACAGCCCTGCTGATGTGTCTCCTAAATCTATCAATCGCTCAGTCATCGCCCATGCTACGATACTGCTCGCTCAGTCGCACAATTAATTTGGAAATTCCATTGGCTGAAAGTGAAGAGAATTTCACAGTACCTGAAAAGCACGGGTACGGAGTCGAAGATTCTCTGTTGAGGAATACGTTAACTGTGCTGGGTTGATGGGCGGTCATTCACTATGTGTTTGCTATGAGTGGAGGGCCTCTAACATTGCATTCAAGAAAGCAACGGACGTTTGGCGCTTCGGTTCGGAGCTTAAAGGCTGGTAAAAAATCAAGTTTTCAGGTTTGAACTAAGCATAAAGTAATGCTCATTGTCACCTTGGGAGATAGTTTGAATGGCACAGGTTGAGGCACATGCATCAATGCACATGTCAGATTATATTTTATAATAGTCTCATGCCAGATTAACTGTCTTAACTAAACCAAAACACAAAAAGGTGCATGGAGCTATTATGATTATTGAAGATTGAAGGGTTGACCCTCAAGAATCTCAAGGGAAAACATTGGCGTTATCAATGGAGCAATACAATCAGCTCCAGTCTAGGGTCACAACTTTTTACTGTTTGATCAGCTTCAATCAATATTCTGATGTACAGAGACAAAAAGAGAGACATTAAGAGACAAAAAAAGGGATAATTAAAAGAGCACACTTTATTCAGATATCAATATTGAAAATTGACTGACCCATTGCTTATATTACTATAACTTCTTTACTCTTTATATAAAAATGAGACCATAATTTCAGGTACAGATGTCACAATATTTTACACATCCACATACATTATTCAGTTTACAGAATTTCAACTCATATTCACACTATGTGTTCATCTCCTAACTGGCATAGTATTTACATTTTAGTATATATTAGGTTACCTAAAACATCACAGTCAAGGTAAGGTACCACTTTATAAGGAATCATCAACCCATATTATATTGCTGTTTCTGTAACTTTCTTTTTGAGAAACATCTTTAACACTCAGGTGTTTTGAACAATTATTCTCTTAGATGAAGTCAGCATTTCCATAACAGACACAGCATTCTTCTTATATTCTCTGTTGTCTTTAAACATGGGTGTCATCTGTCAAAAATATTGATAATTATTAAATTCACATTAAACAAAAGTTAAAGAAGTTAAACTTTCCAAAGCTTTACCTGTTTATCAATTTTCATTATTTCCAACCATACTGCATCACTGTCATATGCAGCTACTGTGTGAAATAACTTTAAACAGCTTTCCTAAAAGTAAGAAATAAAAATGTTCCTTAAAATGTTTCACAAGATTACATGATTTTTTATGATTTATTGGAAATTTTCTTAAATTTAAACAAGTCAATCATAAACATTTTTAAATATCCATGATTTGCTTTCATTAAATATTAATAAGGGCTACACAAGTCAATGTAGGTGCATCTTGTCCTGAAATAGTATTACATATACACACGTATTAAACTGTAGCTTCATATTTGAGCTTACACCATTGTTTTGGGGGGTTGGAATCCAATTCCACATCTACACTCACAAGATTGAACAGTAATCTCACACACAACTACCAGCAGGCCAAGAGATTACAAAATAATTAGGGAATTGATGTGATATAAGAGGAGATTGTGAATGACACAAATAGATTGTGAAAAATGAATACCCAAGCAACTCAGTCTGATACTAACAGATTAAAATATATCTTCAATAAAAATTGTACATTTGATTATACTTAATGTTTTTTGCCTAAATATACAAAGGAAGTGCAATGGTGTTAGTGTGAAACAATTGTATGCAAAACCCAGGCCATGTACAACAGCATTCTAATTATTGATTGTGATAAATAAATGCCTGAACAATGCCAAGTTTTTATTAGATACCCTACAATGTGAATTTCTGTCAAAATCTTCTTTCAGGTCAAAATCATCAGTCTTGCAATCAATTTTTGGGACATAGTAGAACTTTCACTCTAATGTGTATATGAGAAAGAATTAAAAAAAACAAAACAACACCTTTTATCTATTTTAGATTAATTTATGGCATTATGTCTTCTAAGAGTTGTGGAGCAAGAAAACTCCGTAAGGACGAGTGTAGTTTAGCCAAAAGAAAACAACCCTTAGAGTTGCACTTTTTAAATTCATACAAAAATGAAAATATCTTATTATATTATATATTATACGAATTATTTTGATGTAGCCTATTCTTTCTGAGGTGTGATCACTAGCCCTACAGTGCAAACAAGATGAAGTATTGTAAATTCAAATTACCTGCAAGGACTTGGGTTGACGTGCACTAAGATATGGTGCAGCAGCATTCAACATCTGATATACTTCCTTCTCCTGCAATTGCAAATGTAAAGCGAGATCTCCTAAACCTTGAAGTAAGCATAACTGCAATTTGAATAATTGTGAATACTGGAATGCAGATCCTGAGCTCTTGTTCTTACTTTTCTCAGCAGAGTCAGACAAAAAATTGCAAAGTGCTGGCCACACCTGTCTGTAAATATGTAATTTATTATGCACCTTACAAACATTTTTATGTTCTGATATTATATATTATTTTAATTGATTAGGTGACAAATAAATATTAAATTTTATTGATAAGGAATCATTGCTGGTGGGTAAATTAATTTGCCAAGAGGCTGTCTGTTACTAATTTTTGTTTAAAATTATTTAAAAAATTAGAATATCTTGAACAGTGATTTTGAAGCCCAAAGGAAAAAAAGAAGGAAAGGAAGGAAGCCAAAAGGAAAGAAAGAAAGAAAGAAAGAAAGAAAAAAAACTGATTTGAAATGAAAACTGAAAATTAACTGACAAATTCTTAGCCTTAACTGTTCTCTAATGATGATATCAGAACAAAGTCACTTACTTCAATGTGCGTGCTCTTATGAAATCTTCTGCCAGACGAGCAAGTGTAGTCAGGAGTATAAAACTACGATTGAGTACAAGAGGATCACTTGTATCCTGCAAGCGCCCAATTAATGGGGACCAAACTTGATGAACCATAGGAAGTAATTCATCCTCATAATCTGCCAAAACTTCTAAACCTTCAGTGAGGGCTTCCAAAGCTTGAAGTCGACACTGTTTATCTTTTCTCGGAAGCAAATGCAAACACCGTTGTACCACTGAAACAGTCATCTTAATATGACTGGGAACCTCTTGTTTCTCAGGAGTTTCTTCTTCTAAATAATCGGATTCAATAGGTTCGTACATTTCCTTGGTTTGCTCTGTGTATCCTTCATTAAACTTTAAATCTTTGAAATGGATTTTGCATCGCTGGCTATTCTCAATATACTCTACAAATTCATCAACAACTGAAGGAATATCAATCGTTTCTTTGCGACTAATTTTTCTTTTATTATTCTTACTAGGAAACCATTTTTTAATGCACAGGAAAAAAGTGTAAAATACATGAAGAAATGAAGATGTGTGTTGCATTTGGAAAGTATCACAACACTGCAACAAAACCTATAAAAGATCATAAGCAGTTTTAAAAGATATACCTCAATATTTAACAATAAAGCATAATCATGAAACAGGTTACTTACTTCAGTAACAGCATTCTGCAAATAAGGAAGCATCTCCTGAATGCTGTGGCGCATAGCAATACTGAGAACGCTAAGAACACCTGGATCTCTTCGCATATTTCGCAATCGGAGAGATACCTATAAAACAAAACAGTTGTGAGCACGCACATCGATATTACAATCTCACAAAAAACATGTCCAACTTTGACATCACAAAAAAGTTACATTGAAGAAATCTTGTCACGAGTAGAATTCATATATGTAACTGCAATACTCAGAGGTGTGCCAGGGCACCCCAGAAATACTTTGAATTGACACTAGTCGCTCTAGGGTGGAGCTTTTTTCTACTTCTTCTATGAGAATACACTTCGTGTATTCTCATTTGAGTAAGTTATCTTTGCATCTGTGCATGTGTTGTACATGTCCTTTTAATACTTTATGTGCTTTTCATTGTTTGGGGTACTATAGCACACCATCTGTGTATTAGGAAGTGTGAAATTTGGAATAGAATTATAGCCTGAAATCACTACAGATCTAAGAAAAGATCTTCCAAAACAAGCTAGGTGTGGTGTATGTCCAAGAATAAAGGAAAGAAAAACAAACCTTTTTGTGGCAAATATAAAATACCTATTTGTGCTTAACATAAGAAAGATGAGTACCTGGCATGTATTGAGCAAAACTTTTGATATTCTGTATTAATTTCAAGTTGAAGATGAGTAAGCAAATAGAACTGATCTTGAAATGATATTTTCTGTTCTTATTTCAAGGACTAATCATTTAAATTATCAGTTTTTTAATTGAGGTGCTGTAGCACCCCACCTGTGTATTTAGGAATGTTGTTTTTGTCTCTGTATTAGAAGGTTAAAAATGTCCCTATTTCTTTTTAAGAATCAAATATACCTGCACCATAAAGTAGTCCATATTTGCAGAAAGTAGGCTTGTGATATCATCCCCTTGATGTACCGCTTTTGCTATGGCAGCAGCAGCTTTCAAACCTGCTGCAGTAAGGGCTTCATGGGGGCTTCCAGCACGTTCCACAATGAGATACAGGCAATGCATCAAGAAACGACTAAATCGAGTCCCCAGAGCTGTTGCCATGTAACCTATCCCTTCTGCCAGCAAGCATACTAGTTGTAAATTACTGCGGACTTGACTGATGTTTAAAACTTCAGAAGTTGTATCAGTCTCATTTCTTGTAACTGATACTGTCAATGGAACATACCATAACTGAGGAGACAAGTATGTGTCAAGGATATTTTTCACAAGATGAATGTTTTCTTCTGTATGTAATCCTGCGAGCACATAACAAGGAAGTTCAAAATAAAGAATAATGTAACAAAAACAGTCAAGACCTTATAAATCATTTTTAATTTAAATATACTAGAATCCAATTTGAACATTAACAATTCAGAATCGCAAAACATTCAAAATTTTTCGTCAAGAGTACTGACATTAATTATCATAAATATTGTTTTTAAACTTAATGCAGCATTTGATTCTTAGTGTTGTATAAGACAATGTTCCTTTTTACTGATACAAAATTTTATCTAAGTTTTTACTAAATCAAAAATAGTGTTAATTAACTGATATTAGATCCCCCATTTGTCTATCACTATTCTTCAGTATGAAAGACCAACAAACATTTAAAACTATTTATTACAGAGAAGTTTGAGTAATATTGTATTTATATTTAGTGAAGACCCAAATGAATGATGGAAATAAAAAAATTAAATTAAATTTTAATTTTTAAAAAGTCAAAATAAATGAATACATATCTTGCTGCTTACCTCCCAATATGATTTCATTAAGAACAAATACAATTTCATTCCGATGTTCTCTTTCAGTATTCAGCAATTCCAGTAAGTGGTTACATAATATCTCTAGATCTCCATTTTGTCCCAACAACATGAGAACTACTTCTAATTTCTCAATAATAGTTTTATCAGCAAAATGCTTAAATTGTTTCCATGGTGTATGAAAAATCGCATCTTGATTAAGTTCAAGATCTAACAAACAAATTCAAGAAATTTCACAATATTAATTACTTTGCAAATGATTTTTGTCATACTTTTTGCATTATAAATATAAGTTAAGATGCTTGCAGCGCTTTCATTTGGACATCATGACAATATGATTTGTCTATAAATAATTAAGGTCATTTTCAGTTCTCCATTTAATATGTATAACGCAAGAAACAAGAAAGAAGTTCATACAAGAAAATTTGTAAAGAAAAATGCAACGATTTGATACTACTGTAGCTCATCAATATGCAAGAGAAGCACATATAAACCCTAGCATGGCCGAGCGGGGGACCTAAAATCCCCTGTTCTCTTTTTCCCTTATGATTAGCAGAAAAAAGATAGTAGAATTTTTTTCTCTCGTGTATGTAAGTATTAATTTATTTGGAAGATTTTAACACATTTTTCATTGTAATATGGTTTTTGGATCACATAGAAATGACTCTGAGGTACTCAAGATACCCCTCATTTGCCTTTCTTGTAGTTGATGTTTTCACGTTCACATTTATATTTCTGTAGTATTCGGCCGTTGTTTCATAACTAATATGACACTATTGTGTTAGAGAAACTTGTAAGTACTGATAAACAATTATCTTCTGTTTTACTCTCCACACAGCATTTTACTTTCTCAATTCTGTTGCCTGAGTTCTAAGAAACTACGTTTACGACAGCTATGACTGGGTGAGATATTACACAGTGCATTTCAGAGTAGATATTTATTTTACATATTTTCTAAAAGTTCTCTATAAGTGTGTCCAAGTATTCTTGTAATAATAATGATACGAAATTACAAAGGTTTAATATAATAGTTATTCCAAACATGACATCATGACTTAGATGAGTATGCAAATGCTTTGTTTTTTCAACTTTTCTATATAGTACAACACATTTGCGAAATTTAAACAAATTTCTTGTACAATATTGTAAGATGATAAACAATACAGTAATAACGCAAATATCATTCTGAATGCAATATAACATCTTTTTTGTAGCAACTTTTCATGGCGGTCACTTGGGTCCCCCACACTAACAGCTTCGTTTCAATATCATGCTTGGCCATGCAAGTGTAAATTCTAAGCTATTTTTATCCTAAATGTGAAAGGAAACATTGGCTAGATACATGAAACCTTTAAAAGAATTTAATTCTAGAGGACTGGGTGCCACACCAACTATTTTTTAGAACATATTTACTTCTTAGGATACTCATTTACTATGTTAGGGTTTAGAAGTACTCCTAATGCACAACTTTCCTTTTTTAAATAGTTCTTAAATTAACATGTACCAACCTCGAAGGCTACAATCACTCAGAAGAGACATATTACTGGACTGTAGTTCAGCTGCCTGCAGAAGGGCCAATATTGTACGTTCTAAGTGTGAAGTTTTTTGCAGCAACTGAGGAAGTCTTCCTGAGCCAATTAATGTTAAGTATTGCTTCAGCAGCCGTAAAACTGCCAATTTCTCGCTGTCAGCTAATGTCAGAAAATATAATAATCTTTATTGAAAACTGACAAATGTACAATAAACTCTTTTAATAAAAACTGTCTCCTGTCATACTATCTGATGAACTCAACCTAAAGTCACTATATTTAAGTTATGTAATGAGTTATCCAATATATATCACAGTAAATATTTTATGAAGAAATATTTCAAATAGATCTTTTAATGTCTTTTGAAATGGTGTGTGCTTTAAAAGCAATTGCAATTAGAGTACAATCAATAAATTTGTGTTAGATTTACATAACAAACAATTTTAATAATATTAGTACGTGATCCAATAAATGTTAATACTCTCGCAAAACAGTTTACGTATGGTTTATATATGCTACAAATAAGCCACAAATGGTATTTTTCAATTTAGATTAGTTGTCTATGAGTTTGATTAGAATACCAATCATGAATACCATGGCTTAACTTCTTAATAATGGAATAAACAGAAGTGAAAGTTTGTAAAACATTTGGTGACGTACAGATTTATTCACAAATATATGCACTATTGCAGCTTGCCTAAAACTCTTCCTCGATATACAGACAGACAATGTACAGACTAATTATTCTCTGTGTTACCAACCCTTTTTGAAATTCTGTTTTTGTTCAACACACTTCATTTTATCAAAATTTCCATGAGCACTTGAACACATACATATTGAAACTCAAAAAAGAAGGATATAAAGAATCAATAACTTAAACCCACATGTAGATAATGATTCACTCCTTAAATAAAATTTTGATTATTATTTTAAATGTTCAGGGAACTGGACATTACATCTTTTAAATCAAATGTACCAGTAAGAAATTAGTTACACTAAATCAGGGTTGTCCAACTGGCAGCCTGCGGTGTCATTTATTGTGGCCCACAAAAGATTTTACTCGTCAAAAGATAAAGTCCCTAGCATCCATATTGAGCAAGAACATTGCGCACCTAGTACACACGTTCTATCAGGGTCAATACTCCCTTCAAATACAAATAGGTCAAGATTAGATTTAAGATTTTTTCCAGAAAACTCATAAATTCAAAATCATTCCAATGTATTTCACTGAGTTATGCATGATATGACTTGATATCATGTGTGGTTCAATCCCCATCTCCCAGTTTCAGAGCTGCTGGGCAAACAACGGAGATCAACAACACGTGTTGATCGCCCAAATAATGAAAATATGTCCCGCAATCATATTTAAGGTTTTAGTTGTGGCTCTTGAGGCCTTGCAAGGTGGACACCCCCGTACTAAATGATAATAACTTTTCTTACATTCTACATGTATAATCCGAGGTAATTTGGTCACCAAACCATAAAAATTTTCCTCTAAGATTTCATATAATGATATTCCATCTTCTTCTTCAAGTTTTTGAGCAAGACATTTGATAGCTGCTTGACTAGTTGAGGCCACCTGATTTGCATCATCATCTGATAATTTGAGAAGTATTTCAACAAAAATAACAGATGTTCCCTCGAGATGTTGCTGACATTTTTCTAAAATAGAATAACAGGATTCTGCTAATTCATATCTCACTTTCCAATGACTATGATTTTGTAATGATCTCAAAGATTCAGACATTTTAAGAACATTTTCTGCCACCCCTTTCGCCCATTCTAATGTCCGTTGTTGACTTTGTATTGTTTTTATTATTGACTCAGTTTCTTTTTCTTTTTCAGATGGGCTTTCTTTACTTTTTGTTTTAGCATCAGATATTTCAGTTACTTTTGCAGAAAAATGCATTTTAGTTTTAGTTTTTGCAATAATTATGTCTTCCAAAACTAATACTAAAATCCTGCTCCATGCTTGTAAGGCTGTCTGGAAAAAAAATATATGAATACATATAATTTTAATACTTGAACATGAACATACCTAGGTAGATTTGTAAAAGTATTTGCAATTCAATAACATTCCTATAATTTAAACAAGTAATACAAATTTGTTAGCATTAAAATTTCTTTACAACAAATGTAAACATTTAAAATTTTACCTTTCAAACAATTATTACCTACCTTGGTGACTAAATGACCTTGTTTTTCATCTCCAATGATCACTTTATGCAATCCGGTTAATATTCCTGGTACAATAAACATAATCATATCTGCTATTGAAGGTCTCCATACTTCAATGTACCTTTCCTGGTTGTCAACTTGGGTAATTGCCATAATAAATTCTATTGCTGCAACTCTAAACAAGAATGTTATGGTCGTTATTATATTATTATTATTACGATCATGATGTTTTCTAGATATTTCTAGAAAAAGTGTTTTAGTTTTGCATTTTGCATTTAAAGCCCATAGTGTGCTAAGCAATGCCTTATCTGAACATCTCAAGGAATTTCAACACCATTTTTACTCAGCAACAATGCTAGAAATTTCCTTTAGCTTTAAAACTGTCCGTCCCTCACACTCATTTCTATACAAATTTCTCAAATTCTCAAAATTAGCGTATCTTACAGAAAATATTATTAAATACAATATTTACAAATTTTTTCAATTAACTTTATGGTTTAGTTTTTTCTGTAATATTTATGTTATAAATATTGGGTGTTTATCAAAGATCATGAACATTTTGTTACAATTTCTTAATGATAAATGGCAGAGACTATTTTTGGCTGACACATTTTAGATTTCACGAAACGTCATAAGATATCATTTAAAGCTTGTGTGCTCACAAATTTGTTTCATATCATGAAATATTTTTCTAATGTAAAGATCAGTTTACACGAGGATAAAAAATATTACAAATTTTTTTAATATTTGAAAATTCAAAAGTTAAAATGAAAACGACACTTGAGTGAATGGACTTTGGTGTATTATACTCCAGTCTTTCAAAAAACTTTAAAGAGAAAGTTTATAGTCATGTTTTAAGAAAATCTTTTAAGTTTCTGACAATTTTTAGGATTTTACTCAGAATTATGCTTATTTTGAAAAAAATTCTACAGGGCATCATTTAAAAATATAATTTGCAAATTTCATTGCAAAAAATCCCTAACTTCAATATTGCAGTTGGAAGAGGCAGTCTCAAAAAAATTGAACATTTTCAATTTTTAAAATTTCAGAGATTAGAAATGAAAATTAGTTAGATTTCCATTACATATTGGTATACTGTGTCTAATATTAATATGAATGTGTCACAATTATTTTTGTAGTTGAAACGGATCAATATTCACTGTACAAAACAACCATATGCCATTAGTTATTACATATCAGTGAACATTCACTTAGAGGCCTTGCAACTCCATCAAAAAGGTTTCATAGTCCAGCAATTTACATAAACATTTTTTCTGATATTCTCTGAAAAATGTTTATTGAACATTTAGGAAAACTAATGAAAATCTAATTACTTTGATTCTGGCTACAGTTCAAAATCTGATTTATTTGCTAATTTTCTCATGTATTGCCTTTCAAATGCTATATCTTTAAATAATACATATTTCTTAGAAAAACATTTTAATCATGTCAACAGTGCACCTATAGCATTCCTTGTCCAATCCTACATGCTTTGCCATTGTTTAAGGAAAATTCATTTTCATTTTGAATTAATGTATTATAAACTTTGATAGTATAATGAAAATAATTTTAAATTAGCATTGTTCATACATTTCACTGTTTGAAACATGTATATTTTTAATTAATAAACTAATTATAAACTTGCCTTGTTTCACCAATTATTAATTATAAATTTGCCTTTGTTTTCTCAGTTACATCACATAATTGAAACAATTATGCAATGAATCACAAAGTGAATGTGAAAGTTTTTTACCTTAATGGTCTCAGTTTTTCATTTTGCATGATATGTACACAAATAAAAATTCCCTGGCTTATTCTTGGTACATTATTCTTATTGTAAATTTGTCTGATTATATCATCAGTGCATTTCTGTGTTGTTTTTGTGACACAATGAATAACACTAAGCTTTAATTCTTCAGAAACATTTGCAACTGAAAAGAAACAAAACAAAAAAAGTGTTTATTCATATTAATACTAAAAATAATGTAATATTTGTCAAATCAACTTACTCATAGATGAAGAATCTTTATCAAATAACTGAATAAATAGCAACGAATACAAATTCAGATACTTTTTCGAGCTGTTTACTTCAGTACACAATATGAGTTGCTTGATACAGTCAATAATATATCTTCTGGTTTCAGAACTGTGACAAATTTATGAGAAATTATTATTAGTTTTTAAGTAATGACTATTAAACTTCATTCATAGCAATTATGTGGTTAATTCACCTGAGATTAGGACGTTGAAGATTGAGCTCCAATGGATATAATACATAATCTTGGAGTTGCAAAAGTGCCTTGATAGGGATTTTACCAAATGTTTCTGTCAAATCTTGAAGACACTTTTTGGTTGGATTTTTGACAACTTCGTCACAAACTGGTTTAAGCAAAGCAAATGCACTGCCGCAATGCATGTTGTTTTTTAACTTAGAAAGGCAATTTGTTTGTACGAATAAATACCAACATCCATGTTACTTTGAATCAAGAACTCTGGAACGCAACATAACCTACTTTAAATCGCCTCCATGCGAGTTTTCTCTTGCTTTTCGAGAAAGCAGCACTAGTGGCAACACTGGTGGCAGCACTGGTACTGATGCAGTGCAGCCTCGCCCAGAGAATCGAAACCCAGAGGTCCACACGTCGGTTTGGTTTTTCTTTCGGCCAACAGTTGGTATTACTTTGTCCCAGTTCCTGGTGACCTATATTTGAACTTCTATTTGTATGAAAAAATTAACTTATTGAATATATTACCACTGAAAATTCTGAGATTCGGTGTAATTATTTTTTGCACTGACGTTGTACGTTAATTTTTACGTAGTAATGTAATTCCTGCTTATAAAAAGTTCGAGTGTCAAATGCCTCGCGACAGGGGGTGCAAGGTCGCATTTCCCCCAGCATCTCTTGAATGATTGGGGTAGAATTGGTACGGGGTTGATAAGGGAGATTGATGGTGTTTGACGCTGGTAGGGCTTGAAAGATATTGCCTAGTATGTAGGAGAAGAGTAACTAATGTTTCAATAGGCAAAATTGTTTAGTTATTGAATTAGTGACATCGATACGCTTGTTTCCTGGATAAACGGAGTCGTGAAACACCTGCAGTGCCGCTCACGATTTAATTAAGTCTCGAAGTGGTTGGGTAATTGATTTTTTTCTGTACGTGTCGTATTGTTTTGTTAAGACCCATGGCTCGAAAAGGCGTGAAGGTGCTTTTAGGTTTTGAAGACGAGTGCATAACTGAAAAACATAAGACCCTAGTGAATTTTACCACAAACAAAATAGGAGGCAAACCGGTAAGCGTATTTTTGTCGTTTTGCAATAATTCTCTTCCAAACTTCTTAATACATGAACGACTCGCATTAAATACATGTAAAATAAAACCAGTAAAAATATTTGTATTTATGTCTTATTTTAAAGGATTGGCCTGCCGATGGAATTTCAGCTCCCACCTGTAAATTGTGTGGATTGTCTCTCCCCCTTGTCGTTCAGATTTATGCCCCTTTAGAAAATAACCCTCATCACAGAACATTGTATTTGTTTGGTTGTGTCAATCCCAATTGCTGGAATCAGAATGAAAGGTACATGCATGAGATATAAAAGCATGAAACTTATGTTTGTTGTTGTTGTTGGTTGTTGTTTTTTGTCATGTATTATTAAAATGCTTCTTTTTCTATAGTTGGACATGCATTCGAAGCCAGACATTAGAGGTTAAGAGTGACCACGAAGATTCTTCAGGAACTGTTAATACTTTATCTGCAACAGACTGGTGCTGTGATGCTGATGACTGGGATGATGACAATAATGTAAACAATAATGAAGAAAATGGCAATATTATAAGGGCTCATGAAACTAGTTCAGAAAGACTATCTGAAGATGATGATGATGAAGAAGAAACAGAAAGTTATGAAGATGACATAAGAGTGCAGCTGGGTCAACTTAATGTGAATGAGTGCAATGCCAATTGGGATGGGGGTGGTGGTGGAGGTGGTGGTGGCCGGGGAGTTGCAGGAGCCCAAGAAGGGGGAGCAGTTGGGCGACTGCATTCACCTTCTGCCACAGCAGAAATAGAAGGTGAAGAAAGTGAGATTGTAAGCATTGACACTCCTACTGCTCCTCAGCATAATCTTATTGCTCTTCTTCAAGAAGTGGCCCCTATGCCCTCTGAAATAAGTGGAATTTGCAATGGTGGCTCTCCCCAGTTTGCACCATCATTTATCAGTGTTGGAGAAGAGGAGCTGGCTGGTGCTTCAGCAACTGTAACTCCTATTTCGGAACATGTGAGAGATTTGTTACAAGAGTACCAACAGAATAGTAATGATGATGGAAGCCCGCATCACAGTCCTGAACATGAAAAAGAACCAGGAGACCAACTTATGGCTGAGAAATATGAAAAAAGTGTTCCAGCTCATGGTGACAAAATGTTTCATCATTTTGTTACCAAAATTCAACAAAGTGCTGGGCAGATATTGCGGTAAGGATGACACAACAGATTTTACTTTAACTGGGTACAAAAATACTGAAATGTTCTTGGTAAAGTGTCAACTTGGTTTTAAGAATGGTGAATTGGTGAGTGAAGTTTCAGATTTGAAGTGTTATTCTTTAAAAGAGCAACAACCATCCCAGAGTTGCATGAAGCAACAATCGTCTTCAAAATGTAATGCTTTCCTGTGGTTTCTTTACCTCTTTTCCATTAACCCTTGCCTCAGTTGACCATTCTGCTTGATTCCTATTATTGAGCTCTCCCTTTGCTAGTAGTGGTAGGATGAGAGCCAAGGATTACTATTTTGTTAGCAATGCAAAAAAGTCAAATTGGCAGTTTGTTTACCAATGCAAAGAAGTTTTCTATAACTCGCGAGCGAAATGTCTAGTTTTCAAATGTTGCTAATCCTGCTTTTTTGGAAACTTTTATTCATCATTGAACTGTTTATAGTTAAAATGTTGGGGAGAGATTCTGAAACTCAAGAAAACATGCAGATGGTACTTCTCCCCCATATGTCACATATACTTTTTACTGTTCTTTGACTAAATTAATCACATTCTGGAGTTCAAGGCACTGCAGTGCGCTGCAATGTGTTTTTGACGTGTGTTTTTGTGTGATGTAATTGCAAGAGTTTAGCTAGTTTTTTTTTATTTTTATTGTAAAATACTGAACAATTGTAATCCTTGATAGTTCTATTATTTGATATTATATTGTTGACTGTTATTACTGTTTGAAGTTTTATTGTACTATGAAATTACTCTGAAATATATGAACTGCAGGTTGTATTCTTGTTGTTCAGTAAGTAAGTAAACAAGGTTAATAAACATTTTATAATAGATAACAATCTTCACACTTTTTTGGTACTTTTAAATATTGATACGTTTTCACATTTTTGAGTAATATGTTTTAATTTTTCAAATGATTGCTGAAATGTAGGTACTATTGGGGCAGCCTCATGTGCCACATTAAATCCCCAGTATGGTGATGTTGACTATCTGTCATTTCAGCCAATTCTGAACCAAAGGGTTTCATCCCGACCCACGATATTGAAAGGGTTGGATTTTTGGAATGAATTGTACTGTACGATTGATAATAATTACTTTTTTTCGCTCTTTCTTAATTTTGTTAGGTTTGGAGCTCAGGAAATAATGCATTGTTCTTTGTAAGTGATCAATTGGCAACAAATTATATGTATTTAACCCAGCGTATTATTATTTTCTTCTTCTGCACTTCAAGGACAAGACAGCTGCCTATTCTGTCTTCACACATCGAACCATCTTCTACATGGTCTTCCTACACTCCGTCCTCTATATTTGTACTGTATCACTTGGTTAGGTAGCCTATTTTGCTCCATTCATTCTAAATATTTTTTCCATTCTTGTTTATATTGTTGTATTGAATCATTTATGCTAAGTATATGTAATTCTTTTCTTATATCTTTATTTGTTTGTTTATCTAGCGAAGTACAACCTTTTACTCTCCTTAAAAATTTCATCTCTGAAACTTGAATGTATGATTTTTCTTTTTGAGAGAGAATACAATTTTCACTCCCATATGGGACTACTGGTTACCACCGTTTTATAAAATTTTAACATTGTATCTTTTCTAGTTTTATTTCTCAACGTTCTATGTAGAGTGCTGCATTTATATTGGAACTTGTACAATTTATTTTTTATATCTTGGCTTCGGTTGTAACTTATATCACATCCTGGATAATTGAAATGTCACTTATTCTATTGTTTGGTTATCCTGGCATATCTTTGTTCTAATTGGATAAACTCCTTTAAAAGACATGACCTTTGTTTTTGGTTTTGATATTTTCCTATTATAATTTTTACACATTAGATTTAATTGATGGAGTGCCATTTGAAGATCATCTTCTTTTCTATATATAATGACTTGATCATCAGCAAATAGCAGAATATTGATGTAATTAGTTCTTTTCAATCTGATCTTGTTTTACTTTCAATTTCCATCTAATTTTCTGTCAATATAGATGTTAAATAATATTGGGGAAGAGCTGCAACCTTGTTTTAATCCTTGGGTGGTTTTTAATGTTTGTGATTGATGTGAATTTATTTTTATTGAGATGTTCATATTTGTACATGCATTTTAGCTATGTTTATTGAATGTTTTGGAAAGCCTCTTCTATCCATTATGGCCCATAATTTTCTCCTATTTTCTCAGTCGAAGGCTTTTTGAAAATCAGTAAATGCAATTGTGTGTCTAAATTAAACTTTCTTCTTTGTTCTCTTATCATTTCAATATAAAAACATTACCTGTGCAGGATTTTCCCTTTCTGAAGCAATTTGTGTTCTTATAATACTATAACTTCAGCAATTGTCTTAATCCTCATTTGGATAATTTTATATGTTGTGTCTAGAGGCTAATACCTCTATAATTTTCACAGTTACTTCGATCCCCTTTTTTAAACACAAATATTATTAGGGCAGTTTGCCTTTCTTCTGGTATTGTTCTTCTGTGCCAACATTGATTGTATAGATGTAATAGTCTTAAATTGAGAAAAGTGCTTCCATATTTTAGTAATTATACATTTATATTATCTATACCAGTAGCTTTTTTACAGTTCATTTCTTTTAATACTTGTAATAATTCTTCTATTGGTAGTGGTTAACATTATCTTTCTTAGTTCTTTTTGTTCTTGCTTTTCTTCCAGTGGGATGTACCATTGATTCTTGTGTTGTAGCCATTTCTCTTCATTTTTAACCTTCAGTTGAGTTGTATCATTTCCTTTTGATTGAGTTGTCTCATTACTCTATAGGCTAGTACTTGTTACCCAGGAATATCATTTTCTATTTTATTTATGAAGTGATCCCACACCTCTGGGTGTGATATGCAAGATAGCCTTTTGGCTCCGTTTCTGTGGCAGTTATATTCTTTCTTACTTTCTTCATTATGTGTTTGAACATATTTCAAGTATGCTTTCTTTTTTTCTGCCTCTGCTTCTTTAAGTTCTTCATTCCGCACTCTGAACTGGGAGCAGTGGTTCATTGCATCAACTGATGTCACTGCTGTGCCTCTGACCGGGAGGTCCTAGGCTTGAGTCCTGACGGTGGCAGGGTTTTCGACACTAGCTTTTCAGCTAGGCTGAATTCCGTCGTAGTTCTGGAGGAGAATTCTAGTGACTGGCTGCTCTGACTGGGAGTTTTCCATGGTTTCTCCGATCAACACCTGGCGAATGCCAGAGCAGTACTTCCTCTTTCTTGTCCTAACCTAATTCCTTACACACACATACACACTTACACTAACATGCACTATACTACCACACATGCTGGGAGATCGGTTGGGGACTTACAATTTGTCCCAGCTGGGGTGGTGCACTGCTGGTGGGAGATATCAGATTGAGGAAAACCCTGCTAGTCAACAGTAGGTTGGTGCTGGACCTTGTTATCCAGTGGGGGAAGATCACCACTGCCTCCCGAGGAAAACATGCACTACACTTACAGGACTACTGACCTTGTTAGTTGATGCAAACAGAATCATGAACAATCAATCAGTCAATCTGTACTCTGAGTCCTTTCATTTTCCTAAACATGTTTTTCTTTCCTATGCTTTCAAAAACAGCCTTTTCTATACAGGTTTTAATGTTTTCCCTTCTTTCTCTACTTTGGCACTTAGTATATTTGCTAACTAATTATTTAATCTCTGTTGATATAGCTTTTTAATACTCTGTTCTTGTAGCAGATATACTTTGAGACTTTCTTCAACACTGTTTTTATTTTTGGGGGGAATGTTTTTCCATGTACTTAGTAATTTAATAGTCACGACCACCAAATAGTATCGGTGTATATATCTTAGCCTCTATAGACTCTTGAATCTTGAATTAGGGTTGATAATTTCTCGTTAACTATAATTTAATCTATGAGTGATCTCCATCCTCTACCTTTCCAAATACATTTATAAATATCTTTACACGTAAAGAATGTGTCAGTTATTTTTAATTTATTAGAGGTAGCAAAATTTCTTAATTGTATACCATTATTATTCGTTGTCTGTACCCATACTATCATAGGTATTGGTTTGTTTCTAACTCTTGCATTTAAATATCGACCAATTATCAAGTGATCTCTGTTATTAATTTGAGAGATATACTTTCTGTAGATTTTCATAAAAAATTATGGTTTCTTCTTTTTTTCCTTCTTCTGTGGCATATATATTCCAATCACTTTTAGATGACCTCTCTCTGTTTTTAATCTGGCTGATATTATTCTTTCATTTACAGAGCAATAACTTACCATTTTTTATTCCTGTCAATCAATATTTCTACTCCACTTCTTGCTCTTTTACTTTAGTCCACTCCAGAATAATCAAAGTGTAGTCCACTCCAGAATAATCAAAGTGTAGTCGTCAAGACCTTTCTTCCTTCAATCATTTTCTTCGTTTCTGTTAAAACAGCGAAATTAATGTTACTTTCCTTTAATTCATCACTGAGTTCCTAAATCTCTTATGTTCTGTGTGGCAACTTTTAGTCTATCCTTAATTCCAAATGCTTATGCTTTTCTTGCTTATGTTGTCGTATTTGGGATTTATCCGGCTTATCGGTGTGAATGTTTAGTAATTAAAATGTTCCCTGATCACTAGGTGCCGTGCAGGGTAAATTCAGCAGTGGGGCTGTCACTTCACTGCTTCTGAGCCAGCAGGGACCAATGCTATTCAACATATTTATCAACGATATCTCTATTATACTAAATAAGGCGACCTTTTTGTTATTTGCTTATGACTTAAAAATATGTAATTAAATCTCATCAAATTCAGATTGCAAGGACATTGAGATAGTACAACTGGTGTCAGAGGAATGATGTGTGTCTCAATTTATCGAAGTGTTACCTTTTACAGAAAAAGGAAACCCTTGTTTAATATTTACACTTTCGATGGAGTTAGCCTTGAAAAAGTCTCCACCATAAAAGACCTAGGGATAGTTTTTGACTCTAAAATGACCTTCAAGACCCATATTGAAATAACAGTTAACAAATTGGTACAGCAACAAGTCTTTATCAGAAAAATATACAATGAGTTGTATTCAGGGAAGGTTCTTAAAACCCTATACTATCTTCTTGTTCGTCATATCTTAATGTGGGGGTCACTGATGTGGTCACTATTCTTTCAGTACAACAATAAAAGGCGGGAAACAGTTCAGCATAAATTTTTTAGATTTGTATCAAGCAGGCTAGGAATTCCTGATCTCTTTATAGATCAAAAATATGAACACATTGCCTCAAGACTGCAAATACCTTGACTTAATTCTGTGAGGAAAGGAAGCAACATTAAATTCTTCCACAAACTCTGTAACTACTATTTGGACTGTCCCAAGTTGGTCGAAGAATTGAGGTTTAACGTGCCTACTAGAATCTGCAGACAAAAGCAAACCTTTAGTATTAAATGCTATATGTCTTATTATACTAAAAACAAGCCAATAACAAGAATGTGTAAAATAATCAATAATCTTGAAATAGACCTGTTCAATATGATTATTTCACAGTTAAATTCATGAATTTCAAGGATGATGAATAAGTATGAATAATCGGCCTTGTTATCTCCTACTAGACAGGATGATTACTAAATTGTATGCAATTTAGATAATATGAAGAATGTTGTGTCACTTCTTTAAAGTGTAAACCATTTTGTATTGGGGAGTAATTGATTTGTATATTGATACATTTGTTAAGTACCTAATTCTTGTAAAATCATTCTGCCCTTTAATTAGGATAATGTATTTTTATTAGAAGTGGGATGCAGCCCATGAAATAAATAAATGAGTAAATAACTACTATACATTGTATTTACACAAAAGAAATGCAATATTAATTCAGTACAAACATTTTTTATCTTAAAAATCGTAATTGAAGTGTAACATGTGTTTTTTGCCGGTTTTAAATCAATTTATCCGGAGTACTTTGTACAAATGGAAAAAAACGGGCTATTTGCGACATATATAGCGACAATATGTTTAGAAGACTTAGATGTCAAATTGACAGTGACTCTCAACATTAGAAGTTCAAAAGTTTTTGAATAATGGATCAAAACTGGATTCTTCTGATGACTATTTTATTCCTGAACTGTAGTCTAATTTGAGCAATTAAAATTAAGTTGAGAAGAGTAGTAATGATGCAAATGATTTTATTGGTGACTCTCCGTCAGTCTTCTCAAATTCAAGTTTTCATTTCCTTTAGAATGGTGTAAATTTGATAAACGATCTGAATTTCCAGTGTTTGAGAAAACCCGTGAAATGAAATTGAAGACCCAACACAGTATATTTTGAAAATTAAAGGCAGAAATAAATAGATATGCAAATGGAACTATATCTGAACTTCAATGATATATAATTATAGTGCATCAGTATTGTTGTCATAAAGTTCACTGCATTTCCCGCCATATGTTTTAACTGTTACTTTCTGCTAAAATATAGAATTGACATTATGTGTTTCTTTGAATTCCATTCTCACTACAATCTTATAATCAAATGATCATAAAATACATACAGATTTAAAGAGAAAAAATTATATGACAAAATTTTATCAATTTCAAACTGATATGTGATAAGTTTTGTTTTACATTTTGAATAACAGCTATATTGCCCAGGACGCAGGAGTTAACCACCTGGTGTATCCCTTAGGATCAAATGTGTTAAATGGTATCTGAAAATGGCAAATACAAATTTAGAACTCTTTAATAACTAAATAAAAGTTAAACGCACATGTCACAAGATAATCTCAGAAATTACAAACTTACTTTCTACAACAAAAATATTAACAACAATTTTCTAAATAACACTAAAAAAACCTATTTTAATAACTAAGTAAAAGCTGATGCACAAGATATTTTGGAGCTAATTGAATGTAAAATCGTACGAATAAAAATAGTCAAAAGTCATAATGGCCACAATGTGTGCTTTGCAGAATATCTCATTGCCGCAGGAGAGGTTGCTAGCAACAAGGCCCTCCAAAACCTTTCATTTTTGCTTCCAACTTGCCTTCAGAAACTGTTCCAATTTCATGCGTAACTTTTTCAAAATAAAATTAAGGTACATTCCTTTAACGAATGAATGAACAAATTGAATTCTGTAATGAATATAATGAATGAATGCTATTATCATATTTGTTAACAAGGCAGTTAAATATTTCTCAAATCTAGCTTCTCCTTTCATCAAGTGTACATTCAAATAAATGTGCAAATTGGTAGGAAATACTATAAAAGTTTTCATTGCTTAGTACCACTCCTGTCGAATAAATGGAACTAAGTTTAAGCATATTATAATAATTTTACCATATATTTTTAGTGATTTGTTATTTCCTTTAATTTACTGTTGATTGTTACAGGTTTTCATTGCTGGCTAATCTAAGAGCCTTGTGTGATAATTATATTTGATGGAAATTTTCAAGAGTTTAACTTGTTAGTTATGTTTGTTATGGTACTCAGACAATAGAATAGAAGTTGCTATATTACATTACCATTACCAAACTATGTGATGTTAAGCACAACTAGTTTTTATTAGTATACTGAGAACTTACCAATATTCATGTCAGAATATTTATGACTTTCACTATTATTTTTCTAAACAAAATAGCGATAATGCAGTTGTTTGTGTATTGCTGATTTCTTCATTTCTAGTCTTCTTGACTCTCTGGTCTTTTTCTTTTTTTTTACTAATGCAAAACATCAGTAACACCTACATTTCCTTGCCGACATCTACATTTATTTCATACATGAATGGTTCATCTTTGTTGCAAGCAAAACCTAAATTCTTCTCAGTGTAGATTTTTCCAGTTAACAGATCAGCTTAACTTCACCTTCTGAAAAGAAATCATCTGATAGCTTCATGAATGTGGTTTGTTTTGGATGTTGGAGGCACACATGTTATTCTGGTCCTTGAGGCACACGTATGTTCTTCTCAATACCAAATGATAAGTAATCTCATGGTTTCAAAACTGGAGATTTGTTTCAAATTTCTAATTTATTTTGATAAATAAGACAACCTGCCCAATAAACATTGGTTTACAGAGTATTACATAAAAGAACTATGTCGAAGGAAAATTGCAGAAACTTTATATTGGCGCTACAAATAACTCAAAGTCTCATTGAATATTGTTTTTTGCTATTCTATCAGTACAATTCTTATCGGCACTTATTATTTCCAAATTACCATATTCATTTACTAGTCTTAACATCTGCAATAGAGGCACATGGTATAAATAATTCATTTTGACAATTGGTACAAAGAAAGTTTGAGTTATGTTGTTACGCAGATTTTTTATGGAAATTTTGCAATGTAATTTAGATAACCGGAGACAACTTAAGCGAGTCAAGGATAAACGATTCGGTATTACGGGAGGATTAAAACTAGCCACATGGAACGTCAGAGGACTATGTAATAAAGAAGATGAACTAAATATCAAATTAAATGAAAAAGGAATTGATATAGCTGTCATAACTGAAACGAAAAAGAAACTGAAAGGCACGAAAGATCTTAGCCATTACACAATGATATACTGTGGAGTAACCCAAAACAGACGGGCAAGCTGTGGGGTAGCAATTATGGTTAATAGGAGGTGGAAACATAGGATAGTGGAATATTCCTTTATAAATGAAAGAATTGTCACGTGCAAATTTAAAATAGATAGAGGTTATTTAATACTTATAGGTGTCTACGCTCCTGAAGAAGGAAGGAAAGAGGACACAAAGACATTTTATGACGAACTTCAAAAACAGTTAAGTAAAACCAACAAGAACAATCATGTTCTCATCTGCGGCGATTTCAACGCAAGAGTTGGTAACATTCCAATCCCGGGAGTTGTGGGAGCATTTGGAGAACAACATTTGAATAGAAACGGAGAAGAACTTTGTCAATTTGCAACTTTTAATCAGCTGAAAATTACTAATACCTTTTTCAGAAAAAAGGATATTCATAAATTCACCTGGAGTGCCAGAGGCCACAGATCACTTATAGATTATATAATTGCAAATGATAAAATCTGTAAGCAAATAGAGAATGTCCAAGTACACTGAGGAAGTGACATATGCTCAGATCACTACCTAGTGATTGCATCTATCACGATGATAGCAAAATGGAAGAAAATGAGGACAAGAAAAGAGACATGTCAAGAAATCTTCAAAGTGTACTTGTTAGAACACGAAAGTATCAAGCGATTTTATCAAAATCGATTACCACAGTATCTATTAAGTGTACCTACTGTAAACGATGTGAATGAAGAATGGCAAATGACGCTCATGCAGTGACAATATTTTTAGTATCAAAAGGATTTTAGAAAAATGACGAGAAGTCAATATGGAGACCCATTTAGCCTTTATTGACTTTGAGAAAGCCTTGGACAGGGTGGATCGAGTAAAATTGTGAAATGTAATGAGTGAAAGTGGCTATCCTGAACACCTAATAAATACTATAAAAAGTTTATATACGGGCACAAAAATTATAATAAACACTGGTACGAAGAAAACTGAAGAAATTTTGACAAATGAAGGTCTCAAACAAGGATGTAGTTTATCTCCAACGCTATTTAATATATATGTAGATGATCTTATTAAAAAATGGAAATGTATAGTGGGTCCTGGAATCCAGTTAAAAAAGAACAAACATCTAAATGTTATTCTTTATGCAGATGACATAACAATACTGCAAGAAAGTGAAGACGAATTACAAAAAGCCGTATATAAACTACATCTACTGGGAGGGCTCGAATATAATCTACGGATATCAAAAAAGAAAACAAAGGTTATGGCCCATTATGGTAAACACCCCGTTCGCTCAAAAATAGTAATTGACGATACAGTAATCGAACAGATTTCTAATTTCAATTATCTTAATCATGGAGACATCACATTGGAAGAATGGGTGAAGAAAGAATTCCATGCTTAGTGATGCAATACCGACCAAAGGGTAGGAGAGATGTCGGGAGGCCCAGGAAGAGATGGAGCTGAAGTGCAAGTGAAGACGGAACAGGCATTCATGCCTAATTCCTGAAAGGAAGAAGAAGAAGAATAATTTAGATAACAGAAAAGTGCTGTCTATGTTATTGTTGCATAAATTGAATATTAAACAAATGCTTCAGAGTTCTATATGATTGTAAGGGACAAAAGTTCAGTACAAAGCTATTTGAAAATGATTATGAGATATCTTGCAGGGTGTAAATTTCATTTTCCAAGCCATATAATCTAAAAATTTAAGTAGTAGCTTCTCAATCTTGTAGATATGTATTGGTTGTAAGGTGACCAAACCTGAGAACCTGATTAAAGAATTATATAAAATTTTAATGGTATTATAATCAGTAAAGTCGGTGATCATTAGACAAATAAAACCCAATAACTTCGATGCTTTGTAATGTAATCATAATGATTCACTAAACTCAACGTGATATCAAAGATAATTCCTAAATCCCATGTTGCCCTATATCCATTAATAGATTGAAGCAGGTGGTTGTCTATGTAATAAGGTCTATATAATATAATCTATGTCTATATAATAATAATAACAGTTTAAAAACTGTTTCCCCCTATGAAATCTCATAATTTTACATTTTTTTATGTTTAATGGTAATCAATTGATGTTAAGCCATTGCAATATTTTATTCGTTGCTTCTTGAAGTTAAAGATAATCCTGTATATTCCCTCATTGTTTAAATAATGAAGGTCAACAGCAAATAGCAAAAGAGGCATTGATGACAAAATAGATTTAGCATCATTAATAAATAACAGAAAAAGCAGAGATCCTAGGGCCTTCTGGTACTCCTGAGGTTGGAAATATAAGAGATATGTTTAGAATTAGAAATGTAAGATATATGTTTAATATTTTGTGTCTGATTAGTTAAATAGTTTTGAAACCATTTGAGTAGAATACCAGGGATTCCTATTGATTCCAACTTAAGAAGGAACAAAGGATGGTTAATGGAATCAAATGCTTTCACAGAATCTGTATAAATCGTATCAATTTAAGAGTTCTGTTCAAAGCTTTTAAGTTTTAAGAATTCTGTTCAAATGTCAAATGTGCTTTCAGAAGTGAGGGAGAGATTCCATCCGGGCCCAGTCCTTTATTGTTACCTAAAGACTTAATTGCTATAAATACACCTTTTTGTGTCATTTCTAACATAGTAATATTTACATTTGAATTTACAAAGAGCATTGTTACATCAATTTTATCATATTTAACAACTTTTGCAACTACAATTTATGAATTTTTGAACATCTTCAATTGTCTTCATTTTGAATACCCTCCTTATTAAATGGATTCATCACATCTGATAGTGGTCCAAATGATATCCAAACACTGCAGCTCTTAGTGATAACAAGCGGCTGACTGTGCTTTCGTCTCCCTGCCCGTCCGTCACCCCCGTCTCCGTCCGCCCCCCATCCGTGTGATGTGTAGCAACCTATAAAATAGGTTGAAGAATTATGTTTAGTACCCTAGGTTGTCTTTATTAGTATCCGTTTTCACCATGCTTTTCTGAATTTTTTGATATGGGCTGAGAACTCTTGTTGTTGGGCCAGTGGCAGACCATCTTTTCAATTTTCACTCTTTTTAGCTCACCCTTTGATTTGTCATTGGTCTGCCACGTATTGATATTACTTAAAATTATTATTATCTATTGACGTATCTACTCCCTGAAGACTTGCATTGTGCTTGCGAACAGGTGGCAGAATAAGTTATTTGGGATCGTTTTAAAGTGCACAATGTGCTCTGTTTGACGTGACATCACAAAATAATTCTACCTACAAGGTTCTGGAGTCCCTATCCTCAAATGTGGCACTATTAGTCTAGCAATATTCATTTTGGTTTCATCCACAGATTCTATGTACGAATTATGAACTGTAAGTCTAACTAGTGGATAACTAAACATTGGTGACACATGTCTTGGATCACAATGAAAGTGGTAATCTAAAATTTTTTGCGAAGGGGTAAATAAAAAAAGGGATCTACCATACTGCAAGGGGGTAGCTTGGTCAAAACTGTGGTTGCCCTCTTCATAGTTCTTGCCACAAGGGATGAGATTTTCCAATTATATTTTGGGTTGGTAGACAAATATGCAGAAATGCTGCTCATTATTTCTCTAAAAAACTTTTTAGTTAAACTCCTGGTTTTGCGCGTAATCAGTGGTACTCAAATTTTATTGTTCTTCTTGGTCATTAATTGTACACAATGTTTTGGATTATCTTTGCTTAGCCAAGAGTTGAACATTTGGTTTTGAGCAAGTCAACTTTCATCCTCCTTGTGAGAATAGAATTATGAGGGATCATTGCTATCATTGTTTCATTCTTCCAATATAAAATGCATAAACGGGGAAACAAAAAACAAACACTTTCACTATATAAAGAAAATAATTGGTGAATATTTTTACTTTAAACAAGTTCAAAAATGTTTATAATTGCTTGTATGATTGAGTTTTGTAATTAGAATTATTAAAGATAATGTCACCGTCTCAAACAATGTCTTCCTGTGTTCTCTTTATGGATCTTTCTTGAACTTAAGAAGTCCAAAGATATTGCAACATGAAATATTTTCTTAATTGTTGTAGGAAAGAAATAAAATATCTACTTCACATTATGAAATGTAAATTGAATGCCCAATTTTGTTCTTCTAAAACCAACTTTCACTAGTTTGTATTCATCAAATTGAAAATATTGTTTTGAAATGTACTTGTTTTTAAGTATATGAATAGTTTAGAGATGGAGATTAGAAATACATATTACAGTTTTCATCTGTATTTAAATCACAATATTTTCTTAAATTTCTGCAAATATTAAATTAATATTGAATTATAGGTACTGCCGGGATGGTGGTGGTCCTTTACTACTGTATCCAGAACCAAATGTACCAACACGGTGTCAACACTGCCGAGGCGAAATGGTTTTCGAGCTGCAGATTGTACCAACTTTAGTATCACGGCTGCAGCTTCAGGGGGTACATGGAGGGACTCATCTGGAATTTGGCACAGTGTTGGTCTTCTGCTGTAAGCGATCGTGTTGGGCACCTGGTGAGAAGACACGTGAGGAGTGTGTGGTGGTACAGGCTGAGAGAATTTAGACTTAAGTTTAGATCACTGGATTGGCATCTGAATGTTCTCTTTGTGGTATACAGAGATTGTAAACTTGCAGAATATTTCTGTCTTACACATCCTAAAGCACTTATAATAAGTATTGTAAAATACTGTTATGAGCGTTTGCCCTCTGTAAAGACCATGTGATTTTCTATGTCAAAATGAACGTGTGTGTTGATTTTAAACATTAAAGAAAATTCTGAGATAATATTGAATGTGATAAGCATTTTATCAAATTTGATGATGCTCTTTCCAGTTATCCAGTTCTTACCTCTTCATGCATATTCTTGCCGTACTTTTCATTACCTTACTTCTTTCATGACTTTTCATGTATTTCATAGTTGCAATGTTAGTTTTTGGTGTCCAAGTAGAAAAAATTTGCCCATGATATGTGCATATTCTAGGTCAGATCAAACTGAATGTTAGAAAAGTATCTTAAGAAATTACTGCGTTTTCTTCTTACCATTTCATTGTATTTGTAGCTTTACAGGTTGCTTGTTAGAACCTGATTTTATCTCTAAGTAAAGGTTTTAGTGAGAATATAAAGTGAATTAGAAATGATGTTAAAGTACATGCATGTGTCATAGAAAATAATTTATTTCATTGAAGTCATTAAATCTAGTCATTATTTGAGATTATCTTTTAGTGGGTTGACTCTGTCACTTTTACATGAAATGCTAATATTAATTAAAATAAAAATTATAATAATGCACATTGTGTTGATTGAAATAGAATGTGGTGTCTGAAAGGTGAAAGAGCTTGACTTGAACAGTTTTCTCTTTGTAGCAATATATACGTCATTAAACAGTGTAAGAATTTGAGATTTGAATGTATCGGTTCTTTATCTTTAAGTTGCATTCTTAAGAATTGTGTTTGAAAAGATGTGCCAAATATCAGATTATTTGCTGTTTGTTCTCTAGATTGTTGTAAGATGATTTGATGAGAGAGGAAATGACTAGTGTGATAAATGTTTGACGTAGGTTCTGAACTATTGAATTTTAAACTAGGTTCAGAAATGTCTGGTTTTTTGAAGGTGCAGAGATCTTGGAGAATAGGAAAATACATTACAGTTTGAAGGATACTCTTCACAGAAAGAATTTGTAAGCTCTGCATAGCTCTGCTTAGTTTAAAGCAAGAAATTTCGAATCATCGAGCATTGCAGTGTTCATTCTGAAGGGTTTTAGGATAATTGTTAATCGAATTTTGATTTTATTTCATTTTAATACTTGTAATATTGTGGGTACAAATGAAGACACAAAGGGCAATTTTTGTTGAGGATTGTTTTCCAAAATTAACATTTTTCATAATGTACTGAATATATTTATTTCAGCAGTTGAATTATATATACATTAGAACAAAAACGGTTTATTAATGTATTGTGGATTCTTTGTTAACTGTGTGTTACCAGAGACTGAAGACTAAGTTCCATTTGAAATCCTTTGCTTTCTCTTTTAATGGTAATTTATTATGTGATTACGAAGTATTTTGTTCTTGTTGCACTTCCCCAGTACTGACGAAATATAAAAGAGGTATGAAAGCATTCCAAAGAATGAAGGTAGATTTCATCTTATTCTTAATTGTAATATTATTTTATTTAAAGAAGAGAAAGAATTTTTGTGAAAATCTCTCAGGTAGATTTGGTCTTATTTGGACAGAGGTATGAATGTAATAAGGAAGAATTTTTTTTTTGTATGATTCAAAAATCTTGAGGAAAGTTATAATATAATAATTCAGATGGAAAACCTGAACCCAGGAAGAAAATTTGCAAATTGAACTTAACTTTATTCAACTTTAATCTTTACATTTGGAAGGAAAATCCCAAAATAAATCTGTACATAATTGTAACAATTTTGGCACTATTTTAAACTTATTTTAGCAGCACTTCAATTGCCTGGAGAAACAGACAATCTTTAACTTTTTTCATTCTTCTTCAGTGAACTATCTCTTTGTTTAACTAATCAATTTTTGAAAAGATAGTAGTGTCTGCAAGTACTTCCTCACAATACAAATCATTTTAAAATGCTTCTTTCAAGGTTCCTTTCAATTATCAAGTAAATATGTAAAATTATGAAAATTATTAAAAGACAAGAGAAAAAGGACCAAAATGTGAAAAACTTGAATTTGAGGGTAGTAATGATTAGACTGTGTTTTATCAAATATTATGTGCTGAAAAATTGGTAGGATAATAGTGTCTTAGGTAAAGTACAGAATATGAGAAACAATGGTATCCATGACAGAATACCATTGTATTCATCACTAGCCAATATATTTAAATAAGCCCCTAAAATGAATAATATTCTTGTAATTTTTTCTTTATTATATTTATCTACTAGAGTTGTAAAGTTTTGAAACATTCCTCTTTATAGTCTTAATATTTTTTGCTTATAATTTCATGACTGCAGAAATCTTTGATCAATGATTTATTTTTATACTAGTATATCCCACTTGCTGTACTTAAGGGTTATACTTTTTCTTACATGTGATGCATTAATTCTAGCACATCGTATAAATGTCTTGAAAAATAAACCAATAGTAATTTATTAATTAATATTAATTTATCTTTTTAATTAGTTGCTGGGTAGACCTTTGGCAATTTTTCCATTACAGCATTAACATGGGAAAATTGTTATGGTTTAAATAAATCTTATCTCAAAAAAAGGGCTGAAATATGACTTGTTTTTCTCAGAATGTGGCTTACTCAAGCAGATGAGGGAACATTGGCTCATACCAGGAAAGTCTTCATGTATTTATTTATTGTCAGCATTTGAAAGGGAACTAGATATTTCCTTTGATACGAACAGAATACTTTATAAAATGCCCAGTGCCGGAGCTAGACAATGTTGGAACGTAACCCCCACCCCTTAGAAAAAACTAAAATGTGAAAATTGTATCAAGATATTTTACAAGTTATTTTATTTCAATTCAGGATATTCAGACCTAAACTTAAATGAAAATACATGGCCAATATCTGTATTGTATATATTGGGAGGAGAATGGATGGAGATTAGATGTTCAGAGGAGAAAATTTGAAAGCTTAAAAAACTTACAATGACAACATTGTTTTGTCATATTTTTGGGATTGTCCGACATTTTTCTTTTCACAGAATCCTACCTTATAAGTAGACTTCGGATGTTTAGGCACTAAAAACTCGTCTTTTAGGCACCTAAAAAGGCACTGAAAAAGTCAAGAATAAGGAGGAAAAAGGCACTGTCATAAGTTATGTACACAATAAAATGGAAAAATTGTAATTTTTGTCTATATTATTTTGTAAACTTAAATGCAAACCGTTTGTACATTTTAATGTAAAACTAGATTTACATATTTACAACTCTTCTGCATTTTATTCTTAATAGTTTCCATTAACCAGTAATATTTGCTTATTACCAGTAACTTTTGAAGGATTGCAATTTCAAATTTGCAACGACTGGGAGACAAAATCAGTTTGAATGTGGAGAAGGATATCTGAACGATGTGACTGGCATATATTTTAGCTGCCCAACACTAGCAACACTGAAACCTTCTGGGAATTTATATTTATTTCCACTTAAAATTTCGGTGCCCTTGGTGTATTGTCAATCGACCATGATCTCAGATCATGGCTGGTATTTATGAAATAGGGAAAAGGAGAAAAATCAGTTGGTATACTTTCAGGAATTCTCTCGTAATTTGAAATAATAAGACGTGAATTGAAGGTTTCGTAATGACTGGTCACGTTGGACCATCCCCGATTTTCTGATATCGTAGCATTGTATATCAATATAATAAATAAAAAGCAAAAAAGTTCTAAAAAAGGTATTTATGCAAAAAATAGGCATTTATGCTGAAATAAGAAAAAATAAGCATTATAAAACTTCGTCATATGTCTTCATTTGTCAGGATTCGTGCATTTATATTATCAGCCTTTAAATAAGTTCTCTAGAAAAAATTAAGCATTTCCCTAAACATCCGATGTCTACTTATAAGTAATGACTATAATTAACTATTTAATCTAAAAAATTAATTGAAAAGTTTATAAAATATCAGACTACTGTACCACAACTTATAAAATTACAGTAATGGTTTCCTTGAGTTCTAATTTCTACGATCACCCAGTCTGCCCATGCCTAGTGCCGGCACTGAAAATACCTAGTAAATAGTAATGTCAAATCTGTTGTAGAATGTGAATTTTGTAGGTACTGTTTTAAATTACTAGTGAATTGTTGCCCTCTTTGGAATTATTTAGTTTCATAGAAACATTTTAATTAGTAGCATGGAGATAGATGATGAGGAAAAAGTGATGTAATTCTAATGTGGTTGAACAACCACTTTATTCTTATTAGGGAAAATTAAAAATGTTCCTTAACACAATAACTTTACATCTATGCATTAGCTTAAATTATTGCTTTGAACTTTGCTAACCACAGGATGTTTTTTAACAAAATACAGTATGCAAGTGCCAGGGATTGTGTAGTACACAATTGCCTGGTGTTTATTTAGTATACAATTGTCTTGAAATTGTATTTAGTGCTCTGAATTGTTCCAAATGTCTCAATTTTCCTTCAAAACATGAATTAATTTTGAATAGCATGTTGGTGTAAGCTTGGTCATTGAAGTACATTTTTATATCAATTTTGTAATATTGTTAATCTATTCAACACCAAAAATAGTATTTATTACTTAAATAAATTTTGTGTGTTTTAAAATCTGTACATGACCGAACAAAGTGTAAAAATACAGGTAAATTATCTTATGATCATTAAGTTTTTGACTTTTTGCATCTCAAATTTCTCCACCATAAAATAATGTGTATGTTTACTGTGTTAGTCTACTTGTTTGAATGTGGGGTGCATTTTGCTTCAGCTTTCAGATCATTGAAAACAAAACCATACCCTGGATTTATATATATGAAAGTAGAGATCCTTTGATTTTACAATAGAGAATGGAGTGTGATCTACTCTGACTGATTTTCATGTGGAAAAACATCCCTCAGAAAATAACAATTAAATCTGATGATAATGAATGAATTAAGCCTGATAAATTCAACAAAACCATTAACTTCTTTAGTAAGACACAACAAATATTGCAGGTCTTTGTATTTGTGTGTGGTGGAAAGATGGTGGAAATACCAAAAGGAAGAATGCATTTTTGAAAAACTAATTAAACTTGCTTATGCTGTTTAAAATAATTTATATAACACTACATTATTCTATGAAGAATTGTAAGAGCAGCTAAATATTAGAACTTGAAGAGTTTTACTGTTGGTTTGATGTTGGAGAAATTACAATATTGACCTAAATTTGCCACTGTGAACTGCTTTGAGAAAAGAATGAACTAAAAATGTACATGTGCCAAGTAAATATTGTACTTAAAAAATCATATTTATTACAATTTCTCCACTTGTTTTGCCAGCGGTACTGACATTTCATTAATAATTATTACTTTCATTGTACTGTATTGTAAGTAGATTAATGCATTCTTCTCACCTTATTTACAGACAAAAATTTCCCCTCAAACAGGGCTCTCCTAAACAGAGAGATAGAATCTCCAAGGTGGGAAATTTGGCTGCCGTTTGCCTTTGCCCAAAGCTTCTATGTCTGAACTATGATTAAGCTTGACCCTTGTTTACCAGTACTGGAGGAAGGGCAAAGAGGTGGAAGAAAAAAAAAAAAATTGTGATTTTTGGCTCAAAATGCATTTGTTTGCATTAGCCAGACTCATGGTTGTATTATGTAAATCACTGAGGTCAAAGGCCCTTTTTGTTGACTTGAAAGTATGCTGGTGAAACAAGGCTATTATTTTGTTATAAAAATGTAATAAAATTTTGCAATTTTCAGACTCAAGGTCACTTTGGGTTATTGTTATTTACTTTAATGTTAAAAAAGAATAAAGTGCTTTCAATTGGAGTGGCCTGGCAAAAGAAAAGTTTAATTGGTTTAAGTGAGTGAAATGTAAATCTACAAAATGGCAGAGGTGGATAAGATACATTTAATTTTAAAGATAATTATTCATATAAAGGATTGGCAAAATTTTAAAATCATGTGCACTGTATTGGTAGGCCAAAACTGATTATCTTAAATATTTTTCTTAAAATCTCATTCAATTATTAATTCTTGTGGCTAACATTTGTTAGGATTTTATCTTCAAGTAAATGATAATTGCTGATGTTTACACTCGTGAAAAAAATTACCCCAAAACAATTTTCGGGAAAAAAACAATCATATTGCATTTATATTACATTAATATAAACAACCTAAATAAACATGAGCTGGGATTAGAATTAATTTTATTTAAAATTGGTAAATTTTTCCAATAGATTGTAACACCATGCAACAAATTTTCAGTTCCTGTGTTTAAAGAAAATTACTTGAATTTTGAAAATTTATATATATTGCTTCAGTCTTGTTTCCTACATTCTCTGGGTCATTCAACTGAAATAGAATGATATTAAGTCATTTTGTGAATTGGTTTACTAGTAACACATTGTGAAAATTTGTTTCCCAAATACTTATGCATTTTATTTGTAGTTTTAAAATTATTTCATTGAATATTTCATGTTTCCAGGTGTATACTTATTCCAGTTATATTTATTTTGAATATATTTTGTCAAGTAAAAAGGAGTGTGCAATAGATTGTTACTTTATATCTTAAGAACTAAAAAAAAGAAGTTGTGAATAACCCATAAACTTGACTATTATATATATCTATATAGACTTTGATATTGAAATATTTGATATTGATAACAGACTTTGATACTAAAAACAGTCTGTTGTATTTATACAATACATTTTTCTCTTATGTTATAAAAATGAGTGAATTGTGGTTAAAACAATTTTTTCTTCAATAAATGAGAGTATTCAGTATGTTACTGCGTTAGGTACTTAAAAAGCGCTCAGTAAATAATACTATATTTTCTAATAATTTTTAGCCCCTATTTTAGATTTTGGTCAAACCAAGTTAAACACATCCAAATTTATTTCATATTTTTATTCAATGAAAATTGAGATGACGTTTTGGAGACTACACTACTTTGCTTCGTGGTTAGGCAGAAGAGCGGGCTCGAGTCTCGCCACATAAATGAAGTCGTCATTATTATTATTATTATTATTATTATTATTATTATTATTATTATTATTATTATTATTATTATTATTATTATTATTACTTTGCTACTAGATTGTAGCACCTGATGAGGGAGACTGAATCGTGCCAATTTTCACTGAATAAAAACAGGAAACAAATTTGGTTGTATTTAATTGCAGTTGTTCAAAAACTAAAAAAGGGACTGAAAAATATAAAAAAATATAAACTATAATAGGGAGAACCAAATCAAAACTTATTCTTATTAAGAAAATAATACTAGTTTAACCTATTGAAAGAATAACTTATGGCCTTCTGTCACGAGTTTTTCAAAAACATGTAAAAGATGTAATATGGAAATGTATTTTTTGTAGATTCTTTTGGATGCACTCCAGTAACAATATAGAAATACGTTATGTCAACAAAAAGACAAGTGTGAAGAGAAAACAATTGATTACCAAGTACTATAGCAGATAAGGTTAAAAACGACATCCAGTTCATATAGTCGACAATATAGCCCGGTTGAATCATGAAACGTGTCCTGAATTATGTGGTTGGTCAATAGAACACCAACTCGTGATTCTGCAATCCGTGCCACTGGGCGATAATGGATGCGAAACGCTATGGTCATTTTATGCAGCTGTGCCTCCTATGTTTGGCGTGGGTCGCGTGGCGATCAGCGGACGCAAAGCAGCGAGCGCGTGGCGGTCGCTTCACTCGCGATCTCCCAGATTACGATACGCTGGTGCCGCGCAAAGTAGACGCGGAGGGCGCCTTCCAGTCGTTCGACCTGCCGCATTTCTACGACCTAGAGGCGGCCCGCACGCGTTCGCGGCGGGGCGCCGCTGAGGAGGCCGCTCACGTGCGCTACGAGCTGTCGCTGGGCGGGCGGGCGCGCGTCGTCGAGCTGTGGCCCAATCACGCCTTTCTGTCGCCGGGGCTGGTGGTGGAGCGTCGGCGCCGCGACCTGTGGCGCGGGGATCCCCGCCTGCGGCGCGCCAGGCGCGACCAATGCCATTATGTTGGGCACGTGCGCGGCGTGCCCGAGTCGCGTGCCGCGTTCTCCGCCTGCCACGATGGTCTCGTCGGCTACGTGCACACCGGCGACGACCGGTACTTCGTGGAGCCGCAGGCGGAGGCGCGACCTGACGCGTCGGGACGGCACGTGCACGTGGCGTTTCGCGCGGACGCCGCGTCGCAAGGCCGGCTGCGGCGCGGGAAAGAGGAGGAAAACGACCTTGGGGGCGGCGGCGGCGGCGGCGGCGGGTTCTGTGGCGTCCGTGGCTCTTGGCAAAGTGCGTGGCAAGAGAGATTTGCCCGAGAGATAGAGACTAACCCCGATTTTCCAAAAGTGTTGGAAAATTCTGAGAACGCTACACTCGTTGCACGTTTTTTGGAGCTCCTTGTTGTAGTAGACAAAAAGTTTATTGAATTCCATAAAGATCATGATATTGAAAACTATATACTTACATTGATGAATATGGTATCCGATTACTATCACGATGCGACGTTGGGTCGGACGCTGGAAGTTGTAGTCGTGCGAATAATATTACTCGAAAAAGAAGAGGAAGAACTAGACCTGACAATCAGTTCTAAAGCTGAGGAAACATTGTCAAGCTTCAAAGTTTGGGCGCAGCGTATTAACCCCGCAGACCCGCGCCATCCCAACCATCACGACATAGCGGTTTTGATTACTCGGTATGACATTTGCACAGAGAACGATTCCACGTGCAGCATCCTAGGACTAGCAACCATGGTGGCGGCGTGCCAGCCTGAGCACGCAGCTTGCATCAGCGAAGATGCCGGGCTGTCGACAGGCGTAACCATCGCGCACGAGTTGGGTCATATCATGGGCTGCGCGCACGACGAAAACGAGGAAGACGGCGGGCCGGGTTGCTCGCCGGTGGCGGCCGACGGAACAGTCCACGTGATGGCGGCGCAAATGTCGCCGCGCACCACCGCCTGGTCCAACTGCAGCAGGCGATTCATCAGCGCGTTGCTGGACGGCGGCATGGGCGAATGCCTGCTGGACGAGCCGACGGGCCATCCTTACCAAGGGCTCGATATGCCTCCGGGAGCCATGTACGACGCCGGCTACCAGTGCAAGGACGCGATGGGCGCGGAGGAAATCTGCCCCTGGAAGAAGGACGAGCTCTGCCGGGCGCTGTGGTGCAGGACGTCGAGTAAGACGTGCGCGACGCCGGGCAAGCCGGCGGCGGACGGCACGAGCTGCGGCGAGGGCAAATGGTGTTTCGCGGGCGCGTGCGTGCCCGTGGGCGCCCGGCCGGCGTCCGTGGACGGCGCGTGGGGGCCGTGGGGCGCGTGGAGCGAGTGCTCGCGGACGTGCGGCGCGGGCGTGGAGGCGACCCAGCGCCGCTGCGACAGCCCCGCGCCGCGCAACAAAGGCCGCTACTGCCTGGGCGAGCGCAAGCGCCACCGCGTCTGCAACGCGGAGCCGTGTGACTCGCACCAGCCCTCGTTCCGCGAAGTTCAGTGCTCGGAGTTCGACGACAAACCCTTCAGCGGCAAGCTGTACAAGTGGAAGCCTTACACGCACGTGAAGGGTAGCGAGTGCGAACTGCTTTGTTACAACGATGTGCCCTTCTACGCGTCTTTGGCTCCGCTCGTCAAGGACGGCACCCGGTGCCGGAAGGGATCGCACGACGTCTGTGTAGGTGGCCGGTGCGTACCGGTCGGTTGCGACTGGGTACTGGGCTCGAACACTGTGGAAGACATGTGTGGGGAATGTGGCGGAGACGGTTCCACCTGCCAACTTAAAGAATCTGTTTACAAAGCGATTAATGGTAAGGGATACGAGGTTATTACGACCGTGCCTCAGGGTAGCTATAACGTTAGAGTAGAAGAGAAAGAGCCATCTGTTAACACGATAGCTGTTTCTGACAAATGTGGGAAACACTTCTTCCTAAACGGTAACTACTCAGAATATGCGAACGGCGAGTACTCGTTTGGCGAAGGGGTACTTGGTGTGTATTCTCACCCAGAACCTGAGCGCGAGTCTCTCCTTATTAAGGGTCCAACGGGAGAAGACCTACTCATTTACGCCGTCTTCTATGGACATCCGAATCCGGGCATATACGTGAGTTTTTATGTACACAACAGTACCGGATATACTCCATCCTACCGATGGGAATTTCTAGATTGGGAGCCTTGTTCAGCTCGATGTGAAGGGGGCTCCCAAATTTCTCGCCCCACATGCGTGGAGAAACAAGCAGGCAAAGTCAGTGACTCGTTTTGTAAAGCGGCTTGCAAGCCTGATGCAAAACATCGTGCATGTAACAAACAGCTGTGTCCAGCACGTTGGCACACTGGAGCATGGAGCCGTTGTTCTGGGTGTCTCAATCGTCCTGGCAAGCAGAATCGCACAGTGGAATGCAGGAGAGATAACCCAATAATCACTGGTGAACCGGTGCTTACTGAAGTATGTAGATGTTCAGGTGAACGACCCAATAATTCTCAAACTTGCGTTACTGACCAACCATGTGAAGATCAACAAAGGGCTGAAGAGAAAAGAGCATCTGCTCCCTTTCTCCAGCAAAGCAAACTAACCACCATTAGTAATTGTACTACTTCACATTTCATTTCCAAGACAGATTCCATCGCAGTTAACACCACAGAACATGCTACCATGTCAGCACCTTCTTCAGTGAAAGTTCCTGTTGTGTCAACTTCAAATAAAAATTTAAAACCACAGATGCTTCAAACTACTGATTTCTCACTCTCCAATGCTGACCACACAACTACCCACATCTTCCATTCTGATTTTCAACATGTTAGTAAATCAGGGACCTCTAAAACAACTCTCTCTCTTAATAATTGCAATGACGATGAAGCACAACGAAATGTATCTTCAGAATACAATACGTTCCGCCGTTTTGCTGCTATTGATACCTCTTCAGTTATTTCTAAATCAGTGTTAACATCAACATTTTCATCTCCATCCATTACTACTCCTGAGCCAAAGGCTATACCAGTACCAGAAGGGCACATTTGTGCTTCATCAACTTCTCCAAAGAAGACTGTTGTGGACCGAATTCCACAAAATCAGATAATTCTCAAGGAAGCTCCTTTAATTGGAGCTTCATGCAACAAGAGCTTGTCAGAAAAGGCTGAACAGGAGATGGGTGAAAACCTGGCTGATACTTTAGATACATCAAAAGAAAAAGTCTTCAAGGGTAAGAAAGCTTTGGAGAGAACCAAAGAAATAAAACAAGAACAAGAGAAGGAACATAAGCTTTCTGTTTGATAATTTTAAAGTAACAAATATTGATGGCATAAAATGTTATGTATAATTTTTATATTATCATTATTTTCTCTCTTTACTGCATATTTATGCCAATTGCACATTGTTTGCCCTCATCAAATATACATACAATAATTTGTAATTAGAAATTGTTCAGATTATTTTGTTATATTTTCTGACTGTTAACTTTACATGTTTATCATTTTGAAGAGTGAGGTGAAAACTTTTAGGGTCCTTTCACATCTCAATAAACTTAAAAACTTATAAAATTGGTGAAAGTAAAATGAGTGTTTATGATAGTTTAATTTTTCACTTTTTGGTTCCTTGATGCTGTTGTATATTGTAAGCCTTAGAAAAGTATTGTAAGTCTGTATAGACTACTACTAATGGTGTTCCTCTTGCGCCATGAGAGATGAAGATTGTACTTCAATACTTATCTTGCATGTTAGACCAAGTTTCTGTGATACTCATAGAAGTGATTTCACATTCAGCAAATTATATATTGTTCAAGTGTATAAGTAAATAGGTATGTAATTGTTAGTGGTGTGCTAATATCTCAAGTATATCTGTTTTTCTCTTTCTTGATGTGAAGCTCTTTATAATGTGGTCCCAAAGACAAAAATGGTCCTGTAAATGGTTTGCTGTATACTTGGCATATTGGAACGTATAATTCAGTGTTTGAGAACTGTGATCCACGTTATAATGAGTTTCTCTTGTTCCTGTTGGCACATTAAGTATGTCATGCATGGTTAAACTGCAATGGACTGGTGTGATTGGATGTAAATATTATCCATCCAGATTGGTAAAATGTAAGTATTGTGTTATGAAAATGAACATTCACGTGGCCAAATACTTCGTACAGTGCATGGTCATCTTGCATGCCGTCCGTGAAATGCAAGGCATTTTGTGAAATTGTTTTGAATACATAATCTAGGCTGTAAGAAGTGAACAATCATTAATTCATACTTCAAGAAACAATTATGTCCATTCTTATTATATAATTCTTTTGCACAATAACCATTCATTGCAGTTGTTGCCTCTTAATACATTTCTTGCATACTAGTTAAAATTCATCTAGTATTCATTCCTAAAAATAGTTTGAATACTCAACCTTTTAGTAAAAGTGCTAGTGTTATTGAACAGGTATAATAGCTATTTTAAATATATTAAAACATTGTGGCAGATGTATTTATTTAGGTATTTTAATAAAACAGTTATAGATATAAGTCAACTGAAATGCTAAAATTTTAATGACTTGCTGTGGAGAATTTTATATTAACAATACAATATCTAATTGTGTTGTGCTAACATTGCTTCTCATAATTCAAATGCATAATAGTACAATTTCATTTGGTTTTACATTCCAGAATTTACTGCAATTTTTTAAATTTAGTTAAGTATTTAATGGATATATTTTAAATTTGTTAATTATAATTGTATTTCATTTATTACTTTGTGTACAATCTTTTTAAATTTATGAATTGTCTTCTTGGATTCACAACACTTTCATATTCCAGTTCATTCATGCTTTTGATGCAGTGTCTTTTTATTTGTCCACAATAAAACTACATTCTTGAAATACAGTCCTTACTTTCATTGGGCTTTTTTTTTTTCAACAAAGCCATCCTTAAAACTGTTTACACATTTGTTAAGCTTATTTATAAGTTATCAGATACTCTTTGAGCTGATTTAGGAGTTCTTTGAGCTGATTTAGGAGTCCAACTCTCTCCTTACACTTAATTTTATTTTGTAGTAGCAATGTAGTGTGTTCTTTGACAAGAATTCTCATGGTTCAAGTACATTTGGTTCCATCAATAAAACTAATGGTGCTTAAACAGCACATACTAAAAAAAGTACTTTCTCATTCTAAGTAATGGTTACATCTTACTATTTATACCGCACTTTCTCTCCGAATTAACACATACTCGTCATACATTTTTGTAAAACTCATTACAAATTATAGAACGTTAGGTGCGAAACAAAATATTTTCAAGTCAATATCAACACAAATTCGACAAATACAACTGGGTTTCATACAGCTAAATCATGTCCCAACAATGAGACAGAATTCACAGAACTAAAGCTGCCTTCCTGCTGGGTGGAATGCCATTGCCGCATTCCAATCTGATATTTCCTGAAGACTAGCAACTTTCCTTTCATATTACATTTAAATCGTATTTTTAAGAGTGAAAACCTAATTGAGCTAATTTCTATTTTTTGATTGAAGGAAAAAACAATACGTTGAGAATGCAAATACATTCCTCGCAACACGGACAGAAAATATGGTTTATCAAATAGGTTTTAAATATTTTCTTAGAGATTAATATGTAAACGTATAACAAAAGATCGAATATAAGAAAAGAAGAAAGAAATATGGAATTACAAGCAAATTCCAACTCGCGTAGCATCCAACTGCTTCCGAGCACTCTCAAATTACATTCAGGAAGTGCAGGAAATCCGAAGTCGACTATGTTTGACGTCAAATTAACAAAAAATACTCATATTTTTGAAAGATTCAACGTTTGATTAAGCACATTTCATAAAGCAAAAAAGTTTCATCTCGATTGTAATAGTAGGAAGACGTCGAAAAATTTTAGAATTTTTGCAATTTTCGAAAAATCAGAGCTTTCAACGAATGCGCCATTCTCTTAAACGTCCTTCAAACTATCCAACAAAATTTCTTCAAAAACGTCGGAGTCATTTGGATGTAAATTTTGAAAATGTCTCGGGAGGGGGGGGGGTCAAGTAAAGTACTCCCCAACATTAAAATATCGGTTTCAAATTCAAGGAGCCAGATCCACATCGGCCAGATCAATTGGGGAGTATCAACTTTGGAGAAATCGGCTGAACGGTTTAGCCGCTACCGTTGTTCACTGACGGACAGACGTGTCGCCGTCGATCGATTTTTCGGTATCGAGGACCCACAAAACATGAATTCTGGCTACACCACGTGTTAGACGACCTTTTTTTAAATATAACAGCTGGATTTATCCACTTTTTCGTTACCAGAACCCGGCAATAAGGACTTTTCTGCCGAAAATTGGCCGTTTTCTTCGAGCAACATTACATAACTTTCTCTCTACTGCGTAAGCGGTAGCGAGAAAGTAAAATTTATACTTCAAATTGTTCATATCATTACCCACCATGATCAGGGATTGCACCCAAGTCCCCCGGTTTGCAAGCTCATGGACTGATTGTACGAAATATATTTACACCTTAAATGATTATCAAAATTAGCGAAAGAGTGATGGTGTTAATGACATTTTTTTTGTGATCTCATGTAAGTGGAGTGAAAAAGACTACGTGTGCAATTTTCAGGTGCTTAGAATGGCTTGAACAATCCAGTTCAGTTTTTGAAATTGTGACGTGCGAATGTTGTGGGAAAAACATAACACATTTTCGGTATCAGGGATATCAAAACGTGTATTTCCGTTGAATTTTCGAAATCGGTTTTGCCGTAGCATTACATCACTTTCTCTATACTCCGTCTATAAACGAGAAAGTAACTAGTGCTGCGGAATGGCACAGTCTTTCTCGAACTAGCTAGTTTCCTTATCTTTTCAGTCTGGGCTGTCCATTCGGTTTGGACCCACCCTTTTCTTAACTGCCATCTATTGGCGCGTAAACCACATTTTTTTTCACGTTTCTTCAGTTTTTCGGATACGTAATAGTAGAATTGAAATATGATTTTAAGACTATCATAAAAACGTAAAATGTGTACATTTGTATAATTTTTGAAAAAATAAAAAATACAGCGAAATGTTTGTTATCTGTTACCGGGTGTAGCGACACTCCTACAAATGTTTAAAAAGAAAATTTGGAGCCGTGTTTGAGAAAATCTTGTTTTTAATTTTTTTTAATACTGCCCATATTTCATATAAAATTACGGGAAGCCTAGTAAACTGTGACTGTTAACTGTGAATGTCGGACCTATGCCATCTTTATACGTTTATTTCCCCCTAATCTTGCAAGAAATTTAAAGCAAATTTTGGCAAAATTAGGAAAACTTCAAAACATTGGAACCACTTTTGAGAAAATCTTTAAAACGTCGTAGGTGCTTCATGTAAAATGTACCCCCAAAATGTAAAGAATGTAATTCAAAATTGCGGTATCAAGGAGCCACAAATCGTGCATTCTCACCACACAATGTGTTAGAGAAAGTCATTTTTAACGTATTGAAACAATTTATCCACTTTTTCTTTATATGACCCCCCAATAACAGTTTTTCTGTCGAAAAATTGCGTTCTTCACTGAAGCATTACGTAACTTTCTCTATACTACATAACATTATGTAGTATAGAGAGGAAGTAAAATGATGATTTTTAGCACTTGACTTTTAAACAATGAAGACTGACAGGAATAAAATTATCTGGGAAAAAACCAATACCATTAATAAACTCGATGTGCTACAACACAAACTTCCTCACATTATAACATTTGTAATTTTTTGGAAAATTCATAGTGTTCAACGAGGCCTACGACATTCTTTCTTCAGTACTTTTTCATATGATCTTTTTTAAAGATAGTGTTATAGAACAGATTTTAAGACTAAAACCGCTAACTTATTATTGAAGTTTGGGACTGAACACTTTTTACAATTTTTTTTACAGTTTTCGAAAATACTGAGTTCGCCGGAAATGAAACTAGCACAAATTTTTCGACAAATCTTTGATAAATTATACGAAAAGAAATTTTAACGAAAAAATATGGAGCCCTTTTATAGAATATAATTGTTTCGAAAAATTGAATATGATCTTATTTGAAGATGTCATTGAACAACATATTTTAATAAGGAAACTAATGGTGCAACAGAATGGCACAGACTTTCTCGTACTAGTTTTCCAATTTCTTTCGTCTGGGCTAGCTTTTCGGACTTACCAACTGCCAACTATCGCCACCCAAATATTACTTTAAGAATATTGTAGAAGAGTAAAACCTCGTCCTGCATGGAAATTTTCGTTGTGAAATTTGTAACCGTTATTAAGAAAATGGCGTTCAAGCGTCACTGTAAGTGCGAAATTTGAAGGTCTTTTCCACACTTTTGAGTTTTCAAAAACGTTTATTGGCAGTCATTTGAAGCACTTCCCCTCACAAATGCAATAATATATACAAAACGCCGAAAATAGTGCATATTAACGACATGAGAGAGATTTTTTTAAAAATTACATTTAATTTTTGAAAAAAAAGAATTCAGCAGAATTAATTTTTTGTCATCTGTCACTTGTCTGCATTGTCAAACAGTGCAATAATCACTATCCGTTCGAAAAGTTTGAAGAAAAAATTGGAGACGTTTTTAAGAAAATGGCGTTTGAGCGTTTCTGAAAATGCGGAAATTTCAGCTTATTTTCACAGAAAACTTTTGAGTTTTAGAAACACTTTATATGACATCACATAAAGCACATGTTCTCAAAAATGCTTGAATGTAAATGCAACAAATCGCCACTAATGTAAATATTAACGACGTGAGAGACAAGTAAAAAAATTGTAATTTTTGAAAAAACAAAAGAATAGAGCAGAGGCCATAGTGGTGTTCACAGAGGTAAAAAAAAAAAAAAAATCGTTATCAGGGGACCCCAAATCATGTATTTTCGTTGAAACTTCGAAATCGACTTTCCGCAGCATTACATAGCTTTTTCTATACTACGTATATTACTGCAGATATACGTACATATACAAGAACGTAAAATTCTCTATCTTTAATATTGTAGTTGTAGGAAGACGCCGAACAAATTTTGAACTTTTGCAATTTTCGCAAAATTAGGGTCATATAAGCGTCCTTTACGCTATGAGAGGATAAAACTTAGCAAAATAATATAGATCAATTTGAGAAAAATTTAAAAATGTAATTGTGACTTGATGCAAAGTACCCTCAAAAATTAAAATATTCGTTTCAAATGCGCAGAGCCTAGAATTCCTTTAAATGGATCGCGGAATACCAATTTTGGAAAAAAATTCTGCTGAACGGCTTAGGCGCTAGCGTTGACCACAAAAGGACGAACAGACAGACATTTGCTGTGAATCGAATTTTCCGTATCAAAAAGCACTTTAATGGAGGATTACTCCCCAGTGCTAAATCGCTCGACGCCCCTTAAGGGGGCTTGGAGACGCGTTGCGTCAAGGTGGAGACGCAACAAATAAAAAAAAAAAACGACAAAATGTGGATTCTGAGTATTCAGCGTGTCACAGGAAGTAATTTACTATATATAGGAACAAGATATATCCATTTTTTCGTTACCAGGGCTCGGCAATGAACGTTTTTTGTCGATAGTTCACCGTTTCCCGGCGCACGATTACAATACTTTTTCTTGCTGAAATGTATAAAAAATAAGGAACAAAAGTCGTACAACGGTTTATTTTAGGCTTTGTTACATTCCAAAAGTCCCCTTTGCACCAGAAACAATGCTAAAGTTATCGACGCGTGAGACGAGTAAACCAAATCCAATTCTTTGGTAGACGTATACAGTTGGAGTTCCAAAACGTAGCTGTCACCAACGTCTATACTGCGATTTTTTATTAAGCTGAATTTGAAGTAAATCAGCTGTTTCCGTGTCATCCAATCGGAAGGTTGAACGCCACCATTGTGACGTCACTAGTGACGTGTAAGACCGAGATTGGATGGCACCGTAACAGTTGATGAAATGTCAAAAGCAGCGATGTAAAAACCGCAGTATAGAGGAGGCCACAAATTAGTGTACAAAAACACGGTTGGCCTAACAGATTTTACTCAGCGTAGTGCACTCAGCTCGCGAATAACTCCCAGACCAGTCTCAACTGTCCCCTCGTCATCACTATTCAGCATGGTATACAACAGAGGTCCGTGTATTGTTCTGTGTGACTGCATAGTACAATGCTTCCACACTTCTCTGCGTTGTAGCCTTCCTCATTCTTGCGGACATCTATGGATGATCTGTAAAATAAAATAAAAACAGAGGTCAGGAAAGACATTAGCCGTTCGGCGCGCTTTTGGCGATGTTTATAGCATTTGATTGTCGGCGTTTCGCCTATTTTGCAGTTTCGGGGTTACCTACTGCGGCGTATCTCTCGGGCGCGAGTACTTGGATTCGTAGGCTTCCGCGACAGGAATCATTGAATTCTTGGCTGTCCGGGATGAGCCGCGTCTCAGTCGATGGAGCTGACGTTTCGGCCATTTTGTTGTGGCCTTCTTCAGAGCTATACTGCTGATACGGCTGCAGTATAGCTCTGAAGGCCACAACAAGATGGCCGGAATTCAGCTCCATTGAGACGCGGCTCATCACGGACAGCCAAGAATCCGCTTGTATTTGGCCGTCGGATTCGGCTCGTACAAGGCTGTTTTTAATTATGCCATTATTAGACGCGTTTAGATTTAAATAAAAGTTTTAAAGTGCTCTTCGAGGAGCGGCATTTTTAAAGCTGAATGTGAAACAGATTCTAATATTAAGGCGTAATTGGCGTTTACGGTAAGTTAGGCTGCACGGTCTAGCGTGATGCCTAAGTACGTAGTACTGGTGTCCCATTCAATATTAGAATTGCATAGCGCGAGCGACCGCGGCGTGTCGTATGCCCTTCTACGAGTAAAGAGCACCGCCATGCTCTTTTCCACGCTGGCTTTGACTCTCGTGACGCTTGCCGGCCCGTTAAAAAGCAGGTGCCGCTTAGCCGAGACTTGGTCCCCTGCCTCGGAGTGGCAACGCCAGCCGTCTTCCAAGAGCGCGCGCAGCGAATTTCAATATTCGCCTCACACATTAAGTAAAGCGATTAGGTAAAAATTCAATGGCACGAATCAGAAAGTATGTGGGTTGGTAATAAACATTCCATCCATTACCAACATATTTATGACTTGTGTTAATTTATTATGAATGAATTAGTACATTATCAATAATAAACTACGGCAACAACAAAGCTCTGACGTTTTTATATTATTAATAAATATGAAAAATGAAATATTTTAAATATTATTTTGCAACTAACAGATGCACTATAAAAATTATAGAACTTTCTTAAAAAATAAGAACAATCTCATGTACAATTTACATCAACGAACTGTTCCAATGACGGTGTAATATCAATTTCATAACAACTAAGACAATTAGCTGCTTGACTGTCCGGGAGACGCAGTGTCCTAGGTATAGGTGCCATCTGTGCCTAGGACACGGGGTCTTCCGGATAGCCAAGCGGCTACCGACTCTGCCCATGAAAACCTACTCTCTCAACTAAGAAATTCTCTCAAAGAAAATTGATATTGCGTTAAAAAATTTGTGTAGTCTTAGTGACAATGCTTCAAGGCCTATCTTCTTGTAGTATTCGAATAATTTGCGTCCGTCCGTCACTCACGATTAGACCCCCCTCCTTCCTGTTCACCAATCGAGGCAATTGAGATGTAATTCTACATGTCTCGGTCTCCTGATGGGGGACTGGTGATTAGTTTTCGGATCAATTCAGAAAATTCTAAGAAATTTTACAAAAGCATGTTTTTGCGTTTTTTGGCAAATAAAACGTGTTTTGAGCCACTTGCGGTATCTATAGAGGTGAGTAATAGCTCATTTAATTCCTCTCAATCAGGCAAATGGATTGACAATGTTCTTAGGCAGATCATTTTAATACATTCCGAAAAGAAATAACAACTATAAAAACCTCTTTTGGTTGTTTCAAGGCACCTACAGCGGCAAAATGCTATGAATTACTATAATCACTGCATTTCCGGCCTAACGTGAATTATTGGGTCATAATACACAAAACTGACAATATTTATACCTAATTATGTGAGAAGACATATATTTTCTTTTTAAAAAAGTAATTGTCAATAAAGGATATAGCCGAACAAAGAGGTGAAAATGGCTCCCAAAACAAATCGATAATCGCGATACTAATATGTAAGAATAAAAAATGCCGTGTAATCCCAAGAAACCAGATTTCTAGAGCAATCTGTTCCCTAATCGATCTGACTGTTGTCGTGCCCCCTTGAATTTGAAACCGATATTTCTTTGGGGGGGGGGGGTTCATGAAGCCCCTGGGACATTTTCAAGATTTTCAAAAAAATGACTCGTTTTTGATCAAATTTTGTCATTGGATAGCGTGGAGGATTTTTAAGAGAACGGCGCAGGTCTCTTTTTCGTTGAAAACTCTGATTTTTCGAAAATTGCAAAAATTCAAAACATTTTCGGTTTTTTCCTACAACTAAAATATTTAAGTAGAGATTTTTCCCTTAATGAAATCTATTCCTTAAAAATATATTTTGAAATTAGGTAATGTACAATTTTTCGAAAATTTGAGTATTTGCGCCTAATTTTGGGTGAAATATAGTCAATTTTTTAATTTTGTTTAAACATTTGTTTCTCAGAAACGACATCAACAATTTTGATTAAATTTTGACCTCGGATAGCGTATAGGACGATTAAGGGAATGGTGCAGGTCTCATGTTCGTTGAAAATTCTGATTTGTGACAATTGCAAAATTTCAAATTTTTTTTTCGCGTCTTCCTACTACTACAATTGTCAAGATACATTTTTTTGTTAATGAACTGTGTTCATCAAAAACAGACATGTGGAATTTGTCAAAAATATTAGTAGTTTTTTAGTAATTTGGCGTAAAACATAGTCGCCTGCTCCGAATTTCCTGCGATTGGTGAACGTAGTAAGAGTGATTCCAGGCAGTTGGATGCTACGTAATTTGTTGCTGAATTCTACGGATTTGTATATTATTTCATTTTTGTTTGTTCGTTTTTTATATTCGAGCTTTTTTATAAGTTTTATAATAGAAAGAGCTTTTAGAAATTATTTCAAACATTTTTGAAATAAACGAAAAAACTAGTGCTGTGAAAACAGCACGTACGTTCAACGCCTTTAGTAATGGTTATGAAATACTTTTTATATCACAATTTCTCATCGAAATAACCATCCCATTCATAATTTTTTGTAAAACACATTACAAATTGTAGAAAATTTTGTGCGAAAACTAAATATTTTCAACCAAATATCAACACAAATTTGATAATTGTAACTGTTTTTCGTCTGTGCCAGATTACCGAACAGGCTGAGTAGGCTGCAGCGTGCGGCGCGAAATTTTTGAGGGCGGAGAATTTCAGCAGATACAAAATTCCATAAGGAGAACTTTTGAATGTTTTTATAGAAATATTTCTTTCCAGATTTGTGTAGAAAGAGTGTGTTAATTAATCGAATATATAACTAGTAATATACCGGGTGAGTTACATAACTTTCGCACCTCCTGTAATTTTTGAACGGTTGAAGTTATTGCAATGTAGTTTTCACAGAAGTGCATGAGGAAATGGGGCTAATTTTTGTAGTATACATTCGCATTTTATCACTTGTATTTTACGACAAATTGAGGTAACTTCGTTTTTTCAAATGGAACTATACATATTTTTTTAGTGTATCATGACGAGCGTAAAAAAGATAATCCAATGATATACATATTGTCATATGTTATATAACCTTTTTTTAGTAAATTTGATTTTTTTATTGTTTACAAACAATTGTGGTACAAAATTGTCTTAAATCCGTTTACTTTTGTACAACTGAGGTACTTATAGTTATCTGATATTTATTTATTTAGTAAAAACAGTTAAAAACTGTATGTGACGTATGGGGGAAAAACCATCTGCGCACGCTTGCTTCAGTTTCAGAATCCCTTCCCAACAATTTAACTATTACTGTTGAAAGATGAAATAATAATAATAATAATAATAATAATAATAATAATAATAATAATAATAATAATAATAATAATAATAATAATAATAATAATAAATTAAAAAAGGCGAGAGATTAACATTTCAAAAACTAGATATTTTCGTTGTCGAATTATAGAAAACTTATTTGTAACAGTAAGCGAACGAACAGATTTGATTTTTCTGTATTGCTAACAAAATAGAAACTCACCCTAAGCTCTACTACCACTACAAGCAAAAGGAAAGCTCAACAAAACGTGCGCATAGTGAAGCTACATTTACCTCCAGAAGCAAATCAAGGGGCCATCTCAACATTTGCGCAATGGATCAGGGAAACTGGACAAAAACCCGATGGAGATTGGTGTCATTGACCCGGAAGCTGAAGTACATTACTTGTTACAGGCATTTAAGTCTTTTTTAAAATTATACAATGCCAATGTAAACTAATTCATTATACTATATCTTGGTTTTATGAAAGTAAACATTATTTTTCTTTTTGAGGATTAGTATAGTCTCTAATTGTATAGAAACAGTTTTGCAGCAGAAAAGATTTTACTTTTAACTTAAATTTGTGTACCAATTTTAATTGTTTAATTTCATCTAGCAATGCATTGTAAAGTAACGTACATGTATTATATGTGGATTTCTTGTAGCGAGCTGTTGATACTGACACTTTATGAAAATGATTTCTACGTCGAGTGTTGTAACTATAAATATCAGTATTACATGAAAATATGTTCCCACCGTAAAGTAAGACATTTTTGACAAATACTACAGATTCGTAAATAAATAGGCAAGGCAATGGTAAGATTCCAAGCTCAAAGCGGCTTGCAGGGATCACGTGGATGGCATTTTTTCATTACTCGGATAATTTTCTTTTGTAATCTAAATGTCTGGGCACTAAAGGATGAGCTTCCCCAGAATATTATGCCATATCTCAGGCGGGAATGTACACTTGCAAAATACACGCAACGAGCTGCATGAAGGCTGACAGAATTAGAAAGAATTCTGAATGCATAACATTATGAGCTTAATTTAGTGTTTTATTCTGTTATTTGTACATTCCATTTGAGATTTGATTGAATTGAGAGACCTAGAAATGTTGTTACCTTAACATCAGCTAATTGCATATTGTTCATTTTAAATGGAGCATACGATTGCCGATTTGAAACGCAAAATTGCATTGACACAGTTTTTCCATCGTTAACTATTAATTTGTTATTACAAAACCAATTTGAAACTTCTGAAATTGTACTATTTATTGTTTCTTTTTTGCAAAGAACATTCGTTTCATCGGCAAACACAACTGTTCTTCCATTTTTAATAGATGAGAGCATATCGTTTACGTACAACAGAAAGAGGATAGGACCTAAGATCGAACCTTGTGGGAGCCCATGTTCAATTGGCAAAGAATTGGAAAGATAAGTAAATAATGTCCTTTCGTGCCAGTACGGTATTTCTACTCTTTAAGATCGATGTTTAAGGTACGAAGTTATCCAATCTAGGGCAATACCACGAATTCCATAATAAGGTAATGTTGAGAGCAAGATGTTATGGTTAATAACGTCAAAAGCTTTCGAAATATCTAAAAATATCCCAATGGGTTCTTCATTTTGGTCCATTGATGAAGCAACATCTTTAAGGAAAGGAAAAAAATGGCAGTTTCCGTAGATTTTGATTTCCTGAAGCCGTGTTGTGAGTCTGAAAACGCTTCGTTTTTCCTGAGAAAAGTTTCCATTCGCGTATAGAAAAGCCTCTCTAACATTTTTGAGAAAACTGACAAAAGATACATTGGTAATTTTCAATTTCATTTTTGTCCCCTTTTTTAAAAAAGTGACTTAATTTTTGTTGTTTTGAAAATATCTGGAAATATTCCTGTGCACAAGGAAGCATTGAAAATGTGAGTTAATGGGTGTATAGTGGCAGGTGCACACGTTTTTAATAAACAATCCAGAAATTCATCTAAACCAGATGAATATTTGTTTTTTTTTAGTTTACTGACTATTCGTTGGAAGAAGTTACTGATTTCGTTGGAAGAAGTTTCGTAAATATCGTGCCGAAAATTTTTTGAGAAGCATATGATGTTGAATTTTGTGGTTTTAGTGCCTTCGTGAGATCAACCGCAATTCTAGAAAAATGTTGGTTGAAGAGATTCGCAACTTTTCCTGGATTACTTGTATCTCTTTCATTATCCATTAAAATAAAATTCTCTACGAAATATCGTGATGACGTGGTCGTATTTTTTACGATATTCGACATTGCTTTAGTTTTGTTTCTAGCGTTCAAAATATCCTCCTTATTTTTCATTATTTTTGCCTAAACTATTATTTTCCTTAAAATTCTTTTATATTCTCGGAAGTAGACATGGAAACCGGATGATATGTTATGATGTTTAGACCGGGAGCGGTAGCTCAGTGCATCAACTGAGGTCACTGCAGCGCCTCTGACCGGGAGGTCCTAGGTTCAAGTCCCGATGGCGGCAGGATTTTCGACACTAGCTTTTCAGCTAGGTCGAATTCAGTCGCTGTCTGGAGGAGAATTCTAGCGGCCGGCTGCTCTGATCGGTAGTTTTCCGCGGTTTCTCCGATCAACACCAGGCGAATGCCGGAGCAGTACCTTACCAAGCGGGCCACGGACCGCGCGCGATCTGTCCTTCCTCTTCCTTGTCCTATCCTCTCCCCTTACACACACACTGACACTAACATGCACTACACTACCATATATTCCGGGAGACCGGTCGGGGGCTTAGAGCTTGTCCCGGCTGGGGCGGTGCCCCGCTGGTGGGAGAGTCTTGGTTAGGGGGAAACCCCACTAGCCGACGGTAGGTCGGCGCCGGATCTCCCCATCTTCCCGGATCTTCCCAGCGGGGGAAGATCACCGCCATCTCCCGAAAAAAAACATGCACTACACTAACGGGACTAATGACCACAGTAGTTGACGCGCCCGGAGGCACGAAAGAATCAATCAATCAATCAATCTGCCCTCCTATGATGACTTTATCCCGTTTGGTGAGAGTTTTTGTGTGGGTGTCCAATTCACTGATCACGTCGGCAAACCTCCCGTAAGGTTTAAACTCACACGTGACAGAGAAATTGGATGGGAGTTTCCCACTGAGCAGGGAGGGGATTTGTCGCCCATGACTATCTGCTAAAATTAGTACCTGTTTGATGGGCCCAGTGGGAATGTCCTTGTTTACTTCTGGGCTAGGTTGCGCAATTCTACGTGTCTTTGTTTCTTTGCGCTTGCTAGCCTGTTTGCGTCGGTTTGTGGATGGACGTGTCGATGATGGGAGGGGATTGGGAAGGCAAGGAAAATCATTTTCATAATCTAACACAGCAAATCTGTTTTCAGTCATCATTGGTAGTGATGATTGTGTTTTTGCTTTCGCGGATGGACGGTTGAAAGTTTCTGCGGTGTTGCCTATTGTTGTCCAACCGTCTGAGTTTTGAACGAACTCTTCGAGCCTTCGGATATGTTCATCTAAGTTATTGTTTACGTGTGTGAAGTCTTTCAGAAGGTCGACTTTGAGAGTGTACAGAGTAGAAAGTGTATAGCGAATAGTAGCAATGTCACGAATGCGTATCAAAATGCGTGGCAAATCTGAGAATAAATAAATAGAAGAAAAATCAGATTATAATGTGTAAACATGTTTTCTAAATTATCTTTTTAGTTTATGTGTATTAAATTATTTAATTTAAGTTACGTATTTATTTAAAAAATAAAAATAATGTGATTCTAATTAATATTTAAATGTTATTGGTTAATTGCGAGTAGAGTTCAATGTGTTTACGTTAATAGATCTAAGCTGCAAACTAATAAATACAATTAGATTACTATACTTTACCTCTTTAAAGACCACAAAATTCACCACTTTGATATTCGTGAATTTGAAAGCACAAAGTTCAAGATTTTCCGTTACTGTTATAGACGAAACTTTGACTTTTGATGTTTTTCACAATTATCACAACACTTTCACTTGTTGTTTAAACCTTCACGCAAATCTAAATTTATTTGTACAGCAAATATATATATATATATATATATATATATATATATATATATATATATATATATATATATATATATATATATATATATTAGAAGTCTTTGAACTCGTTTAAATGTCGTTTGTACGTTACGCTGAAACCAATAATTATTTACTTCTTTTCCACTGCTTCGGACAATATAAATCTCTTTCAGCGTTTCTGTAACAATTAAACAAGTAAAGAAAACAATTTAAAAACAAAAGGTATCTGAAAGATGTAAGAAAGTAGTCAAAATTAGTAAATTATTGGAGCACAGCCTGAGTACATCAGTCACGTAAGCAAGCAACCAACAAGTTAATTTATAGTCCTTTACTTGACATAATGCGTTTCGCTCACGGTGTATTAAAAATATAGTACACCAAACACGGACGCCAGGTGATTCCGCACTCGCGTATTTGTCGTCCTCGCTACGCTCGGACGACTAAACTCGACCCGTGTGTGTGAATCACCTCTTTTACGCCCTTGTTACCTAAACTACTATTTGGGACGCGTAGAGTCTGTGGAGCTCGCCCATTTCATTCTAATTTCTTAAAATTAGTTGTTTAAAAGCGAATCTTCTCTAGAAATTGCTTTCTACATTTCAAAGTAATTTGCAATACACAATTATTGATGGAAATGTACTTATTAACGGCGTGAGAGATATTTCAAACAAATTACTTTTGTGTAATTTTTGAAAAAACAATAATACAACAAAATGAACTTTATATCATATTAAACAGTGCAAAGAGCACTGGAAATTTTTGAAGAAAACATTTGGAGACATTTTTGAGAAAATTGCGCTTGAGCGTTTCTGAAAATGCCGATAGGTATTTGAAATAATTTTAACAGAGAACTGTTGAGTTTTCGAGAAATTTTATAATACATTATTTAAAGTACATATAGTAGAAATTTAATAATGTGAAGAAATCGCATCTAATAAAATATTACTGATGTGAGTGTTAAGTCCAAAACATTAAATTTTTGTAATTTTTGAAAAACAAAAGAATAGAGCAATATGGTGTTTATGTCATCATACAGGGTACATTTGGCATAACCCTCACCAAAAATTTAAAGAAAAAATTTGGAGACGTTTTGAGAAAATATTTTTTTAATTGAAAAATATTGCACGCATTGTTGCTCGAAAACTACTAAAATTTTCAAAAACATCTATGTGACCTTAATGAAAGAACTCTTTATGAGGAACAAATTTCATTTAAAGGAAAAATTTCTATTTAATTTTGTAGTTGTAGGAAGACGCCGAAAAAATTCAAACTTTTGCCATTTTCGAAAATTCAGAGTTACCCATGAAATTCGGACCTACGTCACCTTTTATAAGTATATTTTGTTAAACTCTTACAAGAAATTTGAAGAAAAAAATTTGAGCTGTTTTTAAGAAAATTTTGAAAATATCCGGTGGGCTTCATGTAAAGTACACCCAAAAATTAATTAATGTTTTTCAAAATCGCAGAGCTTCGACTCAGTTTGAAAAAAATCGTACGAATAGTTCAAGCGCTAGTGCTGTTCACATACACCAGACAGACGGGCGGACAGGCGGACGGACCTTTTGAAAAAAACAATTTTTCGGTATGAGGGGACTCCAAAACCGCAACATTACACAACTATCTCTATACTACGTATATTACTCCGTATATACGTATGTATACTAGAATGTAACTAGTAGTGCTACAGAATGGAGCATACTTTCTCGTCGCAAATTTTTCTAATTTCCTTGGTGTGGACTGGCTTTAAGGTTTTGCTCCATTCCCTCGCCAGCTGCCATCTATCCAAAGCCCAAAGTACATTTTTTTGACATTTTCTTAACTCTTTGGTTTCCTAATAGTACAAACGAAATATTACTTAAGAATTATTACTCAAGGATATTAAGGAAGAGCCCTAAATAGAAATTTTCATTGAAAAATTTGAAACCGTCTTTGATTGATTGATTGATTTTTTCGTGTTTCCGGGCGCGTCAACTGCTTCGGTCATTAGTCCCGTTAGTGTAGTGCATGTTTTCTCTCTCAGGAGATGGCGGTGATCTTCCCCCGCTGGATGGCGAGATACGGCGCCGACCTACCGTCGGCTAGTGGGGTTTCCCCCTAACCAGGACTCTCCCACCGAAGGGGCACCGCTCCAGTCGGGACAAGGTCTAAGCTCCCGACCGGTCTCCTGGAATATGTGGTAGTGTACTGCATGTTAGTGTAAGTGTGTGTGCAAGGGGAGAGGATAGGACAAGGAAGAGGAAGGACAGATCGCGCGCGCTTCGTGGCCCGTTTGGTAGGGTACTGCTCCGGCATTCGCCTGGTGTTGATCGGAGAAACCACGGAAAACTACCGATCAGAGCAGCCGGCCGCTAGAAATCTCCTCCAGACAGCAGCTGAATTCGACCTAGCTGAAAAGCTAGTGTCGAAAATCCTGCCGCCGTCAGGACTCGAACCTAGGACCTCCCGGTTAGAGGCGCTGCAGTGACATCAGTTGATGCACTGAGCTACCGCTACCGGTAAAACCGTTTTTGAGGAAATGGCGATAAAACATTACAGTAAATGCGAAATTTGAAGCTCTTTTTCACAGGAATCAATTGAGTTTTCGAAAAACTTCATTTGAAGTCTAAAAGACTTCACTTCCATTCACAAATGTAATAATATATACAAATCAATGGAAATGTATATATTAACCCTCGCATGGCCGAGCGAGAGATCTAAGGTCCCCCCGTTCTCTTTATTCCCTTAGGATTAGCAGAAAAAAAGAAGTAGGCATGTAAATATTCATTTATTCGGAAGATTTTAACACACTTTTCATAGTAATATGATTTTTGGATTACATAGAAATGACTCTGGGAAACTCAAGATACCCCTAATTTGCCATTATTGTTGTGGATATTTCGACGTTCTCATTTATATTTCTGTTGCATTTGGCCATTGTTACATACCTAATATGACACTATTGTGTTAAAGATACTTAAAAGTACTGATAGCTAGCGATTATCTTCTGTTTTACTCTCCAATCATCCTCTTACATTCTTTTCTCATCGTTTGTTAATAATTACAGGCCTCTAAGTTTGACATCAGTCGTGTGCAAGCAGATGGAACACTTATTTGCGGAGAATATTAGACTAGTTTGGAATAAAACTGATTGTTGTTGTTTTTTTCAAAATCAACATGGTTTTCGTCCCAGATATTCGTGCGGTAGCCAGACTATTGCTTTATGTCAGGACATTGCAGATTCATTAGACGAAGAGAGTGGGATCGATGCAATAATATTAGATTTTTCTAAGGCATTTGATCTGGTTTCACAGGGTCCTTTTATTGACAAATTGTCAAAAACAGGATTAGATCATCGAATAATCTTGTGGTTAAAAGAATTTCTTACGGGGCGAACTCAAACAGTCAGTATAGGTTGTAAATATTCATCGAAAGCTAATGTAACCTCTGGGGTCCCCCAGGGGAGTGTGTTAGGACCATTGCTATTCTTATCGTTCATTAAAGACATTGCAACTGGAATAAAATCGATAGTTCGACATTTCTCGGATGATTGCATAATATATAGGAGTATTGGCTCGTCTTCGAATGAAAATATTTTACAGAACGATCTGAACTGTTTATAGAACTGGGCGTGCAGAAATAAGATGGAATTAAATCCGGAAAAGAGTAAATTCATTTCTTTTACCAAGTCTCGCTCGAATATACACTCCAATTATGAGTTAGAATCTAACGTTATACCACGTGTAAAAAACTGTATTTTGGTGTGGTCCTGCGAAGCGACTTGGGTTGGTTGGATCATAATAACAATACGGTCAAAAAATTGTGGAGGGCGCTGCACTTTGTAATACGTATTCTAAAACACAGAAGTTCAAATGCCCGATCCTTAGCATGTACTGTCATGGTCTCTATATATCTCAAGAACAATATAGATATTGAACAAACGGTTGACAATAGTAAAACAATAAATTTTTACGCAATAAAAACAAAGGAATGCAAAAATATTAAAATCTCTGTATACAATTTGGTGCTTATATGTAGCTATATGCAATTTGGTGCAACATCCAACATGATGATTTTTTTATATGCTGAAGATGGCATCCAACTTGGTGGTTAAAATAACTTATGTGTTAGTTCTTGCATGCAGTACAATATCAGACACGTTAAGGAATGGAAGTGCAAAGATTACAAATTTAGGGCAATATGGATTGTTTGCCAATCCCACTGTTAACCCCATATTGCTCTAAATTTGCATCTTTACACTTTTGGAGAATTATCTGCTCAACGTTTCGTACATTTAACATGTGGAATTATCTTGTTCCTTTATGACAATTCCTCTAACATGTTATGTAGTCAGAATCCATGTTTTGTGGGTCCTTGATTTCGAAAAATCGATTGATGACAAATCGTCTGTCTGCCCGTCCATCAGCCTGTGGTCAATGCTAGCGCATAAACCGCTCAGCCGATTTTCTCCAAAATTGACATCTATACAATACACGTGTTTTGCTTTATTTATTTATTTATTTTACGTCAAAAAACAGTTGAAACTGCGTATGACGTACATCTCTCAAGCAATTTAAATAAACTCGAGGCCTGGTGAGTTTGAAACGAATATTTTAATTTGGGGAATACTTTATTTGAAACCTCAACATTTTCACAATTTTCTAAAAATTGTTCCAATTTTTTACGTATATACAGAAAGTTATGTAATGCCGCGCGAAAAAACGGCAGATTTTCGGCGGAAATAATTCATTGCCGGGCTCTGGTGGCGAAAAAGTGCATAAAACCAGTTGCTAAATAAAGAGAAAAAAATCCTCTTAATACGTGGTATCGCCGAATTTCCCGTTTTGTTGGTCCTTGATGACGAAAAACCAATTAGTCACGGGATCGGTCAATCAATGAAACATTAGTTTGCCAACGTTTCAGAATATTTAATTCCTTCATCAGAGCTTACTAATACACAAACTGGTCAACCTTCATGTTCGCCTACAGCCCAACTCCAATATAGAGATCCTAACGCACAACAAGTCCATTGCAAGTCCGACCAGGGCCACGGCCCGAAAGTAAGTGCTCACATTTCTTGTAAGATAAGAGCAAAATACACTTATAAAGGTGGCATAGGTCAGAATATCACGGTTAACTCTGAATATTTTTAAAATTGCAACAGTTTGAATTTTTTCAGGCGTCTTCCTACAACTACAAAATGGAAGACATGGATTTTTCCTTAAAATGAAATTTTTTGTGCTTAAATAGTTCTCTCAATTAGGTTATGTAGATGTTTTTTTTTTTTTTTTTGGAAATTTGAGTAGTTTTCGTGCAATAGTGCGTGCAATATTTGCAATTTTAAAAACAACAAACCGGGAGCGGTAGCTCAGTGCATCAACTGATGTCACTGCAGCGCCTCTGACTGGGAGGTCTTAGGTTCGAGTTTTGATGGTGGCAGGATTTTCGACACTAGCTTTTAGCTAGGTCGAATTCAGTCGCTGTCTGGAGAAGAATTCTAGCGGCCGGCTGCTCTGATCGGTAGTTTTCCGTGACCGGTTTCTCCGATCAACACCAGACGAATGCCGGAGCAGTACAAACGGGTCACGGACCGCGCGCGATCTTCCCTTCCTCTTCCTTGTCCTATCCTCTCCCCTTATAAGGTGTGTGTATACACACACACACACACACACACTTACACTAACATGCACTACACTCCCACATATTCCGGGAGACCGGTCGGGAGCTTAGAGTTTGACCCGGCTGGGGCGGTGCCCCACTGGTGGGAGAGTCCTGGTTAGGGGGAAACCCCACTAGCCGACGGTAGGTTGGCGCCGAATCTCGCCATACAGCGGGGGATCACCACCATCTCCCGAGAAAAAACAAGCACTACATTAACGGGACTAATGACCAACGCAATTGACGCGCCCGGAAACACGAAAAATCAATCAATCAATCAAAAAATAACAAAAACCAGATTTTCACAAAAAACTGCTCCAATTTTTTTCTTTAAATTTTTGGTAAGGTAAACGAACCCTATGTCATGACATAAACACCATATTGCTGTATTCTTTTGTTTTTTTCAAAAATGTCTAAAATGAAATTTTTTTTGGCTTGTCTCTCACTTCTGTAAAACTTACATTAAAGACAATTTCTTCACATTACATTTATGAGCACATATGCTTTAAATAATGTCAAATAAAGTTTCTCGAAAACTCAGCAGTTTTCTGTAAAAATGAGCATAAAAGTTCGCATTTTCAGAAAGGTTCAAGCGCCATTTTCTCAAAAATTGCTCAAAATTATTCTTCAATTTTTCCAATATATAGTGCCAATTGCACTGTTTATTACGACGTATTGTTCGTTTTGGTGTATTCTTTTGTTTTTTCAAAAAATACTCTAATGTAGTTTCCTTGAAAGACCTCTCATGCTATTAAGGCTAAATGTACCGACACTAGTTCCATTTGCCGCCACCACGTGGCAGCACCAAAATAAGCAAAATTTACTAGACCGATAACGTCTGAACAAATTGTCCGATTTTCGATCTGTAAACGGCTTTGGACTCCTTTTTAAAATAGAATTCACGCTACGATGCCGTTTTTTCAAAAAATATTTCCAAAAAAGAATTTAAAATGATTTCTCATAGTTCCGAGAAGAAATTAAAAAATGTGGGCTTATAGCGCGATGACGACGTGCTTCCTGAATCCAACGCCGTGTCAATCATGCAAATCGGATGAATAGGAGCGGCGTAAATTTTGAATATGTGTAAATATGAATATATATAAATATGCGTAATCCCACAACTACAATTTTGAAGATATTTTTTTTCTTAATGAAATCTCTTTAAACTCTTGAAATAAGAATATATACAATTTTTCGAAAATGTGAGAAGTTTTCGTGTAATTTTGCGTAAAGTAAACGCAATTTTCAATTTTTTAAAACATTTTCTTCTCAAAAATACCTCCAAATGTTTTCTTTAAGTATTTCCTCGTATGTATCAAAGGCCGTACTCTGTTTTGGACAATTTTTTAGGAAAATCGTCTGAAGGGTTTAGGAGCCAGTAGTGACCGACGGACAGACAGATAGACAGACTTTTCCGAAAACCAATTTTTCGGAATTCAGGGCCCAAACATACTGCATTCTGACTACAAAACGTATATGGGGAAGTAATTTTCAATATATAGGAGCACTATTTATTCTTTTATATGCAGGCAAGTCATTTTTACTTTCTCGTATACGTACGTACGGAGTATAAAGTTATGTAATGGTGCACGAAAAAATGGCAGATTTTCGGTAGAAAAAATTAATTGGCGGGCCCTGATAACGAAAAAGTAGATATATCCAGTTGCTAAATTAAGAAAAAATTCTCTAACACGTGGTGTAGCCAGAATCCCTGTTTTGTGGGTCAACCAAACCCCCACCCATTGGTTGCCACCCCGAAGGACCCCATTGAAGCGTAGGGTCGAAGAGTAAATTCAAGAAACGCAGTAATAGAGGAAAGAGCCTAGAGCGTGGTGCAATCCCTGGGAGGGCACCAGGCGCTGGAGAGAGCGCCAGTTGGGCGTTCTTCGGTTTCAAAATGCTATCACATCGATATTGCTGCAATGTCTTGAATATTGAATGTCACTCAAACGAGAATGTATATTCCTAAAATATTATATTTTTCGATTGTCTGTGGGTTGTGCAGCCGTGCAATCTAAGCACCAGCTGCGACTGCTCACCGCATTATTTGCCATTTATAACACAAAAAGGTCAAATTTTCTTATAAAGAGAGTTTTAGCAAATTGACATGATGTTCTGTACTTAAACAGTTTGAGGATGTGATATTTGCAAACTGAAATATTAGAAGTACACAATTTGCAATATACTTATTACAATTACCTACATTTCATTTGGCATGAAAATGTTTATGCCATGTTGTAGCATATTACAGTCGACTCCGGTTATAGTTTACTCGGGTATAGAGAACCCTCGATTATGGTGAACTTAAGTCACTGGTCCCGTTTCACTTACATTATAATGAGCAAAAGAAGACTCGGTTATAGTGAACGTGAACACCACAATAGAAGTAGTCTCCCCTGAGATGAAGGAAGGGGACCGGAAATGGGCACCTTCCCGATGACCTTCCTGATGCCGTGTGCTGCGTGGGCTACAATGGGCGGCAGAGACGTGCGATTGCTTACTCCAGTTTCAATCTTGGTGTTACTACTTGATATTCTGCGGGGCAACGAGCGTTGAGTTTTACGTAGGTGACAGGAAGCACGCGATTGCCACAGCCTGGCGTTATCCCCCGTGCCGCGCGGAAAAGCGATTTGTTTATTAGCCGCTTGCATCTCGTATTTTATTAGGCGATTAAAATGGCCTTCGGAGAGTGGGGTAGTATTCCAACAGTGCAAGAAGCATTGGAGGGTGTCAAGACTACATTACGATACTTAGAAGCAGAGGACAATGCAGAATCAATTATGGAGATACCACGAACCCTGGAGAAGGATCTAGAGAAATTACGAAGCAAACAATTGAAAATAAATTGATTTTTTAAGAACAAATAAAGATATTGAAATTTTCAGTTCGTACTGTTACTGTATTTTGCTGTTTTTCTATATTAATAAAATCAATTGTTATGACGAAATTCTGTTTAATTTTGACATCATTGGATATAGTGAACCAAAAATGTTAGTTCCCAGAAGTTGACTATTACCGGAGTCAACTGTAGTTAGAAATGATGTTCAAGCTTATCTGTGCTTGCCATCCAGTAAAGTACTAGGAAGATCTTTTTATACATACAAAATTCCTTTTAACCCATGGATATCAATGTTCTTTTCTAGAAAACATGAGGTAATATGTAGGAGATTTTTAATTAAATATGAAATATGTAAAGTTGTGAATATCAATAAACTCTTTTCTTCCTTTAGCGCATATTGCTTTATTATTAATATATATTTTCTGGTTTTTTTGTAAAATCTTCCATGCAAGTTATGTGAATTTTTGTGAATATAATTGCTGATTGTGGGCATTTCTGAAAGAAAATATTGTGAAGCAGCTTACACATATTGTGCAGAAAAATGGAAATGATTAAGAAAATTTGCAAAAATTAGGTTTTCTTCTAAATATATATTTCATATTTGTGAATCACCATTTGAATGTCCGTTTGTGTGATCAAGATATAGCCTGAAGGGCTAGTATTCTCTGTGGTATGTGTACTTTAGCACAACACTTAAACTATTGATGCTTTAGTAGGCCTATTCATTTAGATTCTAATTATTTCAAAGTCAGCGTAGATGTAATATATGGACAGAAGTAATTTGGAGAATATATTCTTGTATTTTAGTGATTCCAGCCCATTTACAATTTGTTTATATTGTCATGCTGTAATTTGTTTTGGCAGCTAATCACATAAATAGTTTAGTGTATTAACAAGCTTTTGCAGATTTTATCTTGAGAAACTGGTTAAAGAAGCTTTCTGTTCATAAATTTATAAGAAATCAACTGCAGAGTTTTTTGTTTTTAAAAAAAGTATTTGTAGTAGGATTTTCATTGCATGGTTACATATTGTTTACACTTTTTACATTTTTGTACAATGCGTAGCTGTTACAGTTTGCTTTAGACATGTCACCAGTAATTGAAAATATGTCCGTACTTAACATTATAATATATACAGTACAGTCATTCAAAAACAGTATTACAAATCATTAGAGACATTAATTAATTTACAGAATTTACAATTTTATCTTGTAGGGTGCTTGAATGAAGTAAGATATCAATATTAAAGTTCTGTAAGATTGATGGGCAGAATTGGTTATGTACAGGACATTCCTATGTTATATTGTTATTTGTATACAGCATATATTGCAAATTGGGGTAGTATTCTTATTTATTCAATAAAGGTGTCTTATTCTTGTATGTTCTGATCTAATTCTGATGATTACAACTTGATCTTTACAAAACATTTTTTTCAAGTTTGCAGGTTGTAGAAGTTGCCTATCTTCATATGGAGACCTCATACCTTAACTTTAGAAACCTCTCAAAAGACTGGAGGCTGCATAATTTTCTTTAAAATTCCATGCACATTGGAAATTAGTAATATAGATTTTATGGTTTCCTATTTTGGAAAATCGGTCTACCACTTCGTTTGGCTTCAATACAATATCTGGTGGATATGTAATAATACCAAACTTGTTAAGCTTTTCTCAAGAATTAAGAAAAGGATTGAGAATGTTTTAAAATTCATATATCTTGGCTCCCTTTCAACCAAATCTTTGGTTGAGACAGTTCATAAGTTCTTTAAGTAGTGCAGATTTCAAACTAATCATGTTCAGGTTTGTTTATCCATGTTCTTTGTTGTGATAAACACACAAAAAAGAGCAGAAAACACTTGTTTTATTGTGATTTCTGCAAAACTTGGTTTACAAGTAGTGACTTTGAATGACCATTGTTTGAGGTGCTTGCTAAGAACAGAAGTTTTCTGTATCACTTCAGAAATGTCAGGATAATTTTTGTTAAGGGTTCTAAAATGATTATTTTTTTCCATAAATAGTGTCAAAACAATGTTAATGTTAAAATAAAATAAAATTGGCATGTCATGCAGTTTTATGATAAATAATTTTTTCGGGTTCATGAGTAGTTGTTATTTTTTTTCCGCCTAGAAATCTAAAATTAGAAAAAAAATTCACATCTTAAAAACAGTTAACTCTATGCATTGGAATTTAAAAAAATAAATAAAAAAATATATAAATAAATAAATAAATAAAAAATTAAATGATGAATTCCATGAAATTATGAAGTACAGAAAATGCCACTTAGATTAATGACAACAGTACAGAAACTTATATTTGTGGTATCCCTGAATATTTGCCATCACAGTAAAGAATGAAAATGGAGGAATGTAACTTATCTTGTTTTCCCAATGTGGTATTCAAATATTATTAATTGAACTATTCAGGATATTTACATAATATAACTAGAGTCAGATCGACTGGGAATTCTTCAATTAGGAAAATATTGTACAGATGGTGTAGGCGCTAGTAGTGTTCACAGATGGACAGACAGACGGACAGACAGATGGATAGACAGACGGATAGACAGACCCGGGCAGGGGAGACCCAAAACGTGTATTTCTGTTGAAATCTTGAAATCGATTTTCCACAGCATTATGTAACTTTCTTTATACTACATATATTACCCCATATATATGTATGTATACGAGAAAGTGAAAATTAATCTATTGATAATGAACAATGATGAAAAATACCAAATTATTTCAAAAGGTTAAGCCATGTATTATGTGCATTAAAGCTCTCTCAAAAAATATCTAACTAACATTTAAAGAAATCATGAACAAAGAATGAATGCTGAATTTAGTAGAAATTTTATTAGTTTTGTTTGTTTCATTTAAGTATTTCTCACATGTTTCTCTCATTCTCAAGTTAAGTGTTTGTTTATTCTCGCGATACATAAAGGGCTATAAGATGTTTTAGTACAACGTGTCAAATTACAGTTTATATAGAATGATGCAGACTAAACCCAGCTGTGACATGATTTTCTTCATTATAATGTTTATCTGAAAATATTTTTTCTAGAAAGTTTCATGAAAAGCTAAAATTGATTGTTACTAAATTTTTTTTTGGGAGGGGGGATTTTCTTCTTTTTCCTCCCTGTGTATCTGTGCTGTAGTAAAGTTACTACCAAGCACCTCAAAATTATTTGCCAACATTCTAAAAAATTATACAAATGAATGAATGAAATGAAAACGTCATGAGAGAAACAATGAGGCTTCAAGAAGGCAAAAGTACAAAGAATGCTAACTGAACATTTCAATCAGTATTAGTCAAGAGAGTTAATATAAGAAACTTGCCTACATTTATATTACTTATAGATTTTGACAAGGCTTATGGTATGGATGAACAAGGATAAAATGTGTGTAGAAGTAGAAGGAATACCAAGAGAAATGGTAAAAGGATTACAAGCACTCTATACAGAATGAAAAATTGCTATTAAAATGAATAATGGGACCATCATAAAACCATTCTCTGCATACACAGGGCTGAAAGACGGATATGGCCAGTAACCCACCATTTACATTTATACTAATGTCTAATAATAATAATAATAATAATAATAATAATAATAATAATAATAATAATAATAATGATAATAATAATGATAATAATAATAATAATAATAATAATAATAATAATAATAATAATAATAATAATAATAATAATAAATAATAATAATGATAATAATAATGATAATAATAATAATAATAATAATAATAATAATAATAATAATAATAATAATCATAATAATGATAATAATAATGATAATAATAATGATAATAATAATGATAATGATAATGATAATGATAATGATAATGATAATGATAATAATAATAATGATAATGATAATGATAATGATAATGATAATGATAATAATAATAATAATAATAATAATAATAATAATAATAATAATAATAATAATAATAATAATAATAATAATAATTAATAATAAAAATAAAAATAAAAATAAAAATAAAAATAAAAATGAAGTGCCTTATCAAAGAGTGAAAGATTCAACAAAACAAGAGACAAACGATACCTCAACAAAAATACAATACAAGCAATTTTGTTTGCAAATGATCAAATAATATATGCAGAATCAGAAAATGAACTGCAAATATTGCAGCCCTTGAATTAACAAGACTTATAACATGTACTAAATATTTATGAAGAAAATTGAAATGGTTGTTTTGCAAGGATAAAAGCTAAGCTAAGTGAAGATTGTCATTGAGGGGCAAATAAAAAACCTATAATCAACACTTCAATATTTAGGTAACAACCCAGAAGAAAATTTGCAAGATCTTCAACACAATTTGTTGAAATACAAGAGAATAAATTAAGTAATAAAAATGGTATTTTAAAAGATGTATCTCACAGGAAACTAAATTAGAATATATGATATGACAACCAAGGTAATGACAATTATAAGGCTCTCAAATTTGTTATCCTGAAACACAGATTGGAAGAACAAGTGGCTGCAAGCAGCTCAGATGAAGTCACATAGATACCATGGCAATACTAGAGTGGACAAACAGAGAGACAAAACCATAAGGAAGAGAACTCAAGACATCAACATAACCGAGAAAGTTAAAAGAATCAGAAGAAATGATGGAACATAGTATTAAATGAATGAAACATGAAAGAGTCACAAAGCCTGTTTAAAAAAAACCTCTAAGACAGAGAGATACAGGAAGATTCAAATGGAAATGGTTCATGCAGGAAGGCTTAGACATTTAATTTTTTTTTTTTTAGTCTAGCCAGGAACAGACTTTAGGTCATGTCTCATAATAATGATAGGCATGAGCAGCCTAAAGCAAGAGGCAGGTGGATTCACTAAATTCCTGGGTTCTCTTTTTCACTCGTAACTAAATTAAATGTATTTCAAGGAGAAATAGATATAACTTTAAAGGTACAATGAAAAAATAAAATTGATTTTATGTTGAATGACTTTGAGTGCTTCCTCCAAAAATGTACAATTGTGAAGTAGTCAGGTTATAAGGGGAGAAAATCTAGGATGGATCATATTTACAAAAATATCTTGTTGTAATCACATAAGTTAGGACTATTTGTGAATACAACTTTCTTATAAGAGGCCAATCCAAAATATATTTCAGGGGACAACAATTTCAGTTTTATCCCAGTCCCCATAAATATATCTGAAATTTTAAATGAATGTATTGTTTGGTCGAGGGGGAAAAAAAAGGAGATTGTTAGTGGGAATACTCATTTGGATGTGATGTGATTAATGTGTGATAATAGTTTTGAATAAATTGAGTTAATTTGGTTTGGGAGGGGGAATTATTCACTCTCTCTGGTATGGTAACATTGCTACTAGTAGCTAGGAAATTTATGAAGCAGTAACCTAATAAATGTAATGAGGGAAATTTGGAAATCAGAAGTTCAGGAAAAGTTCAATCTAATGTGCTATATAAATTTGCTAACAATTTTCTCAGTAATGAATGTAAAAGCTCAGATTGCATGATTACATGGTGAAAATTAAAGATTTTTTATGCTATTTTGATGATTATTTATAAAGATTATTAATCTAGATGAAACATTTATTGCATTATTGTGTATGTATTATAATTATATAACATCAATTTCAATAATAGTGTTGGCTTCTCAAAATAGATCATGCCACATTTTGCTTTTCCTTCCGTCCAGAAATAAATGTCATTTGCATTTGAATGTTACCTTCCAAAAATATCCATTTTTATGTAGGAGAATTTGATTTTTATTAATAAAAATTCAAATGAAGGATACAAACATAAATTATCAACCACAGGAAATTTTGCAAGTGAATACTATTCTTTCAGTAAATATCATTCTTAAAATTAAATTGTTTAACAAATGATGAGAGATACGGCAGTTTTGCTTTCTTAAATATTTTCTGAGTAGAGAACTTTTCATGATCAAATAAGTATTATTTACAAGGAAAGATAACAATACATAACACAATCCTTGAGGATATAGGACCTTTTGGGTCATTTTCACTAGTGTTCATCTGACTGTTTCTGATGGTGACAGTCAATCTAATCATTAGAAGAATATTGTCTAGTTGAATAAATTTTAAAAATAAATTAATTATATTTTTACCGTTTTTTTTAAAGTATTACTAACTTTATTACTGACCAATATGTACTATTTACACTTGTTAGTGTTTGTTCCATTTATCACTTGGAAGATTTTCTCTTGATACAATTAAATATATTTGGAAAGTAGATTTTTTTTAACAGTGTCCTTTTTGTGAATCTTCAATACAAAACAAAAAATATGTATATGTTTTTTTTCTGGCTCCAGGTACTAATCTAGAGAAATAGGGGCCATGCCAAGAAGTGGAATAGATACTCCATATTAACTTGGGTCTTGGACATAGGTCTTTTTATTTAGGTCACTACCACTTAACAGTGAAAGGTGAGAGAACATTTATGTTTTTATTAGCAGTTAAGACTCAGTGATTGATGATTGTATGAAATAGACGATACGTAATTTGAAGAAGAAAGGCCGCCAGTGCTGAAGGCACATTGAACTTGAGAAACGGCTTGTAATGTTTATGTTGCAAAACGATGTCAAAATATAATAATAATATATTATTATTATATTATTAATATATTATTATTAATATGTTATTATTTTTAATATGTTATTATTATTAATATGTTATTATTATTAATATATTATTATTATATTATTATTAATAATATTTTATTCTTCATATGAATTTTTATTTTTGGAAATTCATTAAATAATGGTAGCCTTATCCAAATTTTCGTGAAGAGCTATTGTCTCAAAGAATGATAGAGAATTGACAAAAAAATATAACAAAAACATGCTATTCCACAGCACACTGTAACTATTCCCCCAAAAGGTGTCACAATGTTCTAGTTATTAAATTCCAATAACTACTTTTGTAGCTCTTTTCATGTTAGTGTCACTGTCAATCTCAGTAGAAAATGAAACCGCCGGTTTAACTGCTCAGTTAAATTTTTGCGACTGAACACCGTGATTGTGTTGCCTGTTGCCGCTCTGATTGATTGATTGATTGATTGATTTTTCGTGTTTCCGGGCGCGTCAACTGCTTTGGTCATTAGTCCCGTTAGTGTAGTGCATGTTTTTTCTCGGGAGATGGCGGTGATCTTTCCCCGCTGAATGGCGAGATCCGGCGCCGACCTACCGTCGGCTAGTGGGGTTTCCCCCTAACCAGGACTCTCCCACCAGCTGGGCACCGCCCCAGCCGGGACAAGCTCTAAGTTCCCGACCTGTCTCCCGGAATACGTGGTAGTGTAGTGCATGTTAGTGTAAGTGTGTGTAAGGGGAGAAGATGGGACAAGGAATGGGAAGGACAGATCGCGCGCGGTCCGTGGCCCGTTTGGTAGGGTACTGCTCCGGCATTCGCCTGGTGTTGATCGGAGAAACCACGGAAAACTACCGATCAGAGCAGCCAGCCGCTAGAATTCTCCTCCAGACAGCGACTGAATTTGACCTAGCTGAAAAGCTAGTGTCGAAAATCCTGCCGCCGTCAGTTGCCGCTCTGATGAAGCAATCTACTTCCAAAGTACAATGTGTCAAGCAAGATTGCCGGCAGTAAGGCAGGCTGAAACGTTACTGTCGTCCTGATCTAATATTTAAGGAAATAACAAGTTATTTCCAAATCTAGAGACACGTTTTGACCGACTATTCAATAATAATGCAAATGCGAAAAGCAAACAAGAAGCTTCGGGGGTCTATAATCAAGAGGGGATAATGAAGATAATTGAGTGTGGTCGAAAGATCTGCTATTGTGTTAAGTCGGTTTTGAAAAAAAAAGTCGCAGTGCATCACAAATTATTGAGAAGACCAGCTTAGCATTCTGCACAAAATATAAATTCGTAAAGAAATTTATAACCAAAAATTACAAGAGAGTATTGTGCATCTTCCCATTTGTCCTGAATCCAGTCAGAAAAAGTTAAATTTATTTAATATACGAATACTGAAACGAATGATTTTTATGCGAGCTGTTTTCTACGAGTAATTGGAAATAAATTCCCAATCTACACGTGTTTATTTTTGGTGTTAATACAAACAATATTAAGGTACGAATAGATTTTACCTGTAAATTGGTTTTACGAGTAATCACCGTTAAGCAGTTGATGGTTTTGAAAGGAATGAAGAAGAATATGATAGAGTTGAATTGGAAATATCGATGGGATAACAAAGAGAACTATCATTGGCATGTTCATAGGAAATGGATGATGCAAGACTGGGATTCCAACTTCCAGCTCACCGAGCAGTTCCAACTTCCTGTGCCATCGAGGTAAGCTAGAACATAAATAATTATACAACGCACATTCGTTTGAAATTTGACTTATGGGTAGAAGCAGAATTCGCCGAGAGCGGTTCGGGGGGCTAAAGAGAAGGGTTTGAAGATCAATGCAATTTGTGTTTTCCAAATGAATTATACAACGTAGTTCTTGAAACGTCTTCTGAAGAATCTCTCCAAAGATGTGGCATCTACTGTGATCAAAGCTTACCACATATGCTTACATGGTTTCTTATTGGAGACAATGCGAATTTAGCGTTCAAATGTAATAAAAAATCTCCCGTTTTCATAAGTGAATCTAATAAGTCAACAAACCCAAAATATAGAATGAAATCAATTTAAATACGTTTTGGTAACCAATTATTTAGAAAAGGTAATGCTTAGAAAAATATGCGCATCTATTGAAAATATTATCTTTACTGAATGCATTCCCAAGAAAATAATATTTTTAAATATCGGTAGTTGAGAAGAATGCATTCACTTATAATGTTTTCAGAAGGATGTTGCATTCACTGCATAACTGTTTCTATACAATTAGAGACTATACTGAGCATCACAAGAAAAGTAACATTAATTTTAACAATGATACATAATGCATTATTTACCATTTGGACTGGATAAATGTGTATAAACAACCTGTAACAAGTATTGCACTACAGCCTCCGGGTCAATGACCCCTATCTCGATCAGGTTTTTCGTCCAGTTTCCCTGATCCATTGAGCAAATGCTGAGATGGCCCCTTGTGTTGCTTCTGGACATAAATGTAACTTCATTTTCTGTGCACGTCTTCTAGAATTCAGTGGGAAATACAATTATTCAAATTATCGTTTCCATGTTGTCGCGGCAGGAAGTATTATTCCGAAGGACAACATGGATAAGAGCCAAAATTTATTGCTTATTTATTATTGAAAATAGATTTTATGACATGGGAGGGTTTTTTTTCTTTTCTTTTTTTTTTTCCAAAATTTAAGTAGTATATGACTTAGTGTAGGGATTACAGAATTTTGAAAATGTGCACACAATTCACTTTTCCCCATAGCACGTCATACGCAGTTTTAACTGTTTTTTGACGTAAAATAAATAAAACTTATAAACAAATGCAACTTTTTTTAAAGAGTAATAGATGAATTTCAGATGAATTTTTCGGAACTTACAGCCCCTAAATAATGTACTTCTTTTTGAAAAATGATTCAGTGATAGAAGTCGAAATGAACAACCATAAGAGTATCAATTAAAAAATGAAATATATTTTCCTTGCCCATTGTAAGAGATAGTCATCTTTTTTATATGTGCGAGTGCCTTAGGTCAAAGCGTTTCCAAAGCAAATGTCATAGACTTAAAATATTGGAGAAACGTTTCAAGTAAAAACCATATATTTAACCTTTCTTGGAAGAATTTATAACCAAAATTTAATCGTTTTCTTGTTAATAATTTAATCCTCTATAGCATTGTAAGGTGTTCGTAACTTAAGACTTCGTGACGCTCCAAGTTAATTTCCTTCCTAATTATTTTTATTTTTATTAAGGAACCTATCTATGTGTTTATGTCATAAACTATTTCCGATATCCTTGTAAATATGGTGGTGTAACATCATTTGAGAATATGTTCGGAATAATTGGCACCAAGACGACTTGCACGTGCAGGGATGTTGTCACGGGACTGCAACCCGCTGCACACCTGTGCTAGTCACGCGGAAGGGGCAGCTCTGAATTTACTGTGATCAGCACGCTCATGTGAGATAAGAAAATATTAAATAGAAAATAATGAAATTTGTATTAACAATTGAAGGGATTATAATGTAAAAAATTATAAAATTTCAGATGATAATATTTACGTACCAGGGCCAAACAGTAACAGTTTTTTTAAAGTGCGAGTTACTACCTGAGAAGGAAAGTAGCGGAGCCAAGGTGGTCAAAAAGCAAGTGCGAAAAACGTAACTGTTGGATTGATGTGTATATTTTCATTTGGATAAACTCTCATTTCTAACAACTGAACGTTTTCAAATCTCGGTGGTTAAATAATGTTATTGTAGAGGCAAATGTCATAGATGCTGTTAGTAATACAGCTTGTTAAATACAGTAGGCTCTTGTTTGTACCGAATCGACAGGACTGGACCCTCACCTTATCAATTAAAGTCCACATCATCCAGTCACGCAAATATAGAACGAAATTTTGAGCAGACAAAGTGTATCCAATATTGAATAATAAAAGATCATTTATTGTCGATAAATCTTTACAATACACAATACACAATAAATCTTCACAATACAAGTCCAAATATGTTTCTTCGGCTTTCCTTGGCATAATTACATTCTCACAAGGAGACAAAATGTTCAGTTTTTAAAGAAAAACAAATATCTACGATCTTTTGTACCTGGAGGATCAAATACAACGAAAAAACTACGTAAAATGATCTTGTAATCCAAAGCGATTGAAGTTAACTGATTACATTCGCAATAAGAAACAAACGTATAGATATTTTAAAGGCATGTAATTTATTTTTGAGATAATACTTGTTTACTTATTTAATTTCTACTTACACCTTAAGGCAAATTAAAAATACATGTGGCTCAAAATATGTGTTAGAGACATATAAGGCAAGTAGAAGAGTGGAAAATGATCATATTTGTCAGTGAAAACGTGGTGGAAAATTTCATTTAACTAAGTTACATACGTGACTATAGTAGGAGTTTTTTTTTATATTTTAGACTAAAAACAACAGATTTTCCATAGACGGAAAACCTTTATTTAACTTCTCTTATTAAAGTGAACAATGACATTCATGTTTCGTAATCCGATTAATGACATTTTCAGGTGGTAGTACATTTCAGGTGGTACATCTTCAATTTATCATCTACGTTGTATGAAAATAAAAAAAACAACAATATCAATACATATCATGGAAAATAATAAAATTAGTGAATAATAACATGAACAAAAAAAAAGAATGAAAATCATTGTAAATTATAATCGAAAGATGAGTAGATAAGCAATTCATTTTATTCGAATTAAAAGAATCATTAGTCAAAGTCTCACTTTAGAACAGTAATGTTCATTCATTTAGAACCAGCCCACAAATATTGTGTGCTTGTGAAACACACGGAGTTAAACAGAAACATAGATTCTGACAGATCTGGACAGAAAGGTGACAGGAAAACATTTCTAAAAGCATCAACTCCGTCCAAGAGACTTAATTGCTCCAGAAACAGTTGTATGGAAACACGACTGGTTTGATTGTGATAAAAATAAATGATATATCATACTATAATAACAACATAGACAATAATTGTTGGGTGGTTTACAGATGTAATACTTGACACACTTTACACGTGTCATTTGCTCCTGCTTAGTAGGCAACTTCTCGCGCACTTGTGTTCGGCAGCTCACATTCTAACGCAGTCAAGGGAATTTCATGTACTTGCCGAACACCGCTTCTTGAGGAGTTGCCTAGCAATTAGGAGCAAATATCATATGTATAACTTCGCTATATGAAATTTCCCACCACATGCTCTTTGGCAAAAAGTGATCATCTTTGACTTCCCCTTCATGCCTTAAACACTTGTAACATTTATTCTGAAACACTTCGTATGGATTGTTAGCATTCCACTGGTATTTTTTACTTGAAAATTACTTTAGTACTACATTATTTTAAAATTGGTTTTGAAGAACTATAATAGAAATATTTGTTCAACATTGGGAGCAGCGGGATAAGCCCTTTTTTAAAATTTTTTCTCGTTTATTGATTTATATGTAGTTTGCACTTTGCAAAAGGCATGTAATATCTAAATATCTCTTCTATTAAATAAGTGAGGATCCACTGTTTTGGAAAATAGTGGATCGAGAAATGTACTCTTAATTTTACACTTATGATTATCGCATATTCTGTTTGAACGTAAAGAAAGGCCAATCAGTAATACTTGGATGAGCGTATAATATTTTTTGTCATTTAATTTAGATTTACAAAATTTAATATAACACCATTCTCTTCACTTTAATTGTTTTTAAGAGGAAATGATCATTGACTAATTTATCTATAAACTTGGATTTCCTATATCATGTATTTATAGGGAAAATATATAATCATTTAAATCAGTGTTTACATTTAAGTGTAATTGAACACAAAATAAAGGCAGAAAGATCTTCAATGGGTTTTCTGTTCATTCAATTCTATAAAAGTTTCACCCCCAAAAAGGTTGAATCACATTATAGGCTAAATTGTTATTTTGCCTATTTTGCATTTCATAAATTTTTAAGGATATTATTTATTTGTAAACATAGGATTCATTAACTTCATTTTGACTTGAGAGCAAATAATATTTTTTCAAGGTTTATTAAAATAATTATATTATTAAAGAATATAAAAATGCACCTACAAGCTTCGTTTGTATGCATTATTGTTTTCTACAGTGCAGAAAATCCAATGCTATTTATAATTTGTATTACAATCAAACGAGGAAAGTGTGAAATACTGGGTTTATTTCGGAAGAGACAAACGTGAAGAACTGCCTCGGCAATGCACCTACCCCGCACACCCTGGCCTGTTGCTTGTAGTTCCCGCTTCCGCCGCTGCTGCGCGAGCGCTGCGATCGTGGGGGCAGTGATGGATCTGATAGAGCCGCTCGGAGCGAGCTCTTCGCTCTCGGGGACGCTCGGGGATGCGCGAAGATATCTTGCTAGTGATGGTCAGCTGTGACGGGAAGGACTGCGGAAATGCGCCTTAGGCATGTAACTCTGATTTTCAGGGATACCCTACGGCACCACAATGTTCGTGTACGGTTCCGAAATAACGTAGACATGTAATATGTGCGCGCGAAGACTAATTTCACGGTGAAAATCTGGCGTGAACGGTGCCGCGGCGGGTCGGGGATCATGGCGTCGGTCTCCGGCGAGGCCCCAGCCAGCCATGGGCACACATTCAGCAAGAAGACGTTTCACAAGCCCACCTACTGTCACCACTGCACCGATATGCTATGGGGGCTCATACAGCAGGGGTACACCTGCGAAGGTAAGCATAACGCGGAAATGCAAGTGGTGCGGTGTAGTGCTGAGTCGGTCGGCAGAATGCCGGGCGGCTGTTGTTCTAGCCCCCCTCTCCACCCCTTCGCTTTCATTTCTCTGTGTGTGATCCAGCAGATTGTCAAATTTGGAGAAACTGTTGCTTTGACGTTCATTTCTCTTTCTGTATCTCTGGGTTCGCTGGTGTTGATACTGAATGGCGGAAATTTACCATTGAAAATTCGTAAAAAAAGGCTTAGCAGGGGGCGTTGATACAGTTACGGATGATCTGTCATTTTTATTCTGAAAAAATGGGTAATGAATTCAAATATTGAAATGTTTTTATTCTCTTTTCGTTGATCTTCCACGCTTCTAATCTTGAATTTGTTCAACAGACTCATATAAATTAGTAAAAAGATTGTTACAACTTGCTAGCGCAAATACTAGTTATATCAATAATTTTCAGAACTCGTGATGTATTTTTATTCATTTTAATTAGTTAAATCTATTACTAAAGAATTTAAACAGGAATAATAACAAACTGACGTATTCGGTCGTAACTGTTGATTAAATGCCGGTGTTTCCATGACTTTGGGAAGTGTGTCATTTAAAAAATAAAATATGTTTTAAATAAAAAATGAAACCATGTAAATAAAATAATAACGTTCGATTATGTTTCTTTTTTGTGTTTCACTAATACAAGAGATTTGGTTTTACTGGAGAGGGAACGATTTGTGACTTTGTTAGGAACGCAGTGGATACTTCTAATGTGAATTTGAAAAAAAAATATATGGAATTAATTATTACAATTGAATAAACTTATAGATTTATTGGAATACTTAGTGTCCAGAGTACTAATTTGTCTTATAACAGAGTTGTATGCTTTTGCCATTACTGCCTGAAATGAATTGCAGAATTGTGTGAAATTCGTGTGAAATTTTCATTTTCAAATTTCGGCGAATAATGCGACAAGAAAGCGAGGTGAACGGAGTGAGTGAAACTGTGACCAAATACTATCGTGTGCGACACCTCCGGTTCCTCGACTCAGGAACATCCGTGTGCAATGCTCTCCCGCGATGGCAATATATACCCGGTTGCTCTCCCGTCAGTGTCAAGGGGCAAAACGAGCCACCGCAGGCAAGACTCTATGGAGCAACTGCTAGGAGACACATTGAAAGAAAAAAGAAGAAGAAGAAAAAAAAGGAAGAAAAACGTCCCACTGATGGCCGCCGACCGGGCTGGAGCCGTGAATTTTACATCTTGTGCGGAAACCGACGGGCGACCGTGGTGCCGGGGGGAGAGTCGCTGTTGCGCGACTGCGCCGCCCCCTCCGCGCCTCTGGGCACCCCGCGCCGCCCACGGTCTCGCTCCGCTCCGCTCCGCCCCGCTCCGCTCTGCCCGGATCCGCTCCGTCCTGCTCCGCCCCGCTCCACCCAGCGCCGCCCCGCCCCGCCCCGGCCAGCTCCGTCCCGCTCTGCCCCGCTCCACCCGTCCCGCTCCGCTTCGGTCCGGTCCGCCCCGCTCCTCCCCGCTCCGCACCGCTCCTCGCTGCGCCGATCTGCTTTGCCCTACATGTTCCCATTTCCTCTCATTCCTTCTCGCATCGCTTGCTACCTTCCCTCGCCACATCATGCTGTCCCACACCGCCCCACGTCGCGCCACGCCGCCTCACGCCGCCCCCCGCCACCCCTCGCCGCCCCACGCTGCCCCACGCCGCCCCACGCCGCCCCATGCTGCCCCACGCCACCCCGCGCCGCTCCACCGTCGCCGGCCGGCCGACCGGGGCGAGCTTCGATCCCGACGGCCGGGCGGCCCAAACCCGCCCTGGCGGCGCGGCGCGGGGAGGGGAGGGGCAGCGCGGCGCGGCGCGGCGCGGCGGTGCGCGCGAGGCGGCGGCGGCGGGAGCAGAGCGGGGCGGGGGCGGGGGCAGGCACGGGGGCGGGGCGCGGGGCGGCATCGCTCGAAGCAGCGCCTGCTACGCCGCACCGCGCCGCGCCGCGCCGCCGTCGCCGCTGCTGCCGCCGCCGCTACCGCCGGCGCTCCAGCTAGCTCCAGCACCCGTACCCGCTCGCCAACCCGCTCGCTCTCTCGCTTGCTGGCTGGCTGGCTCGCCTGGCGGCGGGAGCGGAGCGGGGACGGGGGCGTGGCGGGGGCGGTGGCGCGGAGGGACCCGCCCGACTTCCCTCCTGGAACGCTGCCGCCCTCCTGGCAGGCGCACCGGCGAAACGCACCGCCCGCCCGGGACGCTGCCGCAGCCTCGAACGGGGCCGCGCACGCGAATGCTCTGCCAAACCGAGATGGAAGCGAGCAGGCATCTCTGGAAAGATTGTCCTATGGCATCGACGCCGTGGAAAAGCAATGTAGAACAAACATATCGATTGTGTTGGATTCAGGTGTCTCTCTGCGGTGCGGTATGGCAGGTTGATGCGCCGTGAACGCAATGTGATGGAAATAAATACTCTGTGGAATGTTGCCCCTGAAACTGCTTTGCATTTGTGCTTATGATTTATGGGGCGACTCGTCATGTAGTGGTCAGACCGCTCACCTTCCGCTTCTGGGAACTGGGCTTCAAATCGCGGTCGATTCATATAGAGTTTGTGATGGGTAAAGCGGGTTCGCATGCAGATTTTCTCGGGAGTCTCTTGATTTCCCTCCCCCTCCTTTCACTCTTGCTCTATCGTCATTTAAATCGAATAATTTACGTCAATCAGCTGTCTTACATCATACAATCTCAGGAATGGATTAAAATGCTAGGAACTGAAGATCATAATGAAAGAAATAGTTGTAATTTATTACAAATGCTTATAAAGAGTTTCGTGAAGTAATGTCACTTTCATCTAAAGAATACGCTAAATGTCTTTTTTTATTTGGATGATTCCATATGCCTCGAACAACTTCAAATAATTAATTTAAGACGAATATGATTTAAATCATCCCACCAATACAAAACGTTAACGTATTCTTAAAAATCTCATTTCAAGATTAGAAACAATTCACTTTCACTCTTTTCTCTCCTTTGTAAACTTGACGTACAATTAACAGTATGTGAATACTACGTTCGATGCATAAAAAATTGCATTAGCTAAACTTATAGAGGAAAGGAAAATAGGCGGCAGTATAGAATGTGACATAATTTTTCTCATATTTCTTTATTATGCCATTGCTTTTAGTAATGTAAAAATGTAAATAAAGAAATATATTGCGAAAGCCAAGACATTTTTCTCTATCACAAAATTAAATTTCAACGTATTATGTTACCGCCATGCGCTTTCTGAAATTTATTTTCTAATACCTCACAAATGAGGAACTAAATATTTTTAAATACTCACTTGATGGGTGCGATGCCACGATGTGACAGTTCCTTCAAATCTTAACCGTTCATTTGTATTAGGACTAGATATTGTAGCATGATTTTCTATACACGACAATTTTCTGGAGGTCCATTCTTTCAAAGGGATGACCATTAACAAGAAATTATTCGTACATTTAAAATATGCTGTAACAATTTTGAAACAACTGAATTTTGTAAAGCGTAGAAATTTTTTATATTAAGTTTAAAAGTCTATTTATATTACATTTTTTACGAAGTAGACTAAAGGTGTCTTTTTAAATAAAGGGAAAAAAATGTACGACTATTTTTAAATAAAGGAGTAAAAAATAGTAGTTTATTAACTATTATTTTAAACATTATTTTGGCTGTAAAATACTCTACAAGAACCCCACATAAACACACATTTTCTGCAAAAATGAATCATACGTCGTTTTGCTCTCTGACAGTTCATCAGCCGGGAAGGAATCCGAGCAGGCGACGCCGGCAGCTGGTCGGCTGGGCTGGTCCGGCTGTGGGGAAGGGGGGTGGGGACGAGCGGGTGTGAGGGCGGTAGGACGGGAGGGCACGACTGCTCGTCAGATGTTCGTGAGGTATCGGGGGCGACGAAATGGTGGCCGGCGCGTGGCGGCGACGGAGACGGCGGCGGCTGCTGCAACGGCTGCTGCGACGCTATTGCTGTTAGGCCTGAACAATCTGGAGCGCTGTGGAAGGCCATGGGATGAAAACCGCGCGGGCGGGCGACCCAGCGAGCTTGCAGTCGCCCGCGGTTCGTGGGTTCTGCTCCCGCTGCCGCCGCCGCCGCCGTCGCCACCACCGGATCTCTCCGTCGCCCTGGAGGCAGGGGCGAAAGCGCTAATCGATACGCTGTTTTGTCAATTCCGTTTGGCGGACGCTCTAAGATTTTTCGCGCGCACGCGACCGCGTGCGCGCCCAGTGCCGTTTGACCACTTGCAGAGGAATTCCCCTCCACTCCTGCGAGGGATATGTGGCGTGTCGCTCGTTCTTGGATTTGGTTCAACATCTTTCAACTTTTTACTCGTGTACCTTTTCAGTATTCCTCTTCCGGTTCATCCTATTCCTCTTCCATTTCGTAGGGCCTTTTTGTTTTTAGATTAGTCATGAAGTTTTAAGTTTCCTAGACATTGTTAATTCTACCATTAAGACGAGTTACTTTTGCTCTATGGTATTTTCTGCCGACAAGATAAAACTACTGGATCATGCGTTCCACAGTCATATTTCTTAACAGAATCTCCGGTCGCAATGTGACTCTGAGACAGTCAGCTTGAAGCGCGCATGTTCCATTCATTTTTACGTTTTGGATCAAAGAAATTCTAAAGAGCCAAAGTATCCCGTACCAAAGGTATATAATTGTGTGTAAATAAGTCAAATGGCTTCGAGGAAAGGGCGACAAACCAATTGTCAATTATTTACTTTATTAAGCAATGAACACTATAATCAAACATTAATGCAAATTCATGTGAGATTTTAGAAATCTTTATTTTATGTGTATTCATTTCTACAGGGCCTGTTGAAGTAACGATTCCTTTTATACTATCTCGAAGATCTTTCAGTATGTTGTGAGGTGGGGATTGCTTTCTGTAACAAAATTGAACATATTTTATTATGTTAAAATCCCGAGTGACGGTGTTCTCGTACCGATTTCGCGCGCGAGGAGAAGGAAGTTAATGTTGTTGACTCGGGAAGGGGTGGGAAGGGGAGGGTGTGCGACGAAATTCAAATTCATCTTATCTTTTATGCACACTATGTAATTGTAGTAATCTTTTACTATGTATTTTTCTACAATTCTGGTGTTTCAGTGTTGCAAATTTTATCTGAGAAAGGACGAATAAGATTGAAATGCTCTGGTGTGTTTCTTGGTGTCCCATATATTGAATATGTAACGTTCAGAATTATTAGTAGATATAAATTATACATACAATTGTACGTATGTATTACTTGGGTTATCGAAAACGTAGGTCGACTACCTAAGATTATCTCTGGAGAAAATTGAATTTTAGCGAGTGAGAAGTGTCTGTTGCGGCACTACATGGAAGATTTTTTATGAACAAACGACGTGACACTTTTGAAGTGTATTTTTGGATCTTGATTATTTGAAGTTCTTTGCCAGCTTAATTGTTCGTAATAAACCAAGGGACTTTGAGTATTTTTCTAAGGCATTTGTTTTGTAAAGTCTACGGTGTTTTTGATGTGGGTTATTAACACTTTCTGGTCTTTGAACTATTTTATCGTTCTGTAGATTAGCATAGACTTTCGCCATTTGCTGCTCTGTACACTGATGCCCGTGTTATGTATTTTGTCAAAAGGCTTCCTTCAAGGATTGTGTTTCATATCTTATGTTCGAGCGTATGTCAGTTTTAAATTTATTTTCCTTTCATGAGTTGTTAATTCACAGAGTTCTGATATTAGCATTTATTGAAACTCATTCTGAAACATAGAATATTGGGATCTTAGGAGAGTGACCTGTCAGTGCTTGCTGATTGTCAGTGGTTCATATTGCATCACACTTTGTGGGAAATAGGTTCAAGTTACAGAGTTGAATAAAGTGAGGGATTCGCTGTATTAGACGACTACATTCCGTTCTCAAAAATTATGCTGTGTAAGATTGTCACATTTAGGTTGTAATTATCTCCTAATTCAATATTGTGCGGGATTTACGAGTACTTGTAGCAAGTTCACATCTAATAAAAAATACATCTAAAATTATTAAGCTTAAGAAGCTTATGATAACGAAAGAAAATTATCTTGTTGAATTAAAATTCACATTCCACTGCATAGAAATACAGTATACTTTTTGTTTTAACTTTAATAACTCAGGATTATTTCTTAAAAATATTCTCAAGACATGATTGAAACCTAAAAGTGAAAATTTGTATGAAATCCTAAACATTTTCTGTTAGGTACTGTATTTTAGATGATTTATCGTTTCGAGTCAAATGCATATTAAGAAAGTGAGGAAATACTCAACTTTTCAGAGAAAAAGTGTCGATATAAACGACGACAGAAATACTAAATCACCTGCATACGTTAAGAAGTTTGACCGACTCAAAATGATGTGTCAAAAACCATAATTTTGATTGCTACATAGTATTTGTTATATTGATACAATAGGACTCTCAGTTTTGTGAATAAAGTATATCGTTAATAGCAATGGGAACATTATGATGTAAAACACATAAAAGTTAAAAAACGTACACTTAAAATGTTGGTGTTGAATTTTGCATTTCTGTTTTTTTTTCTGATAATCCGTATACCACTTTCTTAGTCGGATTGTAATTCTTCTCGGAAGTGAGAGCATGTTAGTGAACACTTCAATCAGGAAGCATTTTTCTAATGGTCGTCTGATTCTTATATCTCGTAGTCCAATAACTTCGATGTTGGAGAAGTGCCAGAAAAACACACCATGACCTGTCCATTCCGTTATTCCTTTCCTGTCACGCCAGTTCTTCCTATCTTACTCCTAAGTCTAGATAAAAAAACATGCGGGATAAATTGAATATTTTATCAACTCTGTACATTAAAAATTCGTTTTCACATAAATTTCGTTTGGCAGACCTTTCTATTGTGACATTGTTAAGGTAAAATACTATATTAAAGTGATTCTCGAAAATTGTAAGCCTCAATTTCTAAATTTTTCGAATATAATTTTAAATCAATAAAAATAATTAAACAATAAACAATAATATAAATAAAAAATTCATAATTAAAATAATATATAAATAATTATTGTTAAACTTCAATTCTTTGGTTTAGCACGGTAACAATTTTAATCGCTTATTTCAGGGAAATTGCGGGTCCTTTAATAATAATTTCTTTGCATGATTTTTTATCAAACCTAATAATATTTGGAGTAAATTTTTAAATAATTTCTCCATTTTTAGGCAGGTGGTGAATTAAATAAATTGAATAAAATGAATACCCTTTTTCATTTTTCCAAATTGTGTCTTTTTCGACTTGCCGCCAAATTCCATTAATAAAATATACGAGATAATTGTTTAGGAAAGTAAAAAATAGCAATGAGTAACATTAACTTATCAGCTGAAAAAATGCAGTAGGTTTTAAGTGTACGGGTTAAATAATGAGTAAACCGCATACCTTAAAAAGACAGAAGATATACAAATATGCATTTTCTTGGTTAACCTTCCTTTTGCTAAAAACGCCCTTCGCTATCATTATTTTATGTAGCAAAAGAGCAGAAGCACTGTTCTGGAGCGAAAGAAAACTCTCACAGATGACGATCTTCTCTCATACGTCACACACAGTCTGTTATTAATTATTTTGGAAATTCAGTAAATAAATAAATAAATAATCTGTTCACTAAATGAGTCACATATGATGCGTAATATTTTAACTAGAACATGAGTAATATTCTTTGTTTAAAATAAAAATATTTATTATGTGTTTATACAAATTAGTATAAATAATTAAAATCTAAATGTATTGTAATTTTTACATAAAATAACTACTTGATATTATTTCGGATACATTGCATGCTTAACTGCTAACTAAATATTAAATATCCTTTTAAATATATTTTTAAAACATAGATGAGATATAATAACATTAATTTAATCACGTGAACATTTGACATGAGCCTGTTTAGCGACAACGAGTTAAAATTGTACAAGTTAACAAAAACATTTTAGGATAACTATCTGATTTACAAATTCTGAACAATAGTAAATGTCTTGATATTTTTAATAAATTATTAATCGAAAAATTCTTATTAAAATAAAATTATATAAATAAAAAATTGTGTTTAAATAAAAAAATTACTTTCAATTTTCTGGGTCAAAGATTTTTTAGAAATAACATCGTATTGTCACTGAGCTTTCGCAACTGGTGAATACATCTAAGGAAGTGCGAGTAGGGAATTAGAAAGAGAGTAGTGGATGATATACAGAAGTTGAGTGTGAGCCTAGGCAGGGACGTCCTCGACCCATCTTCCATTCCCATTTCAGCTGCTGAAGGCGAGTGTCACGGGCGTGGCATGTCTTTTGCTCGATCGTTTAAGAGAAGGTATAAATCAAAAATCTAAATTTTTGTAATTTTTGGGATTATAACTTTTATTTTTGGGATTAAAAATATTTAGTTTTTCTGAATAAAAGTATACATTCATAATTGTGGAATTCTTTTAATACTTCTTTAAATTTTCTTTCTTCATCTGCGTATGTTAAAATGGCAGTCACTTTGGTCATTTTTTGAACGAATTCATCTCGAAGGTTCTGCTTTTCACTAAATGATAGGGACAAATTCATGTTTTATTGTTGTTTGCAATGCAAAACTCTATCTTCTGTGAGTATTTATGAAGAAACTGTGTTTTATTTATTTTTTTACCATGACGAGGCGCCTGATTTCTTAGAAGGATTAACTTCTGCGCTGAGTTCTGAAAAGAGACAGTTTTAACACATTTATCCCATTATCGCTGAAAATAATCAAATGACAATTCTTTGCTTTTTTTGTAGGCGGTCAATTAAGTACAAATAAATATATGTTACTAAAATGAGTGTAGTAAGTTTCATATTTCAGAGTTTCTGAATAAAAGTACACAAAACCCAATGTAAAAAATTTTGACTTTTACTTCAAATATGTTGTAAATTTCATAAACTTTTCAAAAGATGAAAAATGTTCATATTTACTTGAAACGTTTCCACAAAGCTCTTCGTAAAATCTTACTGGAATAACTTGAATATTTTATGAGATAATGGATCAAATGTACAAGCAAATTAACATTGGAGACAGGACTTTATATCTCCCCTTAAGAAAAACATCTCAGCCCGCGCTTCAGCTATCTGTATTACTAATTTTCAATGCGCGCAAAAATTAAAACCGTTTCATTTTGACTTAAAAATGCAAATATTTGATTGTGTTATTCCGCCAATCCAGATATTGAACGTTCTGTCTGGATTCTCATACTCATTGTGTCACTACTTACGACAGCTGATATCACGCGACAGCAAGGCTCCAAGTTAGAGGCCGTCCGTCATTAAAATTTGGTATTTATGCGCTGCGTTTGGAACGACATTTTTTATATCTTTGATGTATAAAGTACCGGGTATCCTTCAAATGAAAATACAAGTGTTTTGAGTTATTAGAAATGTCAAACTTCCTCTGATTTTGAAAAAAAATGTGTTTTCATATATTTTAATTGTCACAGTGTTCCAATAAAAATGAAAATGTCTCGTGAAGAGCTAGGTTTCCATATGAATGAAACATTGCCGAGGAGATTTAACCCTGAAAGATGTTAGCATGTAACCTTACAAAAGAATGCAGAAACGTTGACAATTTTTCATAAGACAGGGTGTCTCTCAGCCAGCCTGGTTCAAACATCCCCACAAAAAATATACACATTTACTAAGGAAAAGAAAAATTATTAAATGTAGGAAAGCGGCATGTTTGTTATGGTCAGATCTTCGTCCTTCCACGTCTCGAAGGACTTCGAGAGGAAAAGATTTGACCCTATAATGGATGTATAATAATAATAATAATAATAATAATAATAATAATAATAATAATAATAATAATAATAATAATAATAATAAAAGTAGGAACGTAATTCATTATTCATACTCTCGTGACACTAAATCCTGACACTCGGAATAAAATTAAATATTAGAATGTTGAAGACTGGCGAATATTATCTGCCAAATCACAGATAAGGCCTTATGGTGTCGATTTCCAGTTCCCTTTCACTTTCACATTTCCCATATACTACGCTGATTTGGAGAAGGGAAAAGTTCAAAAAGATATAACGTGTGATAACATTAACATTTTAGGTAGTTACGTTACTGGTTCCAAGTTGGCGATAATTACTCGCATGCAACGGCCACCATTGTCGCCCCTGTTCCTCCTAAACCAATGATGTGCGAGCAAACGATTAGGAACCGCCTGGTTGTCGCAGTACAAACGTTCAGAGTGAAAGTCGGTTAGCCTTCAGCATGCCTCGAAGGGGAATTTCAGAGCGTTTTGAGCGTAGGCTTAAGTTAGGGCGTTTTATCGGGCCCAAGGAGGCGGGCTAGCCATTTGGGCGCAATTCTCGCCTAATAGGCCATTCTATAGAGATGGCATCGAATCCAATCCAAATCACTCTACAGAGATGGTATCAAATCCTATCCAAATCACTCTATGGAGATGGCATCAAATCTTATCCAAATCACTCTACAGAGATTGCATTCATTCCCTTTCGAAAGCACTCTAAAGAGATGACATCAAATCTAATCCAAATCAATATATACAGATGGCATCAAATCCAAACCGAATCATTATATAGCGATGGCATCAAATCCAATCCACATCATTCGCGAGAGATGGCATCAAATTCAATCCAAATCACTCTAGAGAGATGGGATCAAATCCTATCCAAATCACCCTATAAAGATGACTTCAAATCCTGTCCAAATCACTGTACAAAAATGGCATCAAATCTAATCCGAATAACTTTTTAGAGATGGCATAAAATCTAAAATAAATCTCTCTCTAGAGATGGCATCAAATCCAATCCAAATCACTCTATAAAGATGACATCAAATCTTGTCCAAATCACTGTACAAAGATGGTATCAAATTTAATCCAAATCAATTTACACAGATGGGATCAAATCCAATTCACTATAGAGGGATGGCATCAAGTTCATTCAAAATCACTCTATAGAGATAGCATCAAATCCAATCTAATGTTGTCGAAATGAAACGTACGAGCTTCAGGAAGATCCAGTGCCTCTGATCGTGAGTCAAGCATTTATGGATCAAGGCAATCCCCTGCAAGTTACCTTCAGCGAGGATTCCAGTGTTTGCTAGTACAATATATAACAAGGACGTGCAGAACATAATTTGTCTTCGCCGAGATTTCCGTTGCTCCCGACCACTCATGAACAGAGAGAGGCTCGCTGCCGCATCTGATCTGAACACAAGGCATGGACACTTGAGGAAAGACGTCGAGTGGTGTTCAAGGGAAAGTCCAGATTTTGCCTGGTCTCGGGTGATGACCTTGCGACCATCTTCGTTCATCCGCACAACGTACAGCGAGTGAATCCTCCCTAGCTATCTAGCTAGTGTTGAAAATCCTGCCGCCGCCGGGACTCTAAACTAGAACGTCCTGGTCAGAGGCATTGCAGTGACATCAGTTGATGCCCTGAGCCACCTTTCCCGGTACCGCCTTCATGCTCGCCTCCTCCGCCCACTCGTCGGCCCTTGTGCCCCTCTCTGCCCCTCCCCCCGCCCCGCCCCGCTCGCGGGCTCGCCGCCACTCCACCCCCGCACTCGACGGCGGCGGGGTCGGCCCTTCGCCCCCGGCCGCAGCGGGGGCGTCGGCACACGTTAACGAGGTCCGCGTGCGTCTTCGCGCTCGTTAGGGGGAGCGGGGCTGAGCGGGGACCGCGGGGGCCATTGTCTCCGATCGGGGACGCTCGCCGTCCCCTCGAGCAGTCGCCGCCGCCGCCGCCGCCGGCCCTTCTGCGCCCACCCGCCCCTTCAGCCCACGCCTTCGCTCTCGCTTTCGCCCCGCCAGCACTTGCCTTCGTTCTCGCCGCCTCCGCCCCCGCACCCCACGGTAATTAGACGGCGCTTGGAGAGCCTGGCCCCTCACCTTCGCCGCTCTCCGCGGAGGCCCCTGCCCGACACGAGGGATTTTGGGGGCGATAAACAGCATTGCGGAGCTTGGGCTTTCGACTGACTGCCGTGAGATGAGAACCTCAGCTCGATATATTCATAAAACTGGATGCATCATCTCTCTTTGTGAGTTTGATTAGGAGGCCCTAGGTACGAGACCCGACTGGCTGATTTTCGTCACCACTTAAGAAGGTAGGTCAATGATTCCACTGTTCGGATGAGAGTTCTTGTGGCCGTCTTCTGTGATATATGGGTTCCTTCGATCAATCCGAGGTTGCCAGAGCAGATCGTTAAAACAACTGGCCAGGAACCGCGCATTTCATTACCTGCCCTAAACCGTCTCCCATTTCTAGGATCGATAATCGTATTCGTTTGTCTCAATGTTATGTTAAAAAAATACACACGGCATAAACAGTTAACGAATGTTTATTGTGCTCTTAGTACAATATCAGAGTTCCAAACTCGAACCGACAACAACGTTTCAACCAAAATAACCCGATGATATCACAATAAGCAAAATACTGTCGTCGTCACCAGGAGTATTATCAGTTCTTAGCCGAAGTCACCAATGTCCAAATAGGATAACCAAATGCGGTCACCGTCGTCGGCCTAGGTAGAATTACAATATCAACTTTAACCACATCGGAACTCACTCGCAAACTGTCTGTTCAAGTGCCCGTGGATCCTTACGTACGGGTGACTAGCAGAGACTCGCCACGGGCTTGCGTTTCAAGCTGCTTTACCCGCCCTGGCGAACCGTAACACCGCGCTCTGTTCAGCAGCGCGAGCACCAGCTTCAAATGCTTCTATGCATCCATAATACTCATCGCCTAAAATCGTGAAAGACACCGGCAGTACGGAGAGCAATGATCAATTTTAAATTATCTACATAATAAAATGCAAAGTAATGGGAGAAGTATAAGTAGATAGAACGAAAAAGCGATTACCGAAATGATCTGAACAAGAAACAGATTTCAAATTGCCTCCATGAAACTCGTTAGGGAAACCTGTTTTAGTTTACTAATGCTAAGAAAATGCTATTGTTGCTCTACTAACGAATTTCTTAGTTACACAATACTGTATTGCAATTTAAAGAGAATATTTATTCCATATGATGGCTTTATTGCAAATTAAAAAAAAACTATTCATGTCGATCACATTGTGGTGAAAATTCCATCGACCATAAGTTTTAAAACCATTGATTTAATAAAGAAACATGTGAAAGCTTAATTGTAAAGAAAGTGATGTCAATTGCAACCAAAAACGTTAACATATAAGTTTGAAATAACTTAATAATGATTTAATTATGTGTGCGTTTCTCTCCCCAGCTCAGTATAAAATAATACATTGTACGAATGATAAAAGCATTTATTTTCCCCAAGGTTTATACAAAAATTTATCTAGTAACCAATAAACACGAAAATGACTACTTTCATATGATTTTCGCTTTGGAAATGTGGAAATTCATTATTTTTATCAATTAAAAGGTACGTGTTAATTGTATTTACAAACTTGTATAGAACTTCATTAGCATTTCTGATTATTCAGTTCATCCGGTTAAAAATTAAATTTAATATCTCTTTCGAGTAGATAAATTCATTGCGAATGAGTAATATCCTGTCACTCGAATATTATCTCCTGTGCTACAGAGAGATTTCATGCTCATCTGTTGTGCCTTGTGTTCTGAATCATGATTAAAACTGGAGAGCGCCTACAGTTGGTTAGACTTTCCTTTCACACAACCTGGTTTATGAATACGTAAGCAGCAGTGGCGGCTGTTGAGATATTTTCGAATACGCACAGATGCTGATCAGTTGGACGCTTACCCAATGACATTTCCCTTAACATATAATACTCTTTTATTTCATTTTCTCATAACCTACTACGTAATATATAGAGAAAGTATTACAATGCTGCAGAAAAAGTGACACTTTTTCGTCAGAAAACCTTCTTTTGTGAGTTCCTGAAAAAAATTGTTTTCTGTCAGAATTTGCGGATGGTGGGACCTAAATGCCGAAAAATGGGTTTTCGGCAAAGTCTGTCAGTCTGTCTGTGGACAACCTTGGCACCTCAACGGTGCACAGGATTTCCACCGAAACTGATATTCTCCGATGTTGCGGCCTTTCGAATATTAAATAGTTCTTTTAATTTTCGGAGGGCTTTCCTTGAAGTAGCTAGAACATTTTCATGATTTACTCAAAAGCAGCTTCATTAGCTGCAAAGTTTGAATCCACCCCTACATTTGCATTTTTGAAGGCAGAGATGTTTACTTTCTCGCTTCTACTTCAGAGAAAATTAGGTAATGTTGCAGGAAAAAGTGACTTTTTTTAAAATTTTGAATTGACCCTGAAAATGAAAAGGTTTTTTGGTCCTCTACGTAGTTACATTACTTTCTTATGTATTCATTTTTAAAAAATCTACGTTTTGTGAATTTTTAATACCGAAAAAGTGTTTTTTTTTCGCAAAAATCTGTCTGTCCGCCTGTCTGTGAACAACACTAGCGCTCAAGGACTTACACTAAAATTGGTCCTCCATCGACGTGGATAATATTCTGGTCCTTCTATTTTGAAATGAACCTTTAACTTTTGGGGTAATTTTATATGAAGCTCCATTAACATTTTCAACATTTCCTCAAAAATCGTTCTGTATCATATATTACCTGCTATTCGTCCTCACAGTAACATACTTCACCATATCCTAGCCATCTCGTGTTTGTACAAACGCACTTCATCCGGGTAAAGTCCAAAGAATGCTTCGAAGATATTCCATTTCGGATTTTATCTCTCCATTTTGGATAATGTGAACATTAGTTAGCTAATTCTGGAATTAGTTAGACTCGAACATTAGTCGAAATATTAGACTGTACAGTCGACTCTGGATATTGTAAACTCGTGTTCAAAAACTTTCGATTTTGGTGAACCAGCCTTGCGCAACATGTGAATAGCGAACATTTAATGGCGGGCTTTAAAGACGTTGCGTTAGGGAACATGTTTTTAAAAATTTTCTTGGTTGTGTATATTCTGTAATATTCTCTGTTATGGCAGTACTCGAGAACATTGTTTTGTTAAAATATTTAATTTATTGCATTATGGGGTATTATTTGTTGTTTTTTAGCAAACTACTTTTTGGAAATCCATTTTGTGTGGTTTTGTTGCTGGAGACCATCTGCTGCTGGAAGGCATTAGTATATTAAGAATTTCAAAAGCGCGCAAAAATTTAAAGATATCTATGAAGTCTGTGGCCTTTTTAAAGATTACTAAGTTTTTTTAAATACCCAGGAACTCAGAAACAAATTTAAAACATCTATTACTCATTTACAATGCTCACAGAAATTGAATGTAAACTCTCCAGCCTTTTGATAGGTGTCCATACTTTTATTACATGCCCAGAAAGTCGGGGGAAAAAATAAAAATTCTGAATTACTAATTTCCTGTGCGTGCAGAAATTGAAGGAAAATTATACAGCCTACGGCGGCAGTATATGAGAGGTGTACATCGTTTCGTTAGATATCCTGGAACTCGAGGAAAACCCAAAAAAATAAAACAGTTTCTATTTTGACTGAAAAATGCAAATATTTGATTGTGTTAATTTGTCTATTATCTTACTATACGTATCGACTGAATTCTCATGCTCAGTGCACCTCTGCTTACGACACAGGTGACGTACGATCTAGGTCCGATCTAGTCTCGAAGGAAGAGACTGCTCGACATTTTTGCTATTCAAGTGTTGATTTATGGAGCATTTTAATATTCTTGGAATGTAACGAACTATTGTTTTATACATACATGTCGTGGCCTTGGTTTGCCAAAGTTCTAATTAACAAAATCGGCAAAATTGTCTTTTCCCTCAGAAATCTCTTTCAACAAAGCAGTCTAGCTTGCAAATAAATTTCAGTGCCATATGTTGAAAAATGGAGGAACTAGCACTGTGACATTGTTCTATCTGGCGACATTTGAAAGAAATTAGTTTGACAAAGTTTTAACTGCGAATTGCTACAAGATTTCAAGTTATTTTAGTGTGCGGTAAGCATGAAATGATATCTTTTGTATTATTAATAATGTTATTTTATTTGAATAATATATTTATCATGTAGTACTCTTTGAAAATGCAATTCTGTGCCCTAACGGCAATTTTTTCTCAAAAAAATTAAACGTTTACAATCGAACTTTGTATTACACTGTTACTGAGAAAGTGAATGGTGCTATTTGGTCCGAGGTGATGGCAGGGTATGTAAGAAGAGATATAGTGAGGAAAGAATACTAGATGTACTCGCAGAAAATTATTTTAGTGAATTAGTAATTTGGTCAGGTTCATGCGTTCCTCAGAACCGAAATTCCATAATGTCGTCTGCTATGTTGGATTTTTAAGAGAGAACTCTAATGTCACATCAACGACAATAAAATGTTCTATGCCAGGACATTCATGAGTCCAGAAAGTAGATAGTAGCGTAATAGAGAAACCAGTGGTTAAGGCAGATTTGTATTCATTTCTTGGACTAGGACGATTGCTGAAACAAATAAACCGAGGAAATTCTAGAGTAATGCAGATGCAAGAGAAGGATTTCAAAGATATTGCGGTAACATTAAAATTGTTAAAATTCAAGACCATACAATTCGTTCAGGTAACACGCCTTGAATTTGGTTATATCATGCGTGAAGTGAGTTATATCACTCACAAGATCCTGAGCATATTGCATGCATTAAGTAGAGCGAGAAAAAACGAAGGCCTTCTTTCATCAAACCATCTGGTCATCTGAGTGTGTTTGAAGTAAAGCTAAAGACACACAAGATGACATCAGAAATATCTGATCTCAAGAAGGATATAAGATCTATGTTCCCTTAAATGCCTCTTGAGGATAGACAGTATTATAATGCAATCTTCCAGATATAACATCTTTGAAGGAGAAACTTTGATGTAGGATAAGTTTTGGGAACATGGTGTTAATGTAATATTAATGTAGACGGAATATAATTTTATTTATGTAATTGTAAGGATCAGTGGAAAGAGGGAACTTTCTTTCATTCAAAAAGTGAGTTCATAGCATATTATGGAAGGCAGAAGAGTCTTCTATTTCTGAAATCTATTAATGATGCGTGAAAAATATTGTGTTTTTAATAGAAAGTTATTAATAATATGATTGTTATACTGCAAGGATAAATTATTTCTAATAAATTTACAATTATCTCAAGAATATGTAAATGAAGGATTGCTCCCTTTTCCTCTAATCCATTTAATAAATGTTTTGGATGTTCATTATTGTCCTCAAAGTTATAGAAATGTTTTTGTAATTAATAATGGTGTAAACTAAAATACAATTACGAGAAACATCTATCTGCATACAACCTTATCTCCCTGAAAATAGCAAAATAAAATTTAAAAAATAGAATGACAAAGTTCTATCAGCACTTACAACTTTGTCTCACGCTGAAAATCCATTATGGAATGACAAAATTCTAACTACAAAATTAAATATTCAAAATTACATTAATAAGAGGTGCATATAATCGATGAATTTATTCAAATATAAGTTCACTCCTTCAAGATATTGTACAAAAAATTGTAATTCTAAGTAACAAAATCTTCATATTGCATTAAATTGTAATTTTGAAGCTTTGTTTCTTGAAATCATGGTAAAGTCAGTTAGAACTTTGTCAAACCAAGTCCACGATGTGTTATGTAAAAATGTGGAAGTGTTTTGGTCATCAACACAAAGTGAAAACGAGCATGACTTGCTGCGTGTGTGAAGACAATTTGTGAGTAGAATTATAATTTGCTGCAAGGATGCTCCGTTTAAAAACAACTTCCGCTATGATCTAACTCTTCATGAGATCATGTTGGCAATCGTCGCTGTACGGTTAATTTCGAAATTTCCTTTCGAGATGTTCTTCCAACAGCATTCGTTAAGTCGAGTTGTCTCAGGGATCACTCTTACATGACCTTTGTCAAGCAGAATTTGTTGAAAAATATTGAATCGCATATGATTGTTCATGATTCACAGGAATGTGTATAGGGTGCCATAAATTCACTTACACTGGTAACTTTTAATGTAATGATGTGTATAGGGTGCCATAAATTCACTTACACTGGTAACTTTGTAATGATCATTTAATTAAAGTTAATATTTTTTCTTTACTTCAATAAATACAATAATTTCCTTTTTGAAACCATATTTTACTTATAAATTTATATTTTTTCACGTACATCGGACCAAATTTTAGAAGATATTTAGTTGATTTTATATACTTTCTTGAGATATTTTCAATTCACTTATTAAAAACTTGCACTGAATCTGGTTTTCGAATCTTGAATACGTAATTCCAGTAGTGCTGTGAGTTATAGTGTAATATAAACTAGAGTGATGCCAATGCAATCGTTTTCTGACGGATTTGGTCATGTGTATCATCTGTTCACATTTAAACCGAATCAATACTATGACCAGTTATTGAATTTGCAAGAAACAATGAATTATATGCGTTTTTATACAGGTTAAATTAAATAATTTATTTACTTATTTTTCTTTGAAAGCTGTGAATTATGATAAAATGATAGCGAATGAAAAAAATGTAGTCTTTTGATTGGAATCGACGATTAGTCTTAAATATACTATAGAATTTCACGGGAATATTGTTTTCTCTGAACAATGTATTCCACTGATATTTATGTCAAAACAAAGTTTCATATCAAAACAGAATTTGAGATGATAAAGTACAGATAAGCTCAAAGTTAAGTTATAGTATGAACTTGCTTAATTTGCATGTCTTCCACTGAAGTGAGATATTTTACACCTTCTTTAATTTATAATTTGTTCTTGTTTCCAGGAGGATCAGTTTGCTTCCCAAACGCGTTGATAATAGTAAATTTTATTTGATAAATTTTTAGGGATTTACGAAAATATCAGATTATATATAGCTCCCCTTACCATTTGTATACGGTTAAGTATATTTTAATATAAATTGCATAGCTAAGCTTAAAATAATGCTACTCCTAGGATCATGTATTGTAAATGTCTGCATTTTTTTACATTCTTGGACTTTCAGGGATCAGTTAATAGCCGGCCAGGCAGCTTGACAGGCAGAAGGCAATCTATGTATAGGCGTGGGGTCAAGCAGTGAGACAGGCAGACGGACAGGTAGACGGACAGGTAGACAGACGGACAAACAGACCGTCTGAGCATCAGATAGCCCAGCCAACTGACGACATAATTTTTTTCCGCCCCGAGGCGCATAATTTTTTTCCGCCCCCTAAAACAGGCGTATTTCCGTTAAAATCTTCAGATCGACTTTCTGCATGATTACATAATTTACTCTGAACTACACCTGCGAAAAGGCAAACTTATTTGTGTTGATGAGGTTACGTACCACTTCCACAAGTTGTTCACGTTTCTCTATGCAAAGTAAAGCACAGGCGATAGTGCATTGAGTGCGAGTGGAACTGTACTTCCGTCGCGTCTGTGGGAAGCAGTCGCGCGAGGGCGCTCGGTGCTCTGCTTCTTCCCGCCGCGGCCGCGACACCTGCGGCGCAGCGGCGGCGGAGGGGGCGGCAGCAGCCCACGCAAGCACGCACGCCGGCACGTGCGTGAGCGCCGCTGGCTGGCGCGAAGGGCCGGCGGCGTCGGCGTCGGCGGCGCGGCGCGGCGCGGGGCAGAGGGACGCGGAGGGGAGCCGGCGGGGCGGGAGGGTCGCAGGCCCCCTTCGTCGTTGGCAGCCGCAACAGCTGCAGCTGCTGTGCTCCCACCGCCCACCCGGAACTAGCGCAGGCGGGCAGCGGAGCGGCGCGGCGCGGCGCGGCGCGGCGCGAGCGGCCTGGGAGAGCACGCGGGGCGCGGCGGGACAGCATGCGAGTGAGAGAGGCGGGCAGGACGAGGGGCGAGGAGAGGGAAGACTGGCAACGGGCGGGCGGGCGATTGCTCATAGTCATCAAGGCCCCGGGGTTTGGCGAAAATAAGGCACTTTATATTACTTTTTCGACAAACATGTTATATTTCTAGTAGTTTTCTTCAAGTTTACAATCTGAAATGACGTGGGATACCTTTATTATTTGTAGAATGTATGAATTCCATTAGAATTCAATAATATATTTTAATTTAATTGCATCGTATTCCATATTTGAATTTCCTGACTGTAAACGATAGAAACATGAAAAATAGATACTTTATTTTACGTATGAAAGTGTTAACTTCAATAAAATTCACATTAATATTATTTTCATGAATACAATCTAAAAGAATGAAAATTTGCTATAATTTTTAGAGATTTCTTTGGGCATCAATTGCGTGTACCCTCGCAAAGTTAACTTTGAATTATGAATAGTACTGATTTGAAAGGAAATGATGTTGGTCATAATCAGGACTTGAATTTTCCTAGCGTTCCATTATTTAGTTGATGTGCCAGCCCGGCGCATTCGCAATGCTGATAATGAAGCGGGATTATAGGAATATATTTTTCTTTCGTCAATTGTATTTTTTCATTTTCATCATTTCCTAGATTATCGTAATGCCATTCACAATTTGTCGCCATGTATAAGTATTTTGAAGTAATTGTACATTATTTTGAGCCATTTATATTTTCTACAAATTTGGATTATACATTATCATCTGTAGTGATGGCATAAAGGATGCGTGCATGCGTGTTAAAATTACACATGTAATGTGAAGCAAAGTATTAGATTAAGTTTTAAAAATATTAGTACGTAGACTCTATATCTTGTTTCATTGTTTCTCCAAGAAGACGACTCCAACGATGGTGTTTGTTTCTGTGTTTCCTTTATTTCACGTCCATTTCGTTTAGAGAGCATAGATATTATTCGAATGAGGAAATAGAAAATTCCTTAATCATGTTTAGGAGCTGTTTAAATCTTTCATGCCGTTTATATTATGTTAGCATTAATTGTACATGTGGCTTTTGCAAATTAACAAAACGAAACTTTTCTTATCTCTGTATCATAACGTCTTAAGTCACGAAATACCAGTATGTTCTAGAACACTCACAGATATGTTAGGATAGATAATAATAATATAATATAATATAATATAATAATAATAATAATAATAATAATAATAATAATAATAATAATACGGAATACGCATATACTAACATCGGGGATATAATTGTGATACGATGATCTGATGTACGCTACTCTTACATCATATAGCCTTTGACAGGGGATCTAGTACTAAGATGTTGAGTTTAATACGGCTTATTGTTACGCTCTGAATGCGGTGTGGAGACATCCCCTTACATATGAATATCTAAAAACCCTGTGTTTTCGCTTATCGGAATATTGCATTCGCTATAATGAAAATAATTGCCTGCCGAAGCGCGTTGTGTTCATTTCGTGTTACGTTGGCGTAGAAACTGCGCTCGTTGAAACGCATTCGGCACGAATGCTTGGACGATTGGAGCTTGGAAGCGATATGTTGTCTCCATAAATGTCTAGTGCTAAGTCTTCATTGCACTTCTGCGGTGGGTGTTTGGACTTAATCCTGCGTGTGATGTGTATTTCTTGAGAAGAATCTCCTCTAGGATTTGTCTCATCACGCAGGCTCCGTTTGTTAGTAAACGGGCCCGAAAAGTCCAATCATTTATGTAGGAAATGGAGTTGTCCGTGTGGATGATTTTGATTTTATATGTGAATCAAACTATATGAAAGTAGTTTGCTCGTTGGTAGTGTCGAGTGAGCAGTATAATATTTTTCATTAGCCTTAAATTTCGTTATTGAATGTTGACATTTTTGCATTAGTAACCGTGTCAACAACTAGTTAAACCAATGATAGTACTAATAAAATTCAGTTCACAGTTTAAAAATACTTCTTCTTAAGGTACTTTTGGACTCAAAATGGGTAAATTCCCTAAATATTGCACTTTATTCTTTTTTGGTAAACATTTGCAGTTTATATGATAATTGCTTCAGCAAAAATGCAAAAAGGAAAAAAAATTTAAATTGCAATTTATAAAAAATGCAGATGTCGTTCACTTCTTATCTCAATGAATAATTAGTATATTTCAATACTATTTTTTGCCTCCAACCATCTCCCCCATCCGGTTACCTCTCCTATCGGGGCAAGATCTAAAGCCCTACTGATCTCCCGACATGTCTGATAGTGTAGTGCATGTAAGTATGTGTGTGAATGTGGGAGAGAATAGAAAGAGGAAGGGAAGATCGAGTGGCCCATGTGGTCGAGTGATCCATGGCCCATTTTGGGGAGTACTTTTCCGGCCGTCGATTGGTATTGATCGGAGAAACTACGGAAAACTATCGAACAGAGCAACAGGAAGCTAGAATTCTTCTCTAGACAGTGGCTGAATTCGATCTATGTAACTAGTGTCGAAAATCCCCCACAGTCGGGACTCGAACACTAGGGCTTTCCGGTCCAAATCACTGCAGACACTGCGGCTATGCTGAAAGAAAAATATAGGGTCGGGTAAATTCTTAAATAGTTTGTAAATAAGTTTTAGGATAAGAAGAAATAGAGCATTAATACCAAATAATTTGGCGGAAAGGCACTTCCTGCGTTGCCGGTAAATTTTGACTCCCATATTAACCACCAGGGAACGCCACAATCACGCCTCTATTAATATTTATCCATTACTTGAGACCTTTCCTACTAAGTGAATTTGGGATCTGAATAAGTCAGGAATACTGGAGGATATCATTTTCCTGGACATATAGCCAGAGTTCTACTACAACATGGCCGCTGAGGATTTTCCGTCCTTCGGAAACCCACGCACTTCAGCGGGGGTCGAATTCGCATTCTGGGAGTTAGGGGTCAGTAAAGAAGCAACCCCCCTACTGAGGGCATTGAAACATTGCGCCACGATTTATTGTTATAATTATATAAATTCACTTATAAATAAAATTTTATACCGAACTTATTTTCCTTCGCCACTACTCCCCTACTATGAAGTCCGAGGTAATTTCTGAGTAAGAGAATAAGTGGTTGAAGAATAAGTTGAAACCCCAGAACTCGCACGGAGTATTTGAATGTCCCGAGGTTTATGTTTTTTTTTTTTTGTGTTGCTACTTCTCGGAAAAGTCCAATCAAACTGGTTTATGAATTTTTGAATGAAGGTACGAGAAACGTATTTTATTTTGTTTCACTTGCGTAGTGTAAAACTATGGAAGTTATCGTTTTCCAAAATTATCTTGATGGCTCTGCATTTCTCGCGCAATCTATATAATCCTGTACAACTTACTTGTAATGTGCGGATGATCAGTAACTCTGCACTCTCACTACACACTGATTTGACTTTCTCAGGAAAACACAGTGGTGGTGCACAATTTCTTAAGAATTCCAACACCGTCGAGGCTTTCACAGAAGTAGTCGAAGTTGACTATATAATGAAGAGGTAACCAACACTAATTTCAGAATTGTAACAAAGCAGATGTTTTGTGTAGAGACCGGGTGTAACGCCTCTCAGTAAACATCATTATCATTCTGATCAGAGAAAGCGTTTCTATATTGCAGTGGTACAAATTCAGGTAGAGTAGAGACCGTACGTATCTCACAACGTAGCTCACGTCTACACACATTCTGCTCTGGTTTTATAGTAGATATACTTAGTTCACGTCAGCGTTTGAGTAATCATTGATCATGGAGAAAACAATGGCAAATCACATTCTTTGAAAATCCAGATGGTAATAGTTGGCAATATCCGACGAATCCTTACCGTCGTGTTATTCGGTAGGGATGCTCAATTATCTTTTTATCCTAAAATTTACTTTACAAAAAATTGATGAACTTATCCGGTCCTGAATTTTTGTTTCCTTTAACCTAAAATGTTCTATTTTTAATCTCATTGTTTCTTTTAAATCATAATTTGGTACATGAGATAACATATTGGTAAAAATACTATATGAACACTACTGCTCGCACAAGTTTTCTTGATTCACGAGCTTCGTAGTACTTGGCCAGCACTGAATAATACGGTCCATTGGGACACTTAGGTTCGACTGGGAACGTCACGTACCAGTTTACAATCCTGCCAACATCCCCCAAGTACCTTCAAAAATATTTGTATTCCTCGAGCCACGGTTTGGTGTGATAAGTTCATATCAATTGTTAGTACGCTCTTTAAAGTTGTGACTTTGGCAATGCCCTACTCTCTCCGCACCTCCCGCTGTGGAATATCAAGAAAAATTGCGCTTATAGTACATTGAACAGAAAGTATTGTCTCTTCTCTTTTCTGTCGTTTCGTTGGTATTTTTGGTTATATAACGCTGAAGTATACACATACCCTGGGCGAATAAATGTATTTACACAGTTTTCGCGAGTAACGGAGTTTTAATCATTTAACAAATCAAATAATTCATTCGTCGTATTCGTTTTCAAGCATGATGTAATGAAACTAGAGCATCGCCGCGAGATATGCAATAGGATAGGAGAGGGGGTTTTAGCCACAGGGCCAAAAATTTGCCATTTTCAGCGCGAACGAATTCTCGAAACATTAAAGTGATATGTGTGTGTGTGTGTGTGTGTGTGTGTGTGTGTGTGTTTTCAGAAAAAGTTGTCTACTTTAACTTAGAATATAGCGCAAACTTGTCGAGGTACAAGCGAAAAGCCGAACAAAGTGCCATCGTTTTACGGTTTTTTGCTATTTTCTTTGGGAAGTCGACATTTCTTGAGAACTTCAAATTTGAATTCAGCACACCCAAAAACATATACAAAACTGCCGAGGGCAAAAAACTTCCGGAATTTTTTCCTGAACCCGATGCATATCTTTAAATAAATTCACACATAGGTTTTCCGAAGTATTAGTTTTGGCGTAATTTTAGTCAAATTGAAATATTTCTCCAAAAATACAAAAACAATTTCTGAGAAAGGCTCTAAAAGTTTTCTCAGTTTTCCTTATATGCAACGTCTGCTTATTAAGTCTGTATAAGTTCGATGTTTATTACATACCTCTAAAATGTGGAATATTGCACAATTTTCCTTTTTTCAAACCGGTCTTCTAATAATTTTAGTCTAGTAATTTTTACGCTAGATTTATTTCTAAACGCATTCTTCTATATAAGCTCTTGGTCTGTTGTTTCAAAATATTGGTAGTGTTTGCGTAATTTTGAATCTACTAGTGATAAATTTACAAAAATACTTAAATAAGTTTTTCTAAAAGACTACTCCAAAGTTTTTCAAATATTGTAAGTATAGAGCACTAAGCACACAGAGTAGAAGTCCTATTTTATTTAAACATTTTGAGTGTTCAAATATTAAAGATGTGTATTTTTTTAATATACCCGCTTCGTTAGGTAAAGAGCGGTTTTAAGAGATGATTGATGCATTTGTAGGAAACAAGTGATAACGTTACATTATTCCATAAGCATTTCAAATAACTCAAAAAAGCATATATTGTTGTAACACAAGTAATTTAAATATTACAGTGGGAGTGGGGTCACAAAATCTTTTCAATTTTCGAGGACACTATCCTGATATCATGGATGGTGTAGTACTGACATTTCTATTTCTGTCTACATTTAGAAGCAGAATTGACATGGATCTAGGTGAAGGATTCCGAAGGAAAATTCATACACGGACTCTTTAAGAAAAGAATTGACACTGGCGATTCCTTGCCGTATGTCTATGGGAAGTAAAAGAACTTCAGAGTGGCTACAGAATTGTGAGCTACATTTTAGGGTCATTTCCCCCTGTTTAAAGTATCAAAATGAAACGGCAGCTGGTAGAACAACTCGTTTTGGAAACTCGCAACTTAAAATGGCTACCAATTCAATTCACATTCCACAAGATCGTCATCGCCTCGGTCCCGTCGCTCCGCCGCCACCTCCGTCTCCACCCTTACTGCCCCGACCACCCCCGCCGACGCCACCGTTGCCACCGCCCTCGTTCCCGCCCCCACTGACATCGCCGCCTCCGACACCCCCACCGACACTGCCGTTGCAACCGCCCTCGCTCCCGCCCCGGCCCACCCCCACTGAAGTCGCCGCCCCCGCCAACATCTCCGCAACCGCCTATGTCGCCGCCGCCAGCCCCTGCCCCCGGATCCTTAGATCCTTCCTTTCCCGGGGCTCATTTTTTCCTGCAAATCTGGGTCTGTTTCTTCTTCACGGCGGGCCAGGGTCGCTCCTCCCCTCTGCCCCCTCCCCCCGGCACTGACGCTACCTCCCCATGGCCGCCTCATGCGTCATCGCGCGCTACGACGCGGCCTGCGCAAGTCGGCCCCACGCTGGGCACAGTGGTCCAAAAACAGGCCGAAAGCACGCCTGGCTTAAAAGCGAAATAAATAAAAATAAATTTAGTGCAGCTTGATATAAAAATAAAATAAATTAATATTCCAAAATTTTAAAAAGTTAACAGTGATTCAACATCGCACACACTTTCTCACGGAATCTGTTACGAATATTTAAAGAATGGTTATTAAAAATAAGATAATTGTACTGAAATACATTAAATTAACATATTTTAACCAAGCGTTTTAGTTACGTTATTTTTATTACTCAGCGACGTAGGGCCTTTTCCAAGTTCACTGAGTCGAAAGCTGCTGGTTTGAGACCCGCGAAAGGGCTGGGTATTTCCGTTCTATGTTTGTGGTGTGGTTGGCTTTTTAAACCACTACATACACACAACTACTACACTACACTACATTAAACCACTACATACACACAACTCTTCTTAAGCATCATCTCATTCATAATCATTCATCTTTCATAATATTTCACTCTTCATAATCACGCGTTTAATCATTCATCCGGTGGAAGACATCGGTAAATGACCTTTGTGATCATTTGCCAGAAAAAGGAAAGTCATAAGAGAAAGTGATGGGGTATACCGCCTCCTTGATCCGCGTGCAGACCAATCTTGCGATGTAATCGACAAGGTACGACTGTCATTATTTGTATTGAAACAAGCTTTTATAAATTAACTTGGGAACGCGTTTCAATCTATTAACAGTTTTTGACGATTTCGAAAGGACATATTTATAAATTTTTTTGAGTGTATATTTTACTTTTCCCTCTATAATGTAGTAACGCGCGAAGAAGTATTGGGATCACCTCGACAATACGATCTCGAATTTTCTGTCGTGAAATTCGTGTTTAAAGCTTTTTGAGCTGCAACTTCACACAAACAGAAGATCTATTATTGGTGTTCCAAAGATGGTTAAGGTTCATGTAGGTGGCTAGGAGATACATCCAATTTTGTACCCCAAAATCAAAATGTCTGTATAGATGGACGTGTCACGCATAACTGTGTATGATTGGACGTTTTTGAGCTATATCTTGGTAAATACGTCAGATGTAAGATCTAGTTATGCCGTTCCGGAGATCATTAAGGTCGCTATTTTAATTTTGGGGGAATTTTACCTAAAGCTTCTGGTTATTTTCAACATTTTCAGGGAAATAGCTGTAATTTATTTCTTTACATTTGTTGCTCGAATAGAAGAAAGCGCATAAATAGTTCCAATTTTTATTAAAATCTGATAAATTTTGAAAATTGCAAAAGTTCATATTTATTTTCGAACCAGTGCTACACCTCCAATATAAAAATCAAATATTTCTTTCTCGATGCATTTTATCTCCGATTTTTAGATCTTAAATGATGTCGTATACTTTGATTTTATTTAACATATAACTTTTTACGCTGAGACATTCGAATCGAAAGACTAAATTTACGAGCGATTTTTCTCACATTTTAATGCTTTTTATTAATTTTGTGAGTTTAAAAATTATTTTAAAGGCTTCAACTGCAAGTGATCAGAGCATATTATGTAAGGAAATATGGCATGAAATCTTATCTATCATTGAGTAAAAATGAAACTAAAGTGCATAAGAGAGCACGACGAAAATACATGTAATGTCATTACATGTGTAATTAGAAAAAGATGAAATGGACGTTTCAACATTTCTCACCATAGATAACGTTGGGAGAGAACAGAAATCTTGAAAACCTTTATAAATAACAGAACACAAGCTATTATACTTTATTTTTATTTAGCTCTTATATTTTTTTTTATTTGTCAGTCGAGACCTTGCCCAGAAACTTCAGATAAGAGACCTCACGTGATATGGTGTGAATTCGACCCACTGTGAGTCGCACCGTGCTCCCGGAACTCTCGCATCCCAGTTGAGGAGACGCTCGTCCCACCCCTTCCCCCCTTCTCGGCCTCCGTCCAGCCCCCGTGCACGCCCTCGCCCACGCCTCTATCCCCGCCCCGCCCCCGCCCTGCCTGCGCGCAGACGGGACCAGGGGCAGGGGAACAGTTTTAGCGCGTCGTGTGAGGTCGAAGGCTCAGTCCCCTTCTCGGCTTCCGACCTGTATAGCGCGTTTCTTTTTACGAATGTGTTGGACAACTAATGATGTCTTTCCTAACCGGTACTACGATATTTGCTTTTCGTTGGCCGAAAATAGTACCGTTGAATATTCTGTATTTGATTATTCCCAGCTATTCATGGCTTCTGTTCTATATTTGTTGAACCAAGGACGCTCAATCTGTTTCAGTTGGAGGCGATGAACTCTCAGGCAATTATTTCTCATCCGGGATCCTTTGAGGAGGAAATAAAGTCCATGGCCTAACATTTCAAATTTACTGTATGAAAAATATACGACTCTTACGTGTGTCGGCAGAGATTAGTGGAAGTTTTCTAGGTCGCGAATTTCCATTCAAGTGCAGAAGCTATAATTGCTTGTGTTAACATTAAAAATAAGCCGCGTAGAGATACAAAATGTACATTTAATGTAATATTTAAATCGTCCACATTTTTTCAAAAATCTGAACAATTTTCACATAATTTTACGTGAAATATAGGTAATTTTTCAAACATAATTTTCTCAAAAATGGCTCATTTTCAGTGAACCCTCCGTATTTTCGAAAAAAGCAAAAAAATTAACACTGCAAAGCAAGAAAATTAATCATATATTTTTTTACTTAATGAAATGTGTTCTTCAAATTTAGATCTTTAAATAAGGTCGTGTAAATGTTTTTAAAAATGTGAGTGGTTTCGCGCAATTTTGCAGGCTCTTTAGAGTAGGCATGTCAAGGTCGCCGGCAAGGTAACAAGCATACTAGTGCTCGCGGGTACTGCGTCCAGAGAAATTGGCGCGATATTTAAAAGTAAGGGTTGTACAAATTCCTACAGAGTGGCGGTACGTCACTGGATACCTGTCCCATGACAATTTTTATGAAAAGTTAATTGACAATTATTGTCACAAATTTAGCTATATTAATTCTCATTTTCTGTTCAAAGCAAAGTAATGATCCATTAAAATCTAATAATACATCAGTCAGATTTCAAATTCTCAATTGAGAGAAAATTAAATATTTTGAATCGAAAGTATCTTGATTTTGTAATCGTGTTTACTTAAGAGTGATGTAGTAGTATAAACTTTCTAAATTTAGGTTAGGACTTAACAGACAAAGATTTTTGTCCGTTAAAAGCGCTCTTCGTCCGTAAGCGAGATTTGTTAACTTATAGAGACTTGTTAATTTATTTCACATTAATAAATGCAATACATTACTGAATGATTTAATGACACAAAACGGAAATAAGAAAAAAATTCTCCTTTCAAACATTCCTGTCCCTTGGCAAAATATAAAAACAAGGCAGAATTTAAAAAGAAAATATGAAAGAGCAATAAATAGTGAAGAATATAAGCATAATTCATATCTCGGTTGTTTGATATAACAAATCTGGCGAATATATTTTCGTATGAAGCCACTATTCCGCCTCTCGCGCCGCTTCACCTTGCGCGCCCTTTCTGAATTTGGAGGGGAAACGAGAGCTGATTCAGAAGTTGCTCCTGCTCGTACGAGCTCGTGCGGGCGTGGTTTTTCTTTCTTTCTTAATAGTTTTTATTTTCCTTGTTCGACATTTATTATGTCTTTCAAGGGATTTTATGTCACATAGTATTTACAATCATTTTTTAACTACATTTCATCATACATGTACAATGTGGGAAGACAATTATATTGGAAACTAACAATTAAGGATACCCAGGAAGAGTTCTTCAGAAAAATACATACAAAATTTGGATTAAAAACATAAATATTGAATTTAGAAATGTTTGAACCTGTCGGGCGCGGTTTGACATGCCTGCTTTAGAGTAACCCGGTACTGCGGCCGGGTTACTTCGGCTTTTAACAGGGCGTGATAGACATTCATCTCCTATAAGGTATGCTCCTAAATATAATAATATTATCCCTTTGACAGTTAAAAAATGACGGTTTCAAAGACACAAAAACGTGCTTTTTACAGCAAAATAAAACCAACGACGAATTTGAGACTTTGTCGTATATTCCCAATCTCTCGACATTGGGTTTCATTAATTGCGAAATCTATGCATACTTTTAGCGAAACAGGATTGACTTCAAATTAGTGAAATTGGACAACAAATTTGTTACATTTCGTATCAGTCCAACGCCTCGAGAGATCACTTCGTGCGCCAGACAAAGATGTCGCCAGGCGTGCGGTGGGCATTATTTAACTCTGGACCTTTCACCTGAAAATACATTGAATACTTTACATCAGTGTGATGTAGAGTTCAGTAAAATAGTCTGTCTAAAATTAAGAGGTATTTTAAAGGTAAAACAAAAAATAAAATCCGGGGAGCAAGGGATTAATTATTGAAAACGAAAAATAATTGAATATCTTTAGTTTTTTATGAGAAAAACAAGCAGGGCTAATTAAAGAAAAATAAACAAAAATTGCTAATTTAAAGTACGCAATTTATAAGAAATCTTCAAAATGGTTACTCTGACCACAACCTCCTGCTCTCCGCAAGACAGACACTTGCAGTGTTGATAACATATTCCATGAATATCTATCTGCTATCTTGAATACATTGGTGAATTCTCACACTTAAAATTTCTTTGCTTTCACTGGAGTAGAATGTACTTCTAATTTACAACAGCCTGATAAGTGGAAAATGCCGGTATTAAGATAATGAGAATCTGGAGAGCGCGGCGGTCATCTTATTGGCCCTCCTCTGCCTGTCGAGCGTTTCCGAATATTTGATTCAGATGCATGCGAACTTACCTACAATAGTACTCACATGCCCCCATTAATGCACAAAGTGCATGCTTTGAATCGTTTTTAATATTCTCCAAAAGATATGATGATTCATTTCTGAGAAAGTTCAAGTACATTTCACCGTTCAATCTATCAGGAAAATTAACAGGATCAAAAATAAAATGCCTCAAAATGCCGTCCCTAATATTTGTAGAACTAGTGGCACTAAAACTGCATGTACTTTATCGCCCTATTTTCACGCAAATTTACGCGAAATGTGTTCAAATTTTCGAAAAATTGTACATGACCTTATTTCAAAATGTATTTTTAAGGAACAGATTTCATTAAGGGAAAAATCTCTATCTTTAATATTTTAGTTGTAGGAAGACTCCGAAAAAATTTTGAACTTTTGCAATTTTCGAAAATTCAGGGTTTTCAACGAATATGAGACCTGTACCATTATCTTAATTCTCCTTTGCCCTATTCAACAACAAAATTTAATCAAAAACGATGGAGCCATTTTTTTAAATTTTGAAAATGTCCCAGAGGCGTCAGGTAAAGAATCCCCTAAAATTAAAATATCGGTTTCAAATTCAAGTGGCTGCGACATCAGCCCTAGATCGATTGGGAAATATCAATTTTGGAAAAAATCAGTTGAACAGTTAAGCCGCTAACGTTGTTCACAGACGGAAGAACAGTCGGACAGACGGTTTGTCGTCATTCGAATTGTCGGTATCAAAGACCCACAAAACAAGGATTCTCGCTACACCACCCGGGTCAAACACAAAGTAATATGCAAATATAAAAAACTATGGGAAATAAGTGCATGCTTCGAAAAATATATTTGAGTCATAATATTGTCTAATATAATTGAAGTATGTGACAGAAAGCAACCTTCATAATAGCTAAATGGATGTTGAAAAATTTTGTAACAGAAGTTGCCCCAGCCCTCCAAAAGAAACAAAATCACAAATGAAGTGAGCTGGATTTTGTCGCGTTTTGGTAGAAAATATTTATTTACGGATATATTAAGTCCACAATTTGTTCACATAATACCTGCTATCATGTTTTTAGTCATCGTGATGGAATTCTGTGTTAAGAGCTAGAGAGTGTGACGCCCAGCTATGTTAAACCATTGAAATTGTGACGCATACAACCGACCGCCTTGGCCTACCTTCTCTCTCTAACTCTCTCACTCACTCACTCATTCACTCACTCATTCTCTCTCTCACTCTGTCTCTACTCTCTCTTTCTCTGTCTCTCCTGCCTCTTTCTCTCTCTCTCTCTTTCTCTGTCACTCCCTCTTAACTACTGGCTCTACCTCCCAGGTCGGACTTCCCAATAGTTGCTGTACTGCTGAGACTCGAGATCATGCGGAATGAGCCGCGTTGGAATGAATTGTTTAATTGTTTAGGGTTTCCAGGCGCATCAATTTCTATGGCAAATAATATCGTAAGTGTATTGCATGTGATAGGGGAAGGAACCGGTGTAACTTTCTCGCTAGAATTTGAGATTCGTCGTCGATCTACACTTAGGATTGAGAGGTTTGCACCTCCTGGTATTTCCACAAGGGGACTCCGCCCCAACAATGACAAGCTCTATGATTCCAACATGTCTCCAGTGTAGGTCGTAGTGTACTGAATGTATGAATGTATGTGTGTGTATGTGTGAGTGAGTGAGTGTGAGTGAAAGGGAGAGGAAGGTACAAGGATGAGGAGGGAAGAATCGCACGCGGTCCTTGGCCAGTTTGTTGAGGTGCTGTTTCGGCACCTATTATGTTAAGGTTCAGGTACAGATTAAAGAAATAACGGAAAACTACCGATGAGAGCAACTGGTCGCTATTATGTTAAGGTTCAGGTACAGATTAAAGAAATAACGGAAAACTACTGATGAGAGCAACTGGTCGCTAGAATTTTCCAAATTGTTTCTGAATTCGTCCTAGTAGTTATCTAGTTAGTGCTGAAAATTCGCTTCTGCTTGGACTCGAACCCTAGGACCTCCCCACAATATAGGAATGGAGGATCTGCTCATTGATGAGGTGTAAGGATAGAAGTGGAGACACAATACGGGAGGTAGAATCGCGCTCGATGCGTAGCTCATTTTCAAGATATTGTTCCAGGAGACAATTACAATGAATCGGAAGAAACCACAGAAACAGTCGATCAGAGCAGCCGGTCTGTAAATTTGCATCCAAGCTGTGCCGTCCCGACAGCTAGACCAGGAGGTGCTACGTTTCAATATCGTCGGTGACGAGACTTTAACTGCGACACCGTCGAGTTGGAGACAAGGCGCCTCCTGGTCTAGCTTTCAGTCGTGAACCTGAATCTCGCACCCGGTCCCTCACCCCCTGGTCTTCGCTACGTTACCGCCCGTAGCCAACGCCCGCTCTGAGAGCGTGCGAGTGGGCGGGGAGCCGGGCGGCGCGGCGCGGCACGGCGCGCGTGCTATTGATACCGGCCGGCCGGCGCGGCGGCCGTCGCTCCAGGAGCCATTCCGGGCGGAACCCTTTTGTGACTTGCGGACCATATTTGATTTCACTCGACAAAAGAGCGACTAATGGCGCGCGCTGGGGCGGGGCCGGGGAGGGGCGTGGACGCGGTCAAGGTCACGCGAGCCTCCCCCGGCCTTGAGGCGACCGCGTTTGCCCCTGCCGCCGCCGCCGCCGCCGCCACCGCCGCCGCCGCAGCCCCTGCGTCCTCGTTCCTCGTTGGCTTCTGCTCCGCCGATCAAGTAACGTGAATGGACACCGGCACCTCATTCAGCGGGGACGCGCCCGAGCCCCCCCCCCCTCTCTCCTCGCGGTGGCGTGCCGCGCCCTCTCCCCGCCACGGGCCCGGCGGCTGCGGAGTGGAGCTGCAGGACAGGGCGAGGCCTGTCACCCAGGCACGTGCGAGCCCGCGGCCGATGGCGCCAAGCGCGTGGGCATCTGTTTTCTTCTCCGATCGGGCACAGTGGGGAGTGGGGGTGGTATGGAAATCGAATAGAGCCGTGACGTTGCGCGCGGAACAAAGACGGGAAGAGGTGGCTCAGGACATCAACTGGTGTCACTACAGTGCCTCTGATTGGGAGGTCCTAGGTTCGCGTCCCGACTGTGACAGGATTTTCGACACTAGCTAGATAGGTAGGTCGAGTTCTGTCGCTGTCTCGAGGAGAATTCCAGTAGCCGGCCGCTCTGATCGATAGTTTTGTGCTGTTTCTCCGTTCAATACCAGGCGAATGCTGGAGCAGTGCCCTAACAAACGAGCCGCGGACCGCGCGCGATCTTTCATTCCCATTCCTTGTCATATCCTACCCCTTACGTACACATACTCACACTTACATGCATTACACTAGCACATATACCAGGAGACCGGTCGGGAGCTTAGAGCTTGTCCCGGCTGGGACGGAGCATCGCTGCGCTTTTGGGAGATACTTGGTTGGCGAAAACCCCGCTAGCCAACGGTAGATCGGCGCCGGATCTCACCATTCAAAGAGAAAGATCACCACCATCTCCTGAGCAAAAATATGCACTACACTAACTGGACTAATGACCTTAACAGTTGTCACGGACGGAATCACTAATCAATCAATCAAACAATCGGAACAAGGAGACGTGAATTCGTATTGGATGAAGTTATTGCAGGTACGAATGACTGATTTTTTTAAATGTTTAATTTAGTTTTGTTGTCTCGGCCTTTGAAAAAATCAATTGTCCCACGTCCGATGTGGGATATATTGTTGCTATGTTTGATGTTTAATTAATTTGGACTCGCAGGTCCGCCTCTTTGATGCATAGTTACCCGGTACTTCGTTTATTAGCTGAACAAGAAATGAGATCTGATTTGTCTTTCAAACTCATTTTTCCTTAAAATTTACATTTCTTGACAAATGTCTGGTATATGAAGATGAGACGCCCACTTAAAGATGTTAATTTATACATTCAACTAGACTTACAGAACATTAGCAGGTGCGTATTAAGCACAAGGTTCAATATAAGGAAAATTAAAGGCATATATATTTTTTTCAACAGCGTAATTTAATATTATCGTATTTCTCCTGTTTTACAATTGTTTACATTTTTAAATTTTTAAGTTGACAATTAATGCAAGTTTTCAAGTTCTGTATGAAAAATGGTTATTTCTAACGACACATTAGGCAGCTTACAATAACATAGCAGCTTATAATGTAAGTAGCAGAAACAGTTTACTACACTAAAAACAATAAATATACTAACAACTTTATTTCATTGAGTAACTTCCTCTTCTTATCAGATCCTACCGCCTGAGTTTAGCTCAGAGACAGCATTGCCGCTGTCTCTGCAGTGACTCGGACTGGGAAAGCCTAGGGATCGAGTCCCGACGGTGGCGGATTTTCGACACTCAATAGGTCGAAATCAGACGCTGTCCGTTGGGAGAATTCTGGCAGCAGGCTGCTCTGATCAGTAGTTTTCCGTAGCTTCTCCGGCCAACACCAGTCGAATGCCCGGGCAGTATCCTAACAAACGAGCAACGGACCGCGCGTGACCCTACTTCCTTCTTCCTTGTCCTATCATCCCTTATTCACACACACACACACACACACACACACACACACACACACACACACGTACACAAACTTGCGTGCACTACACCACCACATATGTCGGGAGATCAGTGGAGCACTTAGAGCTTGTCCCGGCGGGTGCGGTGTATAGCTGGGGAGATACCTATCGAAGGTAATAAACCACAAGCAAACGTGTAGGTCGGCACTGGATCTCTATATCCAGTTAAGGAGGAACGCCACCTCGATACGTAATATATGATAGTTTCCTTAATAAAAAGATCATATTGCTATTTTTGAGATGTTATGGAGAAAACATGGTGTTGTTTGTAAGAAACAAAAACGGCTATGGTAATTAGTCCCTTAAGAGTAGTACACATTATATAACGGGAATATGGCCTCCGTCTCCCATTGGAACGTGATATCCGACACCAACCCATCACATGTTGGCATGCAATATTTTTTCTCGCCAGGTCTCTTTTCCAGCGGGACACTACCCCAGTCATGGTCCGGGTCAAGCTCTCTGCTGATATCCAGATATGTGTGGTAGCATAGAGCGTGTAAATATATGTGTAAGTATAATGCATGTTATAACCCGGGAGATAACAGTGTTGCTCTCTCTCTCTCTCTCCGCTGAAAGTGGGATCCGACACTGATACAATATTAGTTTGCAAGGTTTCGAAAGCAATGCCAAAAATTCGTCACCGTCGGACCTTAACTCCCAGGACCTCACTGTAAACGATGCTGGAGTGTTAACAATGTCACCATTAAGCTATCGCAACCGGTGCCAACTCCTTGGGTTACAAGCAGATTTTGAATTCAAGAGTACTTCAGTAATTAATTGACATAATTTAGTGTGACTTATGATTGTACTTTCACTCGCAAAACATCGGATGGAATTGATGAGACGATGGTCAATGCACCCGCCTCGCCCTCCCGACCACCATGTTTCCCTTTAATTGAAGCGGTGTAAGTTAAATGTCATACGACGCCCCTTTGTTTTGAAATAAAATTTGCAGTGCCCGATTCCTTAATAAAAAGATCACATTGTTATTTTTGAGATGTAATGGAGAAAACATGGAGTTGTTTGTAAGAAACAAATTGTTTTTATAAACATTGGGTTCAAATGTAATATGTTACAATTTCAAGTTTGCCGGATTTTTAAGAAATATCGTTGCAAAAACATTCACTCTACATCTTCTCTGTTTTGTGTTATTTATCAGAGAAGAAAATTGGCTAATTAAAAATATTATTAAATATTTCATCAATCTTTTTCGTGTCAGTTATCGTTGTATTCCCAAATTCGGCAATGGTGTCTTACTCGTTGCTGAAGATGATTGAGAATCGATCTCTACATAACACAATGTACAGTACTTTACTTATATTTCTACAGAATACGAAAATGGTAGAAAATCCAATTTAATTTTAATTGTTCAGCTAAATTTATAAGAGTTTTATCAAATATTTCTCCATTCATACCATAAAGTCAAAGAGAAGAAAATAAAATTTGGAAATTTTGACATATTTTGTCCCAAAAGCTATTGCTCCCAAGCAAACTAGTGACTTAGATTTCTCAAAACTATGAAGCACACTTCTTGTTTGAGATGATTACGAAGAGAACTTTGAAAGTGAAGTTAGAGATGTAAAGTACCCCCTCAAATCAAAATATCCATTTCCAATTCTAGGGGCAGTGACATCAGCCATATTACTTGGAGAATATCAATTTTGGTGAAAATCTTGCTTACGGTTTACTCGCTAGCCAGCCAGCCAGCCTGAGGGACGGACAGCGGTTTTGCAGTAAAACAATTTGTCTGTATCAAGGGCCACAAAACGTGAATTCTAATTACCCGTTGTGTTAGAGGAAGAAATTTGATACATATATAAACAAGAATTATCCACCTTTTCGGTATCGGGGATCTGCAATACGAATATTTATGCCAAAACATCTTTGCATTTCTCTGCAGCATTACATAACTTTCTCTATACAACGTATGTAGTATGCAAGAAAGTACAGTTTTAAGCCGGTTTTAGGAAATGATGAATGTTTCCTATATCCTCAGTAGAAATTGAGAAGATCCATTTCAAATTCTCAATTTCTCGAGATCGGCCAGATGGATGTAAACAACTGTTATTTGAAATCAGTACTTCCGGATAAGTTAACTACAAATTTCAGAGTACTACAACAAAAATTCTGTGTACCAGTGTTATCATCCAGGCAGTGACGTCACCGAATCAAGCTCTTAAACTGGCGTCAAAAATTCGCCCCTGCACCGACTCCAATTTAAAATGTCCCGCCTACGAAGCTTCAGTTGCTGAGTTGCAAGAACATGTAGGCTAACGCACCTTACGTGTATGTGAAAATTTGCAGATTCGCAAGCGAGCGAGTGTTTATTGTTTCAGTACACGTCAATTTCTTAGGTCGATAGTATCTTGTGCACACATTATATCCGGGGAGGTGGTGGTCCCCCGTCGCTGGAACGCGAGATCCGAGCCCGACTTACGCATTGGTTGGTTGATTGATTAGTTATTACGGGCGCGTCAACGGCTAAGGTCATTAGTCCCTTAAGAGTAGTACATGTTCTAATGGGTGTGGTCTTCCGCTGCATGATGGTCATATCCGACACCGACCTACCGTCGGCCAACGGGGTTTCCCCTAACCAGGTATTTCCCACCAGCGGCAACACTAAGCTTCCAACCGGTCTCCCGGCATGTGTGGTTGTGTAGTGCATGTACGTGTGTGTGTAAGTTAGGGATGAGGATAGGACCAGGATGAGAAATAAAATCGCACGCGGTCTGTGACTCGTTTCTTAGGGCATTTCTCTCCAGCATTTGCCTGGTGTTGATTGTAGAAACCACAAAAAAATACCGATCAGAGCAGACGGCCGCTAGAATTCTCCTTCAGACAGCGGCTGAATATGACTTAGTTATCTGGTCAGTGTTGAAAATCCTGCCACCGTTGAGATTCGCATCTAGAACCTCCCGGTCAGAGGCACTGCAGTGACATTAGTTGAAGCTCTGACACACCTTCCACGGTTACACGTCGGCTTGCTGAGTTTTTGCCTCTAGGTGTCTCTCCCAGCAAGGGACCACCTCAGGCGGGATAAGCCCTCAGTCTACGACTGGTTTCCCAACTTGTGTGGGAGTGTAGTACATGTAATTGGAAGTGTATGTGTAAGGGAAGAAGAGAGAACAAGAATGGCGATTGAAATATCGCCCGCGACCCGAGGCCGGGCAGTACTTCTCCGGTAATCGAGAGGTCGAAAAAACGGAAACTGCCGATCACAGCAGCCGGCTGCTAGAAATCTTCTCCAGACGTGGTTGAATACGACTCGCTGCTACGTAAGATGTGTCGAAAATTTACCACCAGGGAGACCCGCTTTCTTGGGAAAAGATCCTGTCCCCCACAACGTGGAATTCATATACTCCAACTGTGGCTGCTTCTTCTTCAATGTCCTCAATAAAAATCAGGATCACCACCATGTATCTCTACGTGTCTCTTACGACTTTTCAGTTTCGTTTCTATCATACATCGCAGCGCGAGCCACTTGGTTTACAGTCAAGACCTTCATCCTCTCATTTTACCCACTCGGTCATTCCCCACAACATCGCTTCGACTCCATACTTTCTACCTGGTTTTCTACGTCCAACGTCTATATTCTACCAATCCTCCTGACCCTCTACCGTAATGGCTACGCAGCTATTTTACGCGCAGCCCTTTTCCGCCACTACATTTTGTCCCAGAACTCAACAATCACGACCTTTCTTCTTTCTCCGTCACCGAAATCTTGCCACCAGCTATTTTCATCATTAAACGTGCCTCCTGTACTCCGATCAATACTTCGTTCTGTTCCGTTTTCATCTCCACTACTTATCTATCACCAACCATTTCCTACATCGAGTATGTCATCTGCTGACCCAAGAACTCCTTCCTCCCATACACTAATCTTGTACAACCACAACTTTTTTCCATCTTTCCATCTCATTCTCCATCACAGGTAACCGAACCTCAATCCGTTAGTACGTGTGCCACAGCCAAAACAGTAACACAGATTCCAGAGGATGCATCAAGAGCGATTTTGGCGTTTTGACTTCTAAGTCAAGGTGGTCGGTACATTATTACCAGATATACAGGTGTATATCAGGTATGTATGTGTGCCAGAATAAGTGTTAAAAACGTTAAGGTCATGCAGAGGGGTCCAAAATGATCACTTTTCGCCAATGAACATGAAATGAGAAATTTCATAAAACAGAGTTACACATGTGACATTTATCTTGATTTTAAAGCAGCTTGTTATGCACAAATGTTTGGCTGGTCAGGTTCTAACGCAGACAAGGCAACCTGATATACAGGTGGAGGATAACGCAACCTGATATACAGGTTGCACATATCAGGTTTGTATGTGTGCCAGAATAAGTGTTACAAACTTTAAGGTCATGAAGAGGAATCGAAAATGATCACTTTTTGCCAATGAACATGAAGAGAGAAATTCCATAAAATGGAGTTACATATGTGACATTTTCCCCTGATTTTAAGCACCTTGTTACGCACAGATGTTTGGCAGGTCGGGTTCTAGCGCACTCAAGGAGATTTAATGTTCCTGCCGAACATTTGAACACACGGGGCCGCGGGCTGCTCTCGGCCCGTATCCAGTGCTGGTTCTGTACCAGCGTCATCTTCGCCGGCGCCCCACTCCCGCCTCCGTAGTGGGAGCGGCACAAGCGCTTCCGGTGGCGGTGGCGGCGGCGGCGGCAGAGCAGCGGCGGTGCGCGGAGCGGAGCAGCCCGTAAGGTCTCTCTCGGCACCCCGCCCTGCCCCGCTCCACCCCGCCACGCCCCTCTTCTCGTTCGGGCCCTGCCGCGCCCCTCCGCAGCTGCCGCCACCACCGTTGTTCCCGCCTCCCGCGCCGCCCCCGGCGCCGACCTTGCTCCAGCTCCAGCGCCGGCGCATTGATCCGCCGCTGCCAGCCCGTGACGTCATGCGTCGCCGCCACCGCCGCCGCCGCCACAGCGCCGCTCGCGCCGCTCGCCCGCCACGCCGCCGAGCCGAGCCGTGCCCCGCTGTGCCCGGCGCCCCGCGTCGCCCGCGTCCCGACACGGCGCTGCCCCCGCCGCCGGTACAGTTGCTGCTGCAGCCATCGCGGAAATACGTGATCAACTCTCATCCGCTGCAAATGAGGCCTTACCTGGCGCCGATAAATACTATCGGGTTGACTCCTTTCTCTTACCACTCTGGACCTCTCGGAAACTTGCAGATCAGCCTCTCGGCTTTTATGTTCGGGTACATATTTGTTGTGGCGGCAATACGACTAATAATAAAATAAAGTTTATCCATCTCATCTTTCATTCGTTTGCAGCAAAATGCGCATAAGAACGCTGAAGTTGCCGAATTCATTAATGCACAAGCTATTGCAACACAACTTTTATGGATACTCGCGAATCACCGCTACTATTTAGAGCAAATGGAGTCATACCTGGTGCTCACAAAGCTTGTCGGTTGGCACTTGTCTCAAAATATTGTGCACCTTTGTGATAACTTTCAGGTCAATGGCTCAGCTCTTGAGTCCCGATAAATAATTGCAGATATCTCATAATAAATGTTGCTTATTTCTAGGTTGTGTGGAGAGAGGTCGAAAATAATAACTTTTTGCTAAAGAACATGTAGTGGGAAATTGTATATTGTAGAGTTACATGCATGAAAAAATTAGACAGTTGCTCTTGATTGTTACGTACCGATGCACCAACTTCATGTGTACAGATGTTCGGCAAGTACATAAAATCCCCTTGTCTGCGTTAGAACGGGACCTGCCAAACAACTATACATAAAAAGTTACTAAAAAATCAGGGTAAAATGTCACACGTGTAAACTATTTTATGACATTTCTCACATGTTCATTGGCAAAAATGATCATTTTCAATCCCTCTGCGTGACCTTAAAGTTTATAACATTTATTCTGGCACAAATACAAACCTTACATACACCTGTATTTCTGGTGTTAATATACCGACTATTAGAAGTCAAAACGCCCAAATCGTTTTTGATGCACCCTCTGGAGAGTGTGTAACCGATTCTCATACAGTGCAGGTAGAGCCTTGCTTTTATCGGATAGCACAGCACTCAGAGGACCCTCCAGCTTCTGAGAGAACTTGGGCGTCCTTCCTCAGTTTGTAGTTCCGGTTAAACATTGGGATCGAATACCCAACTATTTTTAAGCGATATGAAGTGAATAGTAGACTGAAAGCAACGAAAGACGTGTTGTTTTGTAAACAAGGTCATACCTGACCGTCTATTGTGTTTCCAAAGATGTGGTTTCTTCTTTTTTCTACGATCCTTTTGTTTTAACGTAAACCTGCATTTCAAATATCAGTCGAATATGGATAGCTGAAAAGCTAACTGGACTGGATAACTTATTGTGCCTCAACAACCTTTACAGTTAAAGGGACTCTAAACCAAAATAAATAAAAATGAATAAGTCAATTGCGATCGATTCCCTAAGTAGATGTGGAAATGTGTGTGGTCGATTCACTTTTTGAGTCAATGTCAACTGCAGCTTAAACAAAATACAGTTCTGCAACTTCGCCCTGTCTTCTCATTTTAACCTAAATGTGACTCTTGAAAAATAAAAACTCTCGATAAGCTATATAAGATTAATATACGCCTTTTAAGTAAAAGCGTTTGGACGTGTTGTGTAGGCAGAGAGAAATGTATGTTGAAAGTGACGGTTCCTCACGATGGGAAGCAAGCAGAAAAGGGGTTCACCAAACGGTGTGAAATTACATTCAATTCCGCAACTTCACTTTTTTTTTTACATATAATCCAGTTGTTTCTCCAGTAACATGGAAATCAGATTTTATGTTCCTTTATAATGACAGTATTTGGCAAAATGTACTGACTGTGAGAACAGTCAGTTCTCACAGTCAGTCTCACAGACTGACTGTGTTGAACATCCCGTTCTGTGATTGCCTGTTCACCAAGTGTAATTTCCTGTCGTTTCTAGGTAAATGGACCTCACCCCTCAGTGATTCCTAACATTTTTTAAACGAAAGGATTTACAAACAGTTTGCTACAACACAGCATTAAGCTGCTCACATTGTTTTGTACTACGCTGTCTTTCGAAATGAGATACGTACAATAACTGCTAGTGTTGTCTCTGTTTTGTGCTAAGAGAAATAGTGCAGTCGATTGGGAGTTAAAAGAGTCCACCTTGCAAAAGGTGAGGTAGAAGATTTAATTTTTTTATTTTGTTTACATTGGTATCAGTAAGAATTCGCATTTTATTTATAATCTTAGAAATTCAAAAATACATTTGAGAGACCATTAGTACTTTTGGGCTCCTTCAGAATAACAATGAACATTTGGTGAAATTTAAACATCTCCGTTACTATTGCGCGAGAAAAATAATGTATGAAGAAAATTTGTAGAGAATTTTATGACCTTTAAAATTGTACTACATAACCATATTTGCTTTTGCTTTGTACAAAAAGAAAATTTCCTTTGTGATAAGCAGGCTTTATGATGTAAAACGAATATCCTGATGTGTATATTAAAATAAAACAAATAATTTAATAAAAGAATGATAAAGAACTAAAGACCGGGGCAGAACAATTTTCGCTTGGCCCTATATTACTCGAAATTTTGGCGGAAATTCCTTCCAAAACGGTTCTCTATCTTCTTGGGAAACAGCAACCAAGCATCTACTCAGTTCCGGTTAAATATTGAAATATGGCGCAGTTTATCAGTGATGATAATTGCACGGATATAAATATTTGTAATATCTTGGCATGTTTTTATTGCGATACCTTGCAATATGTTCATTGAAGCAGATTTCTGAGTCGGTTCCTTCCTGAAGTCAGATGTATCTGTAATAAGATACAATTACGTGAAATAAAGGCTTCGAGAAGAGGATGTTTTTCATTTGGGATACATTTGTAACATTTAAGATAAGATAAGATAATATTTGTTCCCAAACGCAAAATTATTAAAGAGAAAAGTTACAAAATTAGTCTGTTTCAACTCAGAATATTACTTTCTCATCAGGTACTAAAGTTACTAACATGCTTATAACTACTTTAACTGGCGTCTCCGGCGGTGGATACTTTCATTTGACAGTTTTTATGTGCTGTAAGAAAGTTCATATTTTAAAAAATAGAAAGAATATAGTTGTCTGTCAGAAACAGTGTTACATGAAAAAGTGTCGATGGAAATATGGTTTTAAAAATACTTGTATATGTTTTCGTACGTTAGTAATAGATTAAACTTTCGTCATTATAAGGAATCATTTTCTGAGAATTCACCTTGAGCTAGAAAAACAGTAAACCACAGCGTTTCAGTACGGTAATTGCCTTAAAACCACCAAAACACGTTTTTTTCTAGAGTTCTACCACAATATCTAGAAATATTCGACTAAAAATGGGACCAATCGATTCATCTTGTCGAGAGGAATCGAATGTGATCATAATCGTAAAAGGCTTTAAAAATCTCCCAAAGAGCGTTTTAGATGTTGAACACCCCTCAAAGCATTTGATCCATAATTCATTACAAAATTAAGTTTAATTACTCTGAATATGATGAATTAAGTCGTAATGATTCATGTAAATATCGGAAAGATAAGTAATAGCAATTTACAGTGTTTCACCAATGTTCTCGTAGGTGCATTGAGACGATCGAAACGTATTTTTATAAAATCCTTCCAGATGAAACCGGCAAAGAATTGTGCCAATCGATTTGTCTAGTTGATTAGAATTGAATGAGCCATTGGTCATATTTTTTTATGCTGTAAGTCACCCAAAACGCGTATTTTTTGCATAAAAAACAACAATATTTTAGACAAATTTCTTAGAATTTCTGGATGTATCCGCAAAAGAATGTCCAGTTTCTGGCTAAAAGATCGAGATGCGTCAAATGACACCTCACTTGTCTCGACTGGTGGACTGGAAGGCGTGAGTGACGAACGGACACAGGTATTCGTTTACTATATGAGGATTAGGTTTAAGATACCAATAGAAATGGATGATCACTCCTTGTACAATCTACCCACCTTCTAATAGTGGATTTAGCTCTTTATCTACATATATTCAATACATATAGACAAAATGAGTATGAGTATAATCAGATTATCCTAAATCGTAGACGTCCTATCAACCTCTTGCCTTTTTTAAAATCCTAAGTCGCAAATTTCAGAGTATAATAGTATTGAGTTTTAGAGTTTGTAAACTACATTTTCGTACCATATTTCATTTATTAATTCTTCAAATCAATGTCCTCTACTCTTACGAAAATGTGTGTTATTAATTCTTATCTTGGAACAAACCGAATGTGACTTGACTTGATTGAAATCTTTATAATTATAATCATCTGCAATTTTGTATATAGTATACAGCATGCCCATTATGGTTTCCATCACTAGATAATGATACTAGTGAAATTTTTAGAGATTATTTTCATTATCAATAAAAGACCTTTGTGAGTATTGCCTTAAGCATGCAATTAAATGTATCAAACTGTAATTTTTCTTCGATTTGTGTCGCAAGATACTGATGTAAACAACTGTTATGAGTTTTAGGCCCACATAGTGTTTATAAAAAATAAATACTTTTGTTGCAAAATGTGAGTAAAATACTAGAGATTGTATTCATTCAAAATAAAAATTACTCATTGAGTGGATTGAAAATCGAATAATTACATTGACTAAACACATCTCAAAACGGAAGACAAAGAAATTTCAGACAAAAAAATTAGTCAGTTGAGTTGTTGAGTCAGTTTGAAGGATAGCCGATGCAAGTTGGTAGAAAAATGAAAATTAAAAGTAATGAGAATCTGTCGCACATGTGTGTAGTCAAGGAACAACTTAATAAGTTACATCATCTACAAGGAAGAAACACATTATACATATTCTATTCTTTCGCAAAAAACATTTCCCTTCAATTCCACCATCAGGTATGCAATTATGAGGTAAAAGGTATTATATCTCTCAACTCTGCAGCTAACAAGCATTCACGAAGCATATAGCGCGTTGTGGACCTGAGTGAAGAGGAATGCTTATTGTTCAAAGATGACGTTATGTTATTATTGTAATGCCGAATTACACAATTTGGGGCAATATTTTAAAAATGAGTTTTATGGTTACCCTTCGTTTTTATATGGTCCGCAATAATTCATTATTAAGCTGTTTAACTCCCTAAATTGTTCGCCTGAACTGGTACGTCCGTTTCAAGCCATTTCCGTCATGTAACTGACGCATCTGCTTCTGTAAGGACCATGAGAAAATTCAAATACCAAAACACTCTCTAATCCTTGATTATACCGCGATTTTTACAGAGCTGTCTCTCAATTCCACTCAAGGCCCGTCACCACGGTGACATTATGGCACTGTTTTTCGCGTTTTCGCAGTCGTGCCGCTAGGTGTCGCATGCTCGCGACCGTCTCAAGCAGTGCTGCAGATGAAGCGACTCTATACTTGGGGTTTTCTAACGTGGCGGCTGAGCGTAGTATATCCAAGATGAAATTCGGCACGACTTTTTCAGTCATACTCAGTCCTGGCGCAAGATGTCGCATGATCGCGACCGCATCAAGCAGTGCTGCAGATCAAGCGACTCTACCGGCAGGACTGAGAACGACTCAAAAAGTCGTGCCGAATTCCATCTTGGAGATACTATCTTCAGCCGCCACGTTAGAAAAACCCAAGTATAGCGTCACGACCGAGAAGGACGCGAAAAACCGTGCCATTATGCCACCGTGGTGACGGGCCTTGGGTGGAATAGAGAGGCAGCTCTGTAAAAACCGCAGTATAGTAGCCGTTTAAGTTCCGTTGACTTCTGCTGCTTCAGACCGCGATGTTGCCACCTTTCCTCTTTCCACTCGCCGCTTTCTTTGCGAAGTCGGGGAGTCTCGGGCTCGCGGCGGAGGCTGCTGGACATGTATGTATTATTTGGCCGGGAGCCAGTGAATGCGGTATTCGTCCGTCTTGTGATTGGTCACCATGGGGGCTGCGAAACAGCGTGCGATTGCTGCTTGTGGACTTTCGTCGCCGTAAGTGTGTGGAGTAAACGTTGGCATAAACCGCCAGTTTTAGATTTTTCGAAAAGACAGAGTTAATCTACTTTCGTAAACCCTTCTTCTGAGAACAGATTTCTTGTAAAAAGCGAGGAAGAGGAATTAAATAAAGATAGAGAAGACGAGAAGGTTCAAGATTATTGTACAAACTTTCCTCATTCGAGCCAAAAATTCAGGAAGATAAAGGTTCAAAGAAAGCAAGAGAATAAGATTAGACATCTTGTTTATCCCTTTATAGGACAAAACGTTTTTTTGAAAAATTTGTAGAAAAAATATTGCATTGCATATAACGTGTTTAAACTTATTTAGATATAATTAGTATGTTTCAATTTTCTTTGGATGTGAGAGGAAAAAGGGGGTGGTTGAAATAAAGGTCATTATCCGTTTCGGGTAGTGCCTAAGTACTGTGTATAGTAGTACTTTAAAAGACCTCTATCTTATATCAGGGATAATAATGTGGGAAAAAATATTTTCATTGAAAAAATGATTCAATATATTCCGATTTTCATTATAAGCTGAAACAATTAACTGAACATAACTTCAGTTACAAAACATCAGCATTTTTCTAACAAGCATACAGCTTAGATTCCCTAACAATATGTTCTAAGATAAAGTTTAACAAATGAGAATATAGTCAGAGAAGATTTGAATTAACTCCAACTTTTTATCTAAAAGTCTACGAATAATTTATTGAATTAAATATTGAAGGATCGATGAAGTGTATTTGAAAAATCGTATTCCACGAGGCGAGAGCTACTAGGGGTAGCAAGACCATCTTCGCATTCATCCTGTTCTTCACTTTCATCTTCATCCTCATCACTTTCAGGGATCTTTGTTGAAGTGCTGGAGGAATGATATCATCATCAGCAGAGTCTTGGAACGAATCATTTCCCCTTCGAGTTTTAGTGGGATGAGTATTTGGCAATACATCATCGGCGTCCGAATCTCCTCAACTTTCATAATCAACAGCTTGATCATCGACCAATACACAGACCAAGGGCGAATTCGATGAAAATTTCCAAATTTCCTTCTGCAAGTCTTTGTTTCTGCCTTTCCTGGAAGTATCAGTAATGCTTTATCCTCCTGAAAGTTGATCGTGCCTCCGGGATTGTATTACAGGAAATGTAAGATATCGCAAGGGCTACAAGGGAGAAACGCCAGTCGGCTCTGCTGGTCAACCCGGATCTATCGGAGGGCGCAGGACCAGAGACCCGAGCGAAATAAAATAATTTTTTTGAGAATAGACAGACCACCTGGAAAATGGGACGAGTAATGAATTTTGTAGATAAAATATTAAAAAATATATTAATATAAAGATAATATATAAAAATATCAAGAAAGGTATTGAAAATCACAAGGTTAACAATATACACTAACAAAATTGTTAGTGATATAAAGCCAGACACTAAATCTGGTTCGTATATATTGTAAACCACATACATGTTATCTAGATACAACATAATTATTGCGTAATCCATCATGCATATTGGATATAACACTACGAAAAAACCCTCCAGTAATAAATGACCCTCCAGTTTCTCTACTATGCTCCCAGTTTTATTTGTGTTACTAATTATATTCTTATTTAAATTCTATAAAAATGTATGTATAATGAGGAACACATAACTGTTAATTATATAAATACCGTACCTACCTTTGATTTAACGAATTCTCTCAATAATATCGTCTTCAGTGAGATGATTTTAGCTCATTCACTCTAAATGTCGGCAAAGACAAGTCTCACGTGGATGGTAGTCGATTGGTCGACCACCATTTCAATAAGTAAAACCTACCAAACTCAGATAGATAAAATTGAACTCTTGAGAAACCACTCTCGATTTAGGAACATCTAATCTGTTGTTAAGTGTCAGTTTTCAATATATAAATATACCATTGAGAACATATGATAGCTGATCAATAAATTGATCTCTATCCTACAAAAGGGGTAGGAGTTTTGGGGGACTTTCCTTAGGCCAAACAATGAGTGGTTCATGAACTGTTCATTGTAAGTCGATCCAAGTAGTGGACGAGAATTGTAGGGACTGGTTGTCTTGTTAGGTTGTTTTAATCAACTCAATTTGCAATATTTCCTTACTCAGCTGACTCCTATATTTTCTTTGATACTAACATCTTAAAAGCTTGGCGTTTTGACATTATCAATTTTCTTTTGTTCCTATCCAGAATGGAATTCCTAGAATAATCATAATTCTCGATTTCCCCCCCCCCCAAATTTCATTGAAAATAATACAGCATTTGTAACGAATAATTCTGTTGTGTATCGCATATCATAAATATAGCAACAAGTGAAAGTTAAATAAATTTTAAACAAAGAAATATTGAAATGTCTTTAAAAAATGTAAAGTGAATTAGTACAAAAAGACTTCAGCAATTTAAATCATGAATATCATAAAGTAGATGATTTGGAATTAATATCAATAACTGCCATTATCCCCACTTCGATGCTCGATTAACCGCTCACTGCGTGCACCTTACAGACACGTGCACCTCAAACAGCTTCCCCCTTGAGTTGCATTCGTGTGCGTTCCTTGGCCAGTCGTGGTGCGTGAGCGGCTACCGTTTCCGCGGGACAGCGCTGTTCCGCCTTCCGCGCCATTCGCTGTCTTAGGAGCCCCGTCGCCGGGTCGTCGGGTCTCGTCGGTCGGAGGCCGCGGCCCCTGAGCTGCCACTCTTGTCACCTCGGCGGCCCTTTGCCCACCCCATCGCTCCCGAAACGGTCTGCGTCGCCATCTTTCGCACGGAAAGCAGATGGTTGCACTGGGCGGCAGGTCCTAATAGTGGCCGTTTGATATCATTGAAATATCCTTTTCCTCGAAGGTGTTAACATGTTTAGGTGAGTCGTTGACTCTGAGGTTCTATGTTCACGTCTACCATGTAGATAAATATATAAATCACAGCTGAGTAAAATTATAACAATTCTGTTTCTAATATTTTAATAATAATAATAATAATAATAATAATAATAAAAATAACAATAAATTACCTACCCATTATTAATATTTCAACCATCATATTCAACAGTTCGTCAATCTGCTTAAAAGTCGGCACACCACGTCCACTTTTTAATTCTAAGCTTCATTTCATAAATAATATTGCAGTACATGTTCTTAGATTCAATTCATAAAAAGTATTGCTTTTGTTGGAGATGAGGCAAACAATGGATTTATGAACGCTGAATTTATACTCGTGAATAACATTTAACAAGATTGGTGGTCATGGAAATAACTCTCGAAACCTACCGATTTAACGATAACCAAACAATTTAAATACTTTAACCCAATAATACATATTTTCACAAAATTATAAAACTTTACAAAAATACAGTATTTAGAGAGCATTTTAGTTAAAACCATGCTTTTTTTCGTTAATGCAATATTGATATTTGAGATATTGCCTGGATAAAAAGAACACATCCAAATTTTTCATATTTTCTTATTTTTTTTGGAACGCAAATATCTAATTTACGAAACGAGTCAATTGGAATATTATTGAAGAGCAAACTAGAATTTCACACGAAAAAGTTTCGAGAATAATGGCAACAATGAGTTGAAAGTTTTGGAAAATTGTCACTGTTTATTTCAAAATTACGCAAAAAACATACTAATATTAAAAAAGGAAGTCATTTGATTTTAAAGCCTAATAATCGATTGCATTAAAAACAAACTCTCCGTTCATGATAATAAATAAAAATTAATAAATGTGCACTATAGAATCGAGAGAAATATTTGCAGTTTTCTAAAATTCACCAAGGTCCATGAAAATCGGACTTCAACCATGTTCGTCACCTTATATTGTTCTAAGAGCATAAAAATGAAAAAATGGTTGAAACGGATTTTGAGAACATTGTACGAACATGCATTTTATAAAGTTCCCTTAAAAATTACAATGTTCATTTCAAAATTTTAGAGTTTCAATTTCAGATAGATTGACTGGGAAATATCCATTTCTGAAAAAGACCTGTGTACAAATTACAAGTATGCCATGTTGTTTGTCATTCATTAAGAGAGAGAGAGAGAGAGAGAGAGAGAGACAAACAGGCGGAAATACATACGGATGTGGGACGACAAGACGGAAGGACAGGATGAAAGGACAGAGGGACGAATAGATGGAAGGATGAATAGGCGGAGGGAAGAAAGGACGAACGAACGGATAGACTGACAGCCAGATGGATAGATGAACGGACAGAGAGGCGAACGGACGGAGAGGCGAACGGACGGAGAGGCGAACGGACGGAGAGGCGAACGGACGGAGAGGCGAACGGACGGAGAGGCGAACGGACGGAGAGGCGAACGGACGGAGAGGCGAACTGACGGAGAGGCACACGGACGGAGAGGCGAACGAACGGAGAGGCGAACGAACGGAGAGACGAGCGAACAGAGGGACGAACGGATGGAGAGACGAACGAATAGTGAGACGAAAATGTATCGGTGAAAAGGCGCAGGAAGGCGAAGGAACGTACGAACACAGAGAGACGAAGCGACGAAGAGACGGAGGGACGAAATGAGGAAAGAAAAAATGGATGGAAATTGGAATGGATGAATGTAGTACCAATGGAAATAACGATGTATAAATGGAAGGACGAATGGAGTGAATGAGGAAGGAGCGAATGGATGGACGAATGAAGAGATGGACGGAGAGACGGACCGATTGGGAGATGTAAGGACGGAGAGACGGACGGTCGGACGGTTTTCGGGGAGAGGGAGTGTCGGTCGGACGGAGATTTGGATAGAAGGAGAGACGAACGGACAGAAAAAGTGATGAAAAGAAGGTAATAGCATCAGACTGATGGGCATATCAACGGACATACAGGCGAAAACACGAATGAGCACAACGAATGGTCGGAGAGACAGATCGACATTAACACAAACCAACGAAGACACGAACGGTTGGAAAGACATTTCCAATGAGGAAAAGGATTTTCGTTTTCCGGGAAAGACAAATTGTCTTCTTAAAGTTTAAATAATAATAATAATAATAATAATAATAATAATAATAATAATAATAACTGACAATAATTAATATTTTAACAATAATGAAAGTAAAACATGTGTTGGTAGATATAGACGTGTCCGCACAAGAAAACTAAACCATTTTATTTAATGAATCCGTAGGAGACTTCCATCGCCCCTCCTCTATGTTTTCCGCTCATTGTTGAAAAGGCAGGAAAGGGGAAAGAAAAATGAGTATTAAAAATAACGGAATATTCACTGTCATTTTAATTACTAGTAAATACCGAAGTAAAGTTGTTAATACGGGAGATTACCGACAGTAAAATTGTTTGTAATTAGGATCTTTAAAACGAAAGAGGTAAACTATTGCTTATTTATAATAATAAAACTAGAAAAACAATAAAAATTAGAAATATTTCTCTTATTGACAAAGAAAAACTTGGATAAGAAAATAAAAAAAGATTTTTAAAGAAATTAATTACATTAACACATTTTTTAGCAAAGCACTACAACATATTAACAAGAACTTTTATCGCAATAATACTTTTAAAAAGCATTTACTGTATACAATTTCTGGTGATATTATAGATGTGTTACCTTTGAAACAAAATAAACCGCACAGAAAAAACTCTTTTTAATTTAATAGTTGTACAGTAAATTTAATACAATTTACGGGCATTCGATAGAATTGAACAACGGTTCGCAAATATAAAATAAATTTCATTTTTTCAAATAAACACGTTTGAATGAAAATAGCATATATAATAATAAAGTAATTTTTAAAGTCGTTAATACTGCTTATAATTATTTTGGGGAAAGTATTTTTTATTTTATAAATCTGCAATTACTGGTTAAAATATGGAATTTCGACCCCTAGAGAAGGATAAATGCGACGCTGAACTTCTTTCTGTCCCAAGTCAAGTCTGTTCTGTCCTCAGTCAAGTGTTTACAGAGAATGGAGTGTAAAATGATACAGTGAATACAGGAAAGGTGAATTCCAAGTATTGCATTCCTTTTTGAAGTTCCCAACTCAACTCTCACATCCCGCAAATTCCCAGTAATTCGAGTAGCGGTAAGACTGGCCCACACCTCTCCCATAAATAGCCTTCAACCCGCTTTATGCTGTCGCCCCTGCCTTCGCAGCGCCCCGCCACAGCACACGGCATCGGACGCGCGACCATTCCTCGCCCGCCCCTCCCAACCTCCTCCTCCTGCCGGAGCTCCTTCGGTCCCCGGCTAGCCACCGCTCCCGACCCTCTCCGGCTCGCTCACGCCCTCATTCCGGCCACCCTCCCACTCCCCCGCCCACCCCTGCCCTCTTCCCCAACTCTCTTGTTCTCTTTTTCACCCTCCCTGAAGCTGTCCCACCCGCTCTCTTCCGCCTGCTCTCTCGCCCGTGCGCCTCCTCCTGGCTGCCTTCACTTCCGAGGAGTCACCCCCACGTCGCGTCGTCCCGCTTTACTTCGCTTCGCTCGAGCCCGCTCCGCCCCGCCCCAGCCCTCCCTGCCCCACCTCTCCCCGCCCCGGCCCGCCCCGCCCCGCCCCGCCCCGCCCCTCGCCGCATCCCGCCACGTGAGCTATGAATAGCCCGCGCGCGAGGAGCGCTCGCGAACCACGGTCGCTTCGTCGTCGTCGCCGCCGCCGCCGCCAGTGCTGAATCGAAGCGCGTCCATTGAGCGGCGCCGGGGGCGGCGGCGGGGGAGGTGCAGCGGGCGACGGCGATTCGCCGCCCGGGAAATGGGAAGAAGACGATGGCAAGAAGGTGAAGGAGGAGGGCGAAATGGGGTTGCACTACCGACAAACGGTGTGAATTCACCCCTCTCCTCTCTCTCTCTCTCTCTCTCTCTCTCTCTCTCTCTCTCGGTCGCTCTCTCTTTCTCCTTCTCCTTCTCTCTCTCCTTCTCTCTCTCTCACTCTCTCTCTCTCTGGTTGAGCCTCCTTTCTTGGTTAAAGACCAGGAGCAAGTAATATTCAACATGGATACACGCCTTTGGAAATTTCAATATCACTTAGCTTTTATTTTTATTTCCTTGTTATAAGTGTTATAGAACAGTAAATATAATAATAATAATAATAATAATAATAATAATAATAATAATAACAACAACAACAATATCACAACGACAACTAATTGTACCAAACCCACTGCCTCTAGATCTGCTCCTTAAGAAAATTATTACAACCTGGAATAGACTTTACTCGTATGTTTTTCGGTTTTCAGGGCTACTAAGTTCATAATACAACCAAACCCTGAAATCATACGCAACTGTCGACTTGCCGCCACCTATTAAGGAGTTTAAATGACCTATGTTTATTAATAATCTTTATCACGTATTTATTTTTAGTTGAACATTTAAATTTCATGTTAAAACAGTTTTAAAATGGTTTGTGACTCTGCTCAATCGAAATTACGTAGCAAAAGGCCGTGTAAGAGTAATCCTATTTAAAGGAAAGGTATTGAAAATTATTCATGTGAATTTTGCTTATAAGAAGGGGGCATTTTGAAAAGGATTGAATGACACGTTCGATAATAAAATACGGTACTGTTTGTTTATAACCTCGATTATCATCTCGATTTGCTAACTACATCATCCGTTTGTTGCTCTTTATTGGTATAATGGCGTTAGTAATTATAACAGACTCCTAACATCATTAGTCAGGAACTTAATAGGAATATAATAATACTAATAATAATAATAATAATAATAATAATAGTAATAATAAGAATAATAATGTCATCGTCTCGTATATTTATTTTATTTTATTTATTTATATATTTATTTATTGAACGTCCAAAAAAATTGTAACTTACTATGGAGAGGAGGGAAATCTGTGCAGAGATTCTTGAACTCTGGGATCTCTAACCAAACTCAAATTCATATTAAGTTGAATTATGAATGTGGGAAGCTGCGAGCGTTTTTGGCAAGAATTGGTAAGAAGTTATATGCTCCGATGTAATAAAAACTATTTGCGAAGCCAATCAACTACAGAATGTGATTATTTTCCCTAATATTCCAAAAGCCTTAGGCGGCTCTGGGCTTTAATTGATATCACTACAGTGCCTCTGTCCTAGAGATCCTAGGATTCGATTCTCGACAGTGGCAGGGTTTTCGACACTTGGTAGATCACTAGGTCTAGTTCAACTGCTGTCCTCTTCCTTGTCCCATCCTGACCCCTTACTTCCACACACTTATACTTACACTTACATGCACTGTACTACCGCCCATGCCCGGAGACCAGTCGGGAGTTTAGAGCTTGTTCTGGCTGCAGCGGTACCCCTCTGGTGGAAATACATTGTTCAAGAAAAATCCCGCAAGCCGACGATGAGGTCGACGCCGGATTTCGCCAACCTGCAGGGGCCGGGATCACCGCCACCTCGCGCGAGAAAAACACGCACTGCACTGACTAGAGAATTAGAAAATAACGCAGGAAAGCATTAATCAATTTTCCTGGAATACATTCTATCACACTATATAATAGCAAATAATTGGTGCTATTGCCATCTATCTTAATTTAATTGCGTTATGGGATTACTGTTTAGCATTTCTTAGACTGCGAAGGAGCTGCCCAAAAACCTAGCATTTCAAAATCAATAGAAATTGATCTCTTTTACGTCCCACTTTCTGCGCACTATACTTCTTCTAGTCAGTGTACAAAAGTTACAGACTTAAAAACGTCCAATTACGATTCACTTAATTCTCACATTAGCCAGAAGGATTAGTTAAAGCTGTATGTATATCGAGAACGGATCATTTCAGATATCATGCGGTTAATATTCGCACTAGCCACAGGGTACTGGCTGATCGGGTAGGGCGATTATTCGAGAGTGAGGTATCTTGGTATTCCCGAGAAGTATTTTGGCATAAAATTGCATTTTGAAAATTAAGCGTCACACAGACTCGAGGTTGTTTTAAGTAAATCGTAAAGACAGAGACCGGAGCATCGTCACTCAATTCGGAAACGGTTAGCGAAACTTCAACTGATATCGAGTCTGAAGTAGGGTTAGGTGGTATCGTGTAAATATAAATTTTCGACTGACACAGTGGAACTCAAAACTACACACCTCTTTCATTAAACTTAAAAAATTCCTAGCAGCAAACTCTCCAACTGGATGTATATCTAGGTGGTGTTGGTTTACTACATAATAACTGAAATTCCTTGTCACCATACCGTTCTCCACGTCTCCTAAGCCCCCTGTATTGACGTATGATGCACTTCATCCTGATTAAGTAATAAGTATACTTCAAAGCTGTTCTTATTTCGGACTTTATCCATCCATTTTGGATATTTCGAACATTAACCGGCTAATTTGAGAGTCATCCATATTCGGAAATTAGTAGAATCATATACAATATTTAATGTTTTGCATAAGAAGGAAGATATATTTTAACGAATATACATTAATGTGTGCCTACTCATTTCTTTGTATGTGCGTGTGTTCTAAACGACGTTGGCGGATATTGTTTTAATCATTTCTATATTTTCCGTAGTATTTTCTCTTCCGTCATTTTCGGAAAGTAGTAGATAAATATATTTAGTACATTACTCCCAATTTTCATAGCCCCAATTGCCAGTCCTCAGAAAGATAACTTGTGAACCAACGACTTCCAAACCATGCATTCAGTAAATGAAAACACCATTGTATAAGGAGAATCGTAAATCAAAATCTTGCTGCAAATTCTTTTTAAAGGATGTCAAAGCCCCTTCTCCATGTACGAGTACCTACGGTGTATAGATCACATGTTTTATCAGTCGGAAAATGAAAAAAATATTTATGAAACTACTGCTCTGCAACATAAGCACGGCTTGAGCGAGTTACAAGATTGCTTTCATCGTTCCACAAATTCAGTAAATGAAAGGAGCAGTTGTGTGACAGGAAGTTTTGTTGTTGAAGAGGAAATACATTTTCTGTTGGATTAGTTAATTTTGAGATCATTTTTGATTAATAAGTACGCGATTAAAATATTTTAAAGACAAATAAACATTTACAATAATATATACTACAGTTCAGCAGACACGTACAATGTGAGTCATGTCCGCTGAGTTATATTGGATGATTAACACACCAGACTATTCCTCATACTATAGGCAATAAATACACTGGGGTGACAAAAGTCTTGGGATACCTCCTAATATCTGTTGGACCTCCTTTTGCCCGGCGAAGTTCAGCAATTCGTCGTGACATTGGAAGTCCAACTTCCAACAAGTCGTTGGAAGTCCCCCCTAAGAATATTGAGCCAAGCTGTCTCCATCCATGCCAGCCGTCCATAAATGCAAAAGTGTTGCCGGTGCAGGATTTTGTTCACGAACTTACTCTCAATTATGTGTCATAACTGTTCGACGTGATTCATGTCGGGCGATCTGGTGGCAAAATAATTCGCTAGAATTGTCCAGAATGTTCTTCAAACCAATCGCGAATAATTTTGGTCCAATGACATGGCGCATTGTTACCCATAAAATTGTTTGGGAACATGAAAACCGTGAATGGCTGCAAATGGTCTTCAAGTAGCTGAACAAAACCATTTCCAGTGGATGAGAGGTTTTGTGGGATCAGAAAAACCAGTCCATTTCATGTAAAAACAGCCTACACCGTTATGGAGCCACCACCAGCCTGCACTGTACCTTAGGTCCATGGCGTCGTGGGGTCTGCGCCAAACTTGATCCTTACCATCAATTCTTACAAACTTAAATCGGAACACATCTGACGAAGCCACGGCTTTCCAGTCGTCTAGGATCCAATCGATATTGCCACGAGCCCAGGAGAAGTGCTAAAGGCGATATCATGCAGTTAGCAAAGGCACTCGAGTCGGTGCCATAGCCCAATCAAGCCCAATTTCGCCGCACTGTAACGGATACGTTCTTTGTGCGTCCCCATAGATATAGTACCTTAACCTACGACGCTAGATGTGCCTCGGGTGCCACTGTTCCACTCCCAAATTGAAGAGGTCCGTCGCCTCCATTAGGATGGCAAAAGCGATTAGGTGTTACAGTGCTAAATAGCGAGAGTGTGGTTTATTAAACGGTTTAGGGATACGTATACAGTGTGAGATTAATTTGATCTCATTCTGTGGAATTTTTAAGTGGTAAATTCTCTGTAACACATTGACAAATACATGCATGAACGAGTTTATATGAATAAGTGTCGTCGTTAAACTTAACTTGCAGTCAGTAACTACCTCACAAGCTTCCAGTGTGCCTCATTGTCATAGTAATTTATTTACTTATAAACGGGTTCTGCAGTTCATTGGTATTGGTTAGACCTTAATTTACAACTTGGTATAGGCTAATTACTGTATTGCAGAAACCATTCAGGAATTTATATGGATATGGACATATTTGCATTTTCTAACTATAATCCTGTGGCTTCAAACAACTTAAGTTACAAAAATATGGCATTGAATGCTACAGTATTCAGTTTTCTTTAATTTTTTCCCATATTTTTCAGTATTAATAGTAAGTCTGTGATGTTTAATTTGAATTTCTCTTCTTTTATTATGGAATCGGAACTAAATTTTCTTTATTTTGATGGAGATACAGAACTGCCCATACGATTACAATTTTACCCAATTGTACAAATCATGTTATTGTTCTTTGCTTTATTTGTAATAAAAGCAACGATTTGTAATTTAAGCCTTCCTCTTCCACATAACAAGAAATATAATCTAAAATAAGAAAAATAAAATGTGCGTCTCACATTGATTTCTGCGGTTTTTCCACGCAGTGTTGCTTGTCTAATAGCACTGACCACTCTTCGCAGACGCCGCTGCTCTCGGTCATTAAGTGAAGGCCGTCAGCCACTGCATTGTCCGTGGTGAGAGTTTATACCTGAAGTTAGATATTCTCAGAACACTCTTGACACTGTGGATATCGAAATATCGAATTCACTAACAATTTGCGAAATGGAATGTCCCATGTGTCTAGCTCCAACTACCATTCCGTGTACAATGTCTGTTAATTCCCGTCGTGCGGCCACAATCACGTCACAATCCTTTCCACGTGAGTCATTTGACTACAAATGAAATCTCTGCAAATGCACTGCTATTTTACCTTTTGTACCCGATACTACTGCCATCTGTTTATTTGCATATTGCTCTCTCATAGCTGTTGTCACCTCAGTGTGCCTATTAGGCTTCAGAAGAGTAGATTCTTACATAAAGTGATTTTTTAATTTCCCAATTTCGTTGTCCGCGTGTGCCATTCCAATGTATGTCATAGGAATTTAGAGTAAATTTTCAAGAATCGAAGTGCTGTTGTAGACTCGGGAGGGCATTAGAGTAATTTGCGAACAGCGAGGGCACTGCAGTTCTGATAGTTGGCTGGCGGGCTAAGGCTCTGACGACCTAAAATCGTGTGTAAATTTCAGGGCCACGCGCTATAGAAGGCTGTCGTAATTTGATCCTGAATTCAATCCGTACACAAATTTACGTTTTTGCTAATTTGTTAAAAAAAGTAGATTTTGTCTTCAACAATACTCGGAACTATCCTTAGGACTTTGACTCACTATGGACACAACCATGTAGACGTTACAGAATAAGAGATGTCGTTAAGAATCTGCTATACAAAAACGAAATGTTTCTCAGTAAAATGATAGATGAGGTATCTGATCTTTTAAGTGAGGAGAAGATAACGGTGAACGTCTTTTTCATATAATATGTCTCATAAAATAAAATAATAATGACAAAATTCTTTTTAGAAAGGGCCATAATTTTGAATTTTTTTAAAGCCTGTTCTTCAAAATTAGATGTTGACCTATTCTCATGAAAAATTGTAATTAATCTAAAATAGTTATTAATGAGAAATATATTGAACAAGTCTCACATTTCTGCTATTTAGAATAAGACATATATTAAAAAGATTGAAACATAAAAAACTCTCACGTTTTGAACATATTTGCGAGCCGATTAATAGAACGTTCTGCATCAAAACAAGGAAAGATACCGGAATAAAATTGTGCAAAGTAATGGCGATACCAAACCTAATGAATTGAAGCGAGGGTAGGTCCCCTCGCAAAAGGAAGTCAATAAAATACAAGCTGTAGAAATGGGGTTCCTGGGTTGAATGGTTGTTCCTTATTACACAGAATAAGAAATGAGGACACAAGGGCAGAACTAAACGTATTTAAAATCGGAGGAGTGACTGAAAACAGGAAAAAAATGGAAAGAACATATCCAACGGGTTGAGGAGTTAGATATGTTTCCAAAAATAATTAGAGATTATAAATTTAGAGGAAAGAGAGATTTTGGAAGACCTTCGAAAGGATGGGAAGAACTCTTTGTGTGAAGCCAGAACAGGCGTTGATACACTGTAAACTGAAGAAGGAGAATAACACTTTTTTTCAAAATATGAGTAGTTTTCGTGTAATCTTGTGAGAAATGGGGACATTTGTAAACAATACAAACAAATATGGCTCCGGAATTTTTCTTATATAATAAACTTTGCACTAAATTGTATGAGATCGCTTTTTTGTTTAAAACTTTTGATTTTTCAAAAATTATACAGAGTACATTTTTTAAAATCTCTCAAGTCATTAATATTTTCATTATAAGTGTATTTTTTAACTCATGATTTTTGAACACAAATGTTTCAAGTAAAGTTTTTATAAAGCCTAAAAGTCTTCATGTGTAAATGAGCTCAAAATTGCGCATTTTCAGAAAAACTCGAAAAGAATTTTTTTCAAAAGAGACTTAAATTTTCCCCGAAAATTCTCTTATGAAAAGAGGATTGCTCTTTTATGATATTATGAATGTCTTATTTCAATTAAACTATGAATTCAAACTGAAGAATTGAAAGAAATATGAAGTTCGGGTTTTTTGATAAATCACAACTTCATCAATGTAAATGTAAAAAGAAACGTAAACTCATTGTGTTAATTGAGACGATCTGTAAATATCACATTGTACAATATGTTTTGTATACTGGCAGGTTTGAAAGCTAAAATAACTTTGTTGACATTGTTGCCTTCACAAAAAATGGTGCAGGGCAGGTGCGCTCAAGTACGCGGATACTAATGCTGTGTGTATGAAAATCGCGTAAGGTATGAATGCTTTCAGATGTGGGACCATTCCCAGATCCTACACTATCACATCAGTTCTCTAATCGAATAATTCTTTGCCCTGACTGGTAAATGCGTAAGATATGAAACCAAATGGTGTGTTCATCGAGGAACTGGCACTTTACACACAGATTGCGGATCAGAGGTATATGCGTAATGGTAACAGAAGCGAGATGCGTCTAAGGGCTATCCCAGCATTTCGTTCTGAGCACACCAGGGAGCCTCACTCCGCGAATTGTCCCCAGACACTTACCGCGGGAGGCCTTGGTGTGTCTTTTAGGTGACGATAGTTGACTGCAGGAAAGCGTTGGGAAAACCGAATAGTTACCACCAACTCAAAAAAAAGGGAAACTAAGCCGTAGGAAAAATTCTGTGGCAATTTTTAGCCCCACTATTCAATGTTTTACTCGTTTCAGGATACATAAATACTATTTACACTTTCACGTCTTTTCAAAATACAAGGTTATGTCTTCTTATACCACTTCATCGAAGTTAATAAAATTTTATTTTCAGGTAATAATGTCTTATTAATCTTCAAAAAGTCTAAAAATAAACAATATCAAAACAAAAATATTTATGATAATATTTTCGTAAATCCAACCTTCTTAGAAATTACTTTTTGAAATTCTCATGAATACTTGTTTGGAAAAAAATCTATATCTATGTTGAAGTGTTACCTTACACGGCACATATATGGACACAAAGAACTGTTAGAAGCATAAGATGCAGTGGAAAATCAGAGATCGGTGCAAGTATCTGTAAACCAAGAGGCGCGGGACTCATAATCGAGAGGTGCCTTACGGTTTGAATCATTTACTCATTTTTTAAATTCCTCGTTGAAATTAAACTGTTTGAAAAATTGTATTATGAAGGACATTTTTAAGCCATGAATTTAAAAAATTCCTTTGCGATGTAATTTTTTAAACCGTGAATTGTTTTTATTTTAAAATCGAAGTGTAAAGATATTAAACAAATTAAAAGAAATGTAAAAGAAATTTTTGGTTTTGTAGGAAGAGGAGAAGAAATTAGAGAGTTGTAAAGCTAGACCTTTTTCAGGGTGACCATCGTGACACTAAAAGGAGGTCTATTAAAAACAAAATGAAAGATGTTAAGACAATTTCAAATAGAACACATCGACTCGGAAATAATGGGCCTCAAGGTAGTTGATGTTCGTATAGGACAAAACATGTTTTGTATTAAATTAGAGTCGACAATGTGCAAAACGGACATTTAAAAAAATGAGTGTCATGTTTTCTATGAGAACTAAATTAATTGTTCGTCAGTTCTCTAATTTCCAAATTATGTTGATCCTTAACTTGACAGAGCCAATTGAACTCCGTTGACTGTGAATCATCATCTGCTTCTCTATTACGGTCTAATTAATCTCAATTTCAAAAGAATTCGTTTCAATTTTCTCTCTGCAATCTTTTCCCGGAAGCTTCACACAATAGTGGCCACAGACATGATACAATAATTTCTGATCATTTAAGTTCTCTCTCTTACTTATTGCGGTAAATAGTCTGTCCGCAAATAGACAAAATGGCTAATGTTGCATATTGTGGGAAAAGGTCATTTTCGTTGACAACGATTGCTGTCTAGACGTTTCAATTCGCTACCTCAAATTCTGATATTCCTTCTACGAAGCATTTGAGATATTAGCTCTCCAAAATGCATGACAACAAATCAGTCAACTAATTCGTGACATGATTTCCAAACTAGTTCTATGGCCAATGCGAGTACCTATTGCTCCACCCCAGATGCTGTTCTAGAAGAAACAATTTGGCGATTCTCATCCCTTCTCTGTGGTTTATACTCGCCGCCCCCGCATAAGTGCTCAGAGACATTAATCCGAAAGTTGTACGATTGCTGGATGCGCAGAAAAGACGGGACGAGCGGCGACTCAAGGATGAGTAGGGAGACCAAGAAAATGACCTTGCGCCGCCTTTTACAGTCCCCAGTATAGTGCCAAATACGGCAATAAGCGCCTTCGCTCCTTGAACCATTGCCACAGACACAAGCAACGCCGTAACCGCCAGCGGGCATCGCTTTCCCACTCTGCGCCCGGCGCGGCGCGGCGCGGCGCGGTGGCAGCCAGAGACGATCGTTGCGTGTCCCGTGCGCTCGCGCGGCGCGGCGCGGCGGTTGCGCGGGGGCGGCGACGCGGGGCACTGGGTCACGGGCGGCGGCGGAGGCGGAGGCGCGTGGGCGGCGGCAGCTCACTGCGTCCCGCCCCCGCGCCGCCTCCGCGCCGCCCCCGCGCCGGCGCTCCTCGCCCGGCTGAGCGCGAATCGCCGCCGCAGCACGGCCCTTCGCCCGGACACCGCGCTGCCTCCGGGGGGTGCGGTCTGGACGCTGTGGGGGAAGGGATTTGGGGAACTTCCCCTTCTCAAAACCGGTTGCGTTTTTTTCTGGGAGGGGGATGGACTTTTTTCTGGTTATTAAATCAGGTAAAAATGACTACCCAATATTCTAGAAGTTAATAATTTTCTCTACAATAATTACTAATAATTTAATATTAATATTAATGTTTAATATTAATGTAGAGTTATTGAATACCCTCGAGAAATAATGTATCTATAAGTGTTTCAATTGAAATTATTATTATTATTATTATTATTATTATTATTATTATTATTATTATTATTATTATTATTATTATTATTATTATTATCATTATTGCTTTGAGATTTGACTTTTCCCAACAAGTTCCCCCCTCATCCAAAATACGTCATTGGATTCTCCCTACTTCAGCTTCAAACGTGATCGTCTTCGGGTAATACATTGGCGTTTAATCTTCATCTCTTAGAATATCAAGCCTCTCTTTTATGAATGGGAGACTCCTATGCAATCACCAGAGAGTGCAGAGACTTTTTATCCTGATTCTAAAATTACTCATCGTAGAAAAAACGCATAGCAGAAATCACAGCTAAGAGTAAACCACATGTTTGGAACGTTCTGCTATTTTTTAATTAACCTAATTAACCTTCTTAATATCCTACGAACTGTTGGTAAAGTTCAAATTAAGTAATTTCTTTGCGCAGTATTTATAGAGCATGATTGTTTAGACTCAGGAAATTATAAAAAAATGTCAGGAACCGATAAAAATATAGTACCTATATTCCAAGTGTGAACAAAGTGGAACTTTAAAAAAAGTGACTGACGTGCATTTTCTTCGGCTGTCAAATTTTGTACCTTAAATTACCTCTATATTCGTATTCTTACAGCGATTTTTGTATCGTAACCAGACTAAATTACAAAACTAACAGGTAACGGTAGAAAAATCATTATTGTACTTTATGTACAATACAAACCATTTTCTATAGCATTTTCCCCTCGCATCTATGTACTCATGGATTCTAAGTTAAAACGTGCAATAGTGTTTGATCAATATTTCTGTAAAAATACAATAAAGTTTGCTGTCATATTCTTTCGTTATTCATGTGAAGCATCTAACTTATATTGTGTATGTTGCAGTTTGCAACTTCGTGGTGCACGACCGCTGTCTGAAGACCGTGGTCTCGCCCTGCTCCAGCATCGCCGCCAGCCTCATCAAGGTGAGATGAGAGAGAGAGAGTACCACACAGAGAACCTGTGTGAGGCAAATTGGAGAAAACATTTGAACGTATTTTTCCTCCTCGTATCATACAAAACATTATATACTCATAACACTTTATATATTTATTTGTCAATGTTCTTTTCCTTCTGTTTCTAATCGGTTCTCAGGTTTTGAAAGCTATTCCTGAATCTTCCAACAAATTTCATCATAATATTATTGCATTATTCTTTTTTTTTCACATCCCTTTTTCCTTCTTAGTTCTTGTTCTGAATTAAAGTATATTGATGCCTGGAAATGAACACTGCTCCAAAGGAATGCCATGATTCGTCATCAAATTATTTTGTAAAACAATATGGTCATTATTAGCTATATTAAAAATATAGTAGAGTATTTTCATAATATGAACAATTAAATTGATTTATTGAAATATTTAAATGTATTTTCTCATTACTTAGTACAACCTCTGGAAGAACGTTATTTTGCTCGTGTAGGTCACTCGGATTTCAAACCTTCTCGTTCTGGGGGTGAATTGAATAGGTAACTTAGGTAGGTAACGACTATCTAACGCCTCATTAATCTGACGTCACAGTAACTATTAAGAAAGAAACCATTGTGAGAGGATGGACCAAAAATCGTTTCTGAATGCCCCTAAACTAACTACGAGTAAATCAGTCTCAGGATTATATTTCAAAATGTGAATTCATCCATTTTCCTTAATAATTCAAGATTAGAATTTTCTGCAAGTCTCGAATAGTATTAATATTTGTTAGCGTACTGTACTAGCTTGAAATTGTTGAAAGTAAATTACAAAACGATTGCCATTACTTCAGGTCATAAAAGATAAATGTAAATATTCAACAATAAAAAATATATATTTTGGGTACAACACCACTCGCTCTCTTATGTACTTCTGTTATCCGACTTGTAGCAAACGATAGCAAAAGACAGCAAAAACATAGCTCTTGTGTATTCCTTACACGTTTACGAATGCACAGCGGTTCCGTAATCTCAAATATATCACAATCCGCTCCTACAAAATCTCTTATTCTGTTTAGTCGCATCACTGACCTGCACGAATACCGAGTTACGCGCTTACCTTTGCCCTTCCCTGCCCTGACCTTGCCTATTCGTGTATTTTATGGCGGGCGGCCTTTGCCCTTTCCAACTGGTAATGTGTGCATCTTTCGTCCTTTACCTGCCTCAGTTCACCTACGCCCACCCGCCATGCATTCTCGTGCTGCACCTGCCCTTGCCCTTATCCCCGGCCTGTCTGACACCGCCCCACCACCTCCCGCCCAGCAGGTCGAGTCTGCCCGGCCACCGCCGGCGCCAGCAGGCGGCGCGGCGGTGGAGGGGCCTGCGGGCACTGGGCCGGAACGCAACTCTTGCGAGACAAAATTAGTTCGTACGTATCGCTGCATTTGAATGCTATCTTATTGAAAGTTATGATTGTTATGTAGGTTGATATAATCGTCGGTTCCTTGTATTATTGACAATCAGTAATACTTTTATATTCTTAAATTAACTATTTCATTTCGGAATAAATCATTTTACCATCTGAATGTTAGTTATAGTCGACCTACGTAACGTAGATGGCTACAGCGACAACAGATTTGCGTGATGTGACAGGTTGTGGGTTCTAATTGTGCGACAGGGATGCAAGTTTTGGCCGTATGTTTGGGGAAGACAGGGGCAAACCACGGCATGGTACATAATATGATTCATATCATTCATTAATTCTAAATTGCTTAGTGGCTTGAGGGCTCAAACTAGCCGAAAGGTTGAAAAATAAGTAAAAATACCTAAAATGAGATAAAATTACTTAATTTTCGACGAATTTTATCAATTGTATCTTAATCATTGTTTTATTAATTATGTCTTAATTTCCCAAACTCTTTTTCTTTGTATCAGATTTACCGTATTCATTGTTGAATTATCTGCATATCTTAGTAATTGGCTTTGTACACCTTCTTCTCTCTGAAGTATTGAGATTGATAATACTTTCGATATTCGTCTGCTTTTCCTTTCTGCTACATAAAGCTGTTTAGTGATTTTTATACTAAGCGCTTAACTCGTGGAGTTCTACCAACATTTGCACTTGAAGCTTCGTTATGAGTCTGTAATCGTAATAAAGTCTCGTAATCTCGTTACCTTCCTGCCATCCACTTCCCACTTCATTCTCCTAAACATCCTCATTCTCTTAAACATCCATCTTCGTTCAAGGCCTCTCTCTCCTAAGTTTCACTACTGCAAATAGCATAATATACCATACTACAACAAAGAATTGCTTAAAAAAGGAATGAGTTGTATAACATAACCACTTCCATACAGTGTTCGTTTTTCGTATGTTGCAGGTATTAATAAGTATTTGCCCAAGGCAAAAAGAGAATATTCTTGTAACATCCCTCATCATTAATCAGTTTCATGCTTTCAGAAATCTTAATAACATTACGTCGCAGACGAACAACGGCCACTATCACCATCTACATCACAACCACCCCCACCACCAACAACAACAATAATAATAATAATAATAGGAGTAGAAGGAAAGTAAATAAGCAGTAATATGCTTTAGAGTTACATGGATTTCATGGAAACAATACCAGGGAAATTGTTTGCATTTACCGATTTCGCGGACGATCGAGCCCATTGAGAAAATGATGCGTTCGAAACCTTCGTTTTCGAGGTCACACGTTCGACTTTTGCCCAGCTGGAATCGATATCACGCTCGGGGGCGCGGCGCGGGGCCGTGTGTCGCGCAGGCAGCGTTCATTGAGGCGGCGATGGGGGCGGCGGGCGTCGGGTCGTTCATTGATCCTGGTCGCGTACTCGGCCGCTGCCCTTCTCCCGCGCTCTCCTAACCGCCTCCCCCGCCTCCGCCCCCGCCTTCGCGCTCACCCCCGCCCTCGCCCTCGCCCCCGCCCCCGCCTTGCACTCCGGCGCCGCCCTCGTCCCAGGCCCAGCCCCTGCCGTGGGCGCCGCCGCAAGCACCTTATCGCGGCGTCGCCTCCCGCTTGAGAAAGCGATAAAGCGCGCGCGTGTGCGGCAGAGGGGGCGGGAGACGCGCCGGCGGCAGGGTGCCTCTCGCACGCACACGCGTGTCCATCGATCGCGCCGCTCGAGTCGCCCTCCCCCCTCCTCCTCGTCGCCGTCCTCGTCCCCGCCCACGCCCGCTTCCGCTCCCGCCACGGCTCCCGTGCTGAAGATCTCGTTGCGTGCGGTCTCCTTGTGGAGCTTTCGATTCTTGCGTCTTCTCTGCAACTGAGGAGTCTTCTTTTCGTTGTGTACTGCTGTTACAAATGCTTCTGTTTTGTAATGGTGCCCTTGTGTGATTTTTCTCTCGAGATTTCGATTATGTGTCCAATTCGTGCTTATTTGACTCTTCTGCATGTAACTCCTTTGAATTGAAGGTTGTGGTTGAGTTGCTATTATCGTCTCTGAGACTGGTGAAATGAAAGCTTTTTTTAACTTGCACACAATCTACATATTTACATAGAAGAAATTGAAAACTCATGATTAAAGAACTAATGTTAAAGAACGAATATTAATATACTAATGTTTATATTAATTGTTCATCGTAGAAGATGAAAGGTGTTAAAAAATGTGAATCTATTACACATTAGAGTGGCTGTTTCTTACTTAATTTCCTTTACTTTCCAAAACTTAGCAAAGCTCTTTCCACGATTCATCACTTCATCTTTATCTCGTATAAATTACATCACATTGTTTCATATCTACGTACTCTATCTATAAAATAATAATAATAATAATAATAATAATAATAATAATAATAATAATAAGAAGAAGAAGAAGAAGAAGAAGAAGAAGAAAACCTGATTATGAAAAAAATCTTTAAGGAAATGTGAGAATATATTCTAACAAAATATTTATTTAAAAAATATATTAATGTGATTTCATGAAATCTTTGTCTTATTTTCTCTTTTTATAAGTTCTGAGTAGAGCATAATCTGTCAGATGTAATTTTCCTCATAATTTCCTATACTTTTCACTCTCAAGTTTAATTTCTATTCACGAGTCCATTCTGGTCATAGGTTGCAATAAATATTGTCATTTTAAATCCATTTTAAAGAGAAATAAATGCTATTGAATTATATCTACTAAACAGGAAAAATATTTTTTGTACAATCGTTCACTTGTAGCATGGGGTAGTATGTAAGAAACATAATGTTCAAATCGTGACGAACAGAATGTCGAAGGAATATTATTTCTGACGACAAAATCACGTCTTGAATTTGGTACATGAAGTACACAGAATGCGAAGAAAGTGTAGTCAAACTTATAAAATTATACCTCCACCCGATCAAGTGCATGTCACCTCCAGAAGGTTTTTTTTTCAAACTTCAATTTAAATTGCCTTACTGATTCGGATGATCTCTTGATGTAGCCTGCACTCTTATGACTACTTACCTTAACGGCAGATGTTTGTTTTACAAGATGCATTCGGAATGATAGAACTTAAATAAAACTTTTTCTGTCGCATCTTTGCTTATTGTCTTCGCCCAAGAGTATGTTTCGATCTTGAAAATTGACGAATTCAAACACATTTGCTTGAAGTAATGAAAATGATTGAATTTAAAAAAATATATTCGTGAGTATAATTTATAAGTGAACAATAAGATTATTTGTAAACAAGAATAATTAGATTGTGTACTAGGACGTTAAAAAATCTTCTTTTCTTACATTTCAGTATTAAAGAATTGAAACATCCTTTACATGGCGAGTACCATTCAGGATCTATGGCCTATGAACCACTCATATATTCCAGAACTACAAATTTTGAAGTTTTACATTTAAAAACCGTATTCTCTATTATCAAGTGAGGCACAGGGGAACTCAACGCTGAAGACCGTGAATGATGATAGATATGATATTTATGAGATACGTAGTGGTATGGAAGGCCAAACACACATGTTCACACACTTCAATGACTATTATGAATACGTGAAAAAAATGAATACTACGATAATTTGAGAATTTATATTGATGAAATTTTGAAATACTTATGAAACTAATATTTTGGTTGTTATGTTACCTACATTAAAAATGAACAGATATATTTCGTTCGTAATTAATATTAAATCCAATTCGTAAAGAAATGCATTTTTTAAAAATATTTTATTGATTTTGTTGGTTGTACATAGGTCAGTTTTAGTCTATACTTTACATATGTTTGATAGATTTACATACTAACTTATATTTAAAACTTATTTCTAAGACTTAAATCTAACATAAGGTTGTGGATGCAATATTGGGTCCTGTATTCTGGTTCAAATTCGGAGAAGGTTTTGAGGAATATATTGTAGGGATATCTGTTTTTTATTCTGGTATGGTTCGGATTTTTAGCGAGTCTAAAGGTTGCAAGGGAAAAGATTTGAGGTATATAATAATAAAAGTTGGTGGCTAAGTATGTGAAAAGGAATGCATAAATTCATTAACAAAATACATGAAATCTTCCATTTGATAAAAATTCACTCCTTTGCATAACTTATTGCGAAATATGCCTGCAATCTCAACCAATGAACAACATAAATATAGATGTCACGGAAAACCGCATTTTACGCACACAAAATAAATTTTTAGATTTTAAAGTATAGCAATCGAAAAAATGCCATATTCAGTACATCCGTATCATTGTATGTCAGAAATTTGATCCCATACTTGTAGCTAAAACATTTGAATGTAGTTTGAATAGATAATCATGAACATTTTGATTTAAATACGGGATTCTTTCACGATTCTTTTAAGTCTGAAGAAAAATCAAAAGATAAAATTATAGGAAGTAAAATAAAGAGAAATGATCGAAGTAAATGGCAAGGTACGTGTTAGTACTCTGGTTGTTTCACTGGCTAACGTACGCAACGGTAAAAATAAAGGAAATATTCTCTGAGGTGTAGGATGATATCGATAATCAATTTAAAAACTAATATTTGAAAATATAGGCAAGAAGTAAAGCAATTTTCCAAGGTCCCGTAGAGGTCTTTGGCGGATATTTGGCTGTAATCTTTCAACCTGTTTGCGTGTACACTTTTCACTTGTGTGTCTCATTTGACTATTTAAATTGGGTATCAGTTTTAACTTCCGCTTTGGAATCTATTAAGGATAATAACGACGTTTTGATGATGTATGAAGTGACTCGTGTTTTGAGCACTGAGACGAATGTTAAAGACTCAATTAGGCCTACTCACAGCACTGCCGCCTCGAATTCTCAATTAGTTTTTAAAAGTTTGAGATGAAATTAAATGCACTCTAAACAAAGTAATTACGGTTAGAGTAGTCATTTCAAGCTGGTTTCTCTGTAAACGGTCTTCAAGTCATTTCTATTTTTTAGATAGGCTTTTTACTAATGAACGTTCCCAATTTACAAGTATTCAAACTTTTTCGAACTCTTAGGATGCTGAATTTCGGTCACAGAAAAATCATGCTTTAAAGTTTATTTTGAAGATAAACTGTGTTCTGTGAGAATGCGAAAGCAACATGGAATGGTCTCCAAGAGTAAAATAATGAATATTGTGGCGCATACAAGGGGGGGATACCAGTTCATGCGGCTTCACCTAACAGATGCCGATGGCATTTTATTGTAAATAACTCTAATTCGACCTATAAAAACAAAATTAAAATTCATCTTAAATGATTTTTCAAGAGAAAACTCCATGCGCTTGACACTTCAATTATACCCCCCCCCTTCACACACACAACCTCGTTGCGCCACTGAATGAATCTAAGATTCAAAATGCTGAAATAGAAACAAGAGGCAACATTTTTAATATACCATTTAATATATACTGTTATTTCTTTTAACGAACTATCTATGAAGTCTATAATGCATTTTCACATTTGTTGCTTTTTTCTTTATCTTTCTACTACGTACTTGCGTAGTAAAGAAGTATCGTAATACTTTGTTGGAAATCGGCGAAATTGTTCGACAAAGAATTTTCGACATGCAGTTGTTGGGCCTTGATAAGGAAGAAGAAAGAGAGGAAAATATTATTCATTTATGTAGTAAATTACTTCACCTAACACTTTGTGTAGTCAGAATACACGTTTTGCAGGTATTTGAAACCGTACAATCGATTGAAGGCAAAACGCCTACCTGTGTGTGTGTCTATCTGTCCATTCGCCTGTCCGTCCGACTGTCCTTCCGACTGTTCGTCCGACTCTCCGTCCACCTGTCCGTCCGTCTGTCCGTCCGCCTTTCCTTCCACCTGTTCCTCCGACTCTCCGTTCGATTCTCCGTCCGACTGTCCGTCCGACTGTCTGTCCGACTGTGGCAAACGCTAGCGCCTAAACCATTCAGAAAATTTTCTTCAAAATTGATGTTCCCCATCGATCGTGTCGAACGTTTTACGCGTTTGAAATTGATATTTTGATTTTTGGGAGTAAGTTGAAGTATCAACACAATTTTTTAAATTTTCTCAAAAATAGCTCAAAGTTTTTGATTGAACTTTGTCTTCCGATGACGTAAAGGACGCTTAAATATTGGTTAGGGCTTCTTTTTCGTAAAATGTCTGAATTTTCGAAAACTGCAAAATTTTTAAATGCAAACTTTCGTCAACTTCCAAGAACTACATTATTGAAGACAGAAATTAAACCTTTATGGAATATGATGTAAAAAGAACTTGAAATAAGGTCATGTTCACTTTTTTGTAATTATGAAATACATGAAATACATACAGTTTTTTCGACTATTTTCTAAAAAATTGCTCCATTTTTTGTTTATTTTTCCCTCGGATAGAACAAAGGAACAAAAAAATTAGGCTGGTCCCATTTTTGTAAACTTTTCTTGTTTTCTTTTAATTCCAAACAAAATATTAGAAAATTAAATATTGATGATTAGTTAAACTGGTCTGTTCTAAAAATGAGGTATTTTAAAAAGGTCATGTAATTAAAATTAGTCTACGAGTAATTTCTACTTGATATTAATGCAATTTATAACTTTGAGCTTTCTCGTGTACGAATTTTCGAAATAATATGGGTGTATAAGTGTGGAGATAGTTATGTAATGCTGCGGAAAATCGATTCCGAGATGTTAACGGAAGTACACGTTTTCTGAGGGCCCTGAAACCGAAAAGGTGTTTTATTTTCCAAAACGTCCGTTCATCTATCCGTCTGTCCATAAACAACATTAGCGTTTAAGTTATTTGTAGGTTTTTTCCAAAATGAATTTTGGAAAAAAATTCTTCGATCTGGCTCGGCTCATAACTCAGTGATTTTGAAAACATTATTTAAAATTTGTTGATGCTTTGTATGAAGCCCGTGGGACATTTTCAAAAATTTCTCAAAAATAGCCCCAAATTATTTCTTTAAATTTTGGGGAAAATAGAGGGAAATACATTTAAAGGAATGGCATAGGTCCAATTATTACACTTAATTCTGAATTTTCAGGAATTACAAAAGTTTGAATTACAGAAGTAACCCCGGATAAGATGGTAAAAAGCTCCCCTAAACCAAAAGACATATGAGCAGTTAACTTATAATTCTAACATAAAAATAATATTTTTGAAAGGTTTCTTTCTTATTTTTGAAAATTCCCACCACCCACAAGCATCTACAGCCAAAAACGTGTTTTTAATTTGATTTTTTCGACAACTTGCCACTGTTTTATCTGACAGAAAAAATATGATAAATAAGAAAATTTATACTATCAGGAAAATATTTTTTGATATTTTCTCAGACCTAAATTTAAACACAAAAAATATTTTATAGAAAATAACAAAAAAATATTTTTATTGTGTCTTAGAACCATGGAACAGGCTGGAAAAATGTCTCAAACGTTCCTCTTAAAATACAAATTGTAGTAAATTTTTTTTCAGATTTTTTCAACAGCGGGCTGCTGTTAAAAAATAAAAAATCATTTCACCTTTAAATCACCTTCACTTTAAATCTACTTTGAAAATTACTGCAACAGCTCAGGGCATTTATTATACATTTTTATATATTGTTGTAGCAAGTATATTTTGACTTTGGAATTAAGTTACAAATTATAATTTTTTTTAATCTTTCAAATTCTTTGTATATCATACGCTAAGGAAAGACAATAGTTTTTGGCAGTTTATGCAAAACTATCGACACAAAACCTTGTGTGATACTGGTGGATAGGGAATTACACCCCATCCTACATCGAAAAGATTTCAGAAGGAAAAATAAAAGTTTGCAGATTATGGCATACAAAATAAAAATATTATTGCAACACACATTATAATCGCGAAAAACTCGAATGCGCCTAGGTCTCCTAGGCCTTTTACACTAGATTTGCGTGTGTCATTGGGACACGACTTTTTTTAGGACAAGTAAATTCAGAAGACGACGTGTTTTGGAGGACGCGTAGATGATAAATGGGGAAATCATGAGGGACAGTTCGAGTGCAGGTGAAGGATAGATGGGCGACAGTAGGGAGATCAAGGGGGAAATGCTGGATCCGGATTATGTTCTTAGGCAGTATTCTACAACATAGGATATTTAGATCGCTCTTTTTTACAATATTTTATAATTAGTTCTTTGGATGTCCCATTTCTATAGCATGGGTAGTCAGAAAAGAGGAGACGAAATCAATGTAAAATTAAATTGAAGGAAAATACCGAAATGATCTTTCACGATAAAATTAAAGGAACAATTTTATTTTCTGTGAATTTTTATCTCAACGTTCAGCAATATTGGAATGGGTTTTCTCGCACAGTACCCGGTCTCTAATGTTGTAACTCACATTTAGGGGAGTTTGGGTGTTTGTAGTTGGGTGCTATATTAAATCAATTTTCAGTTTTTATTCAATTATTGTTACAAATGGCAGAGTTTTTGCAGAGTCCGGATTATATAGACTTATTTATTCGTATACAAGAATAAATATTTAGAAAAGGGAAAAGAACTTTTTCTCTAATCTGAAACCCTGATGTAAAAGGGTAGGCTTCTGCTGCCGGAGTCAGTAACTATTTAGTTGTTCTTGAAATGCCGCGTTCTAGGCCCAGTTACCAACGTTCTCCTGAAGGAATGTCGCAGGTGCCTAGGACTGGCGTCTACCGGATATCCAAGTACTTGACTACAAAAGTTTAATTTTCACCACTTATCCCAAATATAGAAAAAATCGCGTAAATTTGCAATCTTTTGAAACCTACTTTCAGTTGAATTTCAAAGTTGGTATGTATACTGAAGTTTGGTATTATAACTATCTTTTATGAATCCAAACTTCAAATTTTTATCTTGTTCCTGAACAGAGATATTACAGTTGATTATTTTTTTAAAAGCATACGTTCAATTTTTAGGACAATGCAATTTGTAAGCTACTTATCATATATTAAGCTACATATATTTAGCTATCATATATTAAACTATCCAACAGAAAAAAGTTAAGCCTTGATTCTATTCATGAATTGAAAAACTACTCCGTGAATATTGAAATGTATTGATTCGCGTTCGATAGTTTTGGTCGTAAATTATCCGAATAAAAACATATTAGGCAAGTAAATAAAACTTCGATTTGTAGTTCGGAGTATTCTGAACCCAAATCATTTTCATTTCAAAAGATACAGCAACCCTGTTCTGGGTCATTTTCAAACCGTAAATATCTAAAAACTCGAAAAAGTGGCCAGAGTCCAATATAAAAACGGTCGTTATTTATAAACAACAAACAATAAAAATGTTTTTAAAATGCTTCTTGTTAAGACTTCAAAATAGTTATTAGAATCTTTGGGAGAGCAATAACATGAAAGCGCCGCTGGTTGTAGAATCATACAGCGTCAAACAATCCTGGTTCCAGAAATGTAACAATTATTTTGTGAGCACATGCAATCATTAGAATATGTTTAGAAACAATAAATATTTCACGAACAATATCATATGGCACCTGCTTAGCGTTATATTGACGTGTTTTTATTAAATTTCCGCGTGGATCCCATGAGCTGATATTGTTTGCACGCGTTTAATGCGCGCGTGCCAGCACTCGTATCATTCAAAGAGTATACATAAAGTGGCCGGGTAAGATTGTCAATATTTCGCCTTTTGAATGACGACTAATAACTCTTGACTAAGCGAAAAATACTCTGCTCCGTGTAGAAACATTCTAGCGACCAACGACTGCTCTTGGCTCACGTTTCAACAAAGCTTTGTAGCAAGCAAACTGGCGTGTACTGGGAACTGAAGTTCCTTAAAATTTAGCGTTTTGCGCTTGTCCAGACAGTGCTGCGCTTTGGAGGCGACGCTGAGAAGTACTGTGAAATGTAAAATATGATTTCGCGCGTTCTTCTCTCTACTTTCAATTCAATTCTGCGTGGTTGTTGGAGAAAAATAAAATCTCCAACGCGCAAGACTCAAAAATGTCCGAACGTAGACTGTACTTGTGTCAAGGAGAGCTTATAATTGTTCATTCGATGTTAGGCGCGAACATTTAAACGAAATGCGAATGCAAATGTGGTAATAGTTTTAAACAACTAAAACTTAGGAGATATAGAAACTTTCCTTTTTCAGTTGTTGTGGCGACCAATTTATTTAATTCTTGCCATAAAAAATGGATGGACACACCTGGAAGAGTTTGATCGCTGTGTGTGATCCGCAACGGGTAAATGCTAACAGTTTGTCAACATGTTACGGACAGTGTGTCTGTAGTGGGTATCAAATACAGAATGAGTCATGAACTCTTCCACTTGTGCTATCGGCCCGTAGTAGGTACTGAAGAGGATCTGGGATGAAACACTAGAACACTGATCGGAGTAGAGGCCCCAAACGTGCATTAGTCTGCAAATGTGGCTACCTTCAGCAGTCAATGAAAATCCCGTAAGATTACCAATGCGTCTGGCGATCGGAAGGGTCTTGTTAAGCTCTACCTTGGCAATCGTGGGTCGTAGTAACGGATGACAGGAAATAAACCATGGATTAAGTGTGATCTGTTTTACTATGACAAAGCGAAAATTGGCCCTCATAAATAGAAGTTATCAAAATAAGGAGAGGAACTCAGGCAGGAGGCATACCCTTATTTCAAAGAAGCTGAACGGACCACGGCGATATATACTCAGCAGAGGAAAATTCACTGCCGAATGACTTGCTAATATTCAAGAAAACGCTTCATTTTTAACACGTAGAGCTACCTGAAACCCCCACAGACGATTACGTTAATGAATAAGCTCTTCCCAATGGAACTATCACCTTAGTGGATGGTTAAAATACATCTGGATATGAATTACACGATACAGACAAGACGAATTCTCCTTCGATACAAGATAGAAGGAGTTCTTTTTCCATTCACATCTCGTGACCTGTCAGGAGAAAATACGAAAGTGTGATAACTAAGAGAGTGCTATAAACTACGAATGATGACTTACATCGGGTGGTAGAGATCGAAATATCACTAAAATCAGTGACATTGTATATGAAAACGGATTTATAGTATTTCAGGTTGTGTTATGACCCTGAAAGAAATGTCATTCACCAAAGACTCTCGCAGCAAACGAATGACCAAATTCAAACAGACACATCCCAACGGTGGATAAAATACAGGCCGACGACGCTCACTATCTACGACTATCTCGACTATCTTTAAATCAACTTCGTTGCCTTGTTTTCAACAAGCAGACACTTACCGTTGTATTACCTTTGGAAATCACAGTGAATCTGCCATCGGCGTGAACTGCATTGTCGTACATGCTGCACAGATTTTCCTACTCATTTACTTCTTTACTACACACACACACACACACACACACACTCAATATTTGTTCGTATTTTATGCGCTGCCGTACCGTTCATCCGATTGTGATAAAACTTTGTCAACTTACTGCCTGCATTTGCGCAAAGGTTATAGGTATAGTAATGGGAATGAGAGTATGTCTATTGCACATAGACGCAAAATGAGGGCGTTGTTGATTATGGTTTATGAGTTTATGACTCAAAAGCCCCTGAACAGAAGCACTATGCCACCCGCTGCACCCTCAAGTATTAAGCGTGTCCGCTGCAAATTCTTACCTTACGACTGTGAAGTATGTGCCGGAAGACGACCCAATGGAAGAAAATATTCTTTGAAGATTGAAAAGATAATTCTACAAAATGCAAGAAGATGGCTGACAACTGGCATCTTACGTGGTTTGACTACAAGAAAGAATACGAGTGCTACGTAGTCGGATGTTTTAGGTTTTAGTCAAAAGATCACGAAGTAGTACCTCAATACATGTAAGCATCTCTAGAGCATGCGCATTTTAATTAAGGAACTCTCCCCAGAAAATGCCAGAGTATGCCGAAGGAGATTCTAAGAGAGTCACGGTCTCCTCTGCTCTTTATTGCAGCTCTAATACCCTCACAACTCTCCTGCTCAAGACACATCTCAGTTATCAATAGTTAAATTTGAGTCAGGTTTTCCCACATCCCTTCACGGATAATATCATCTTATACGGAAAGTCTGAAATGCAGTTCAGACGCCGCTAAAAAGTTTGAATGTTTAGTTGTGGCCGCAGGCGGGCGCAGCCTAAAACACGAGAGAAGTGCCAAGATCATTTCTAGACCCATATACCATTAATTTTACATTCTTTACTTTACTTCGTAAGAAGAAGTGTAATCGTCCGCCGAAAAACGGCGAATTTTGAAAGAAAACCTCTTATTGCCGAGTACTGGTAAAGAAAAAATGCGCAAATCTTGTCCTATATATAGTAAATTACTTGTAACAAGCTGTGTAGTCAGAATCTATGATTTGTGCTCCCTGATACCGAAATATCAACTGACAGCAAAACGTCTGTGTGTGGTGAACGCTAGCGCCTAATCTCCAAAATTGATATTCCTTGGTCGATTTAAAGGAACTCGAGGCTCTCTGAGTTGGAATCGGCTATTTTGATTCTTGAAAGTACTACAACTTTTGAAAGCCACAATTACATTTTCAAAATTTTCTCAAAAATATCTTAATCTTATTAAACTTAATGGCGGTGGTTTCATTTTTGTTGAAATTCCTGATTTTTCGAAAATTGCAAAAGATCCAATTTTTTGAAAGTTTTCCTACAACTCTGTACAATATAGAACATATATATTTTTTCTTTCATAAAATCCGTTCTACAAAGACATCTTGAAATAATGTCAAGTTCAATTCTTCGAAAATATGATGGGTTTCCATGTAATTTTGTATGTAATTTAGGTAAATCTTAAATAATTTCTTTCTCAAAAACTGCCTCAATTTTTTCTTTACGTGTTCTTCTCGTATAACGGTAAAAAAGTGGTGAAATTCCCATTTCCGACGAACTCTATTTTCAAAAATTGTAAAAAGTGAACATTGAAAAACTACAAATTTGAAGGGATTTTTGTCTTAATTAAAATGTTTAAAAAACAGATCTTTAAAAAATGTCATGTGCATTTTTTAAACAAACACATCGTTATCGCGTATTTTCTGCTTGAAGTTAATGCAATTTATAAAAAAACATTTTCTCAAAAACGGCTCAAAACTTTTGCTTTCAACTTTTTCCCTGGATAGAGCAAAGGTCTATTAAAAATGTTGCAGGTCTCATGTTCGTTAAACACACTGAATTTTCAAAAATTCCAAAAGTTAGAAATAATGCGTGTGTGTATGTGATGTAGCACCACTATTTTATTTACATGGGCCCTATTTTACTAGTAGATAAAAAAACTACAAGGGGAATTAAATTGCTACTTTAAGGGCAAAATTCATAAATACAATTGATTGAACCATGTACTCGGTTGCGACATGGCTTGCATTTCGCATAACGTCCAAAACGTCAGTGACTTGGGCTCGGAAGCGGCGTCTCCCGGACCGCCAAGTTTCTATTGACTCCCCCGCGGAAGCCCGCGCTTTCAGTGCGTTTAAGGCTTGCTACCAATCGAAAAGCCTTTTTTCTAAGGAAAGCTGGGGCTATAACGATAAAGCTGGACCGATTACATTGAAAAGCATAGTGTCTATATTGAAAACGGGTCTGATTGTAAAGTTTGTGCTGTTGTAATTATTTTTAAACATTAATAGCAGACAGTACTTATCGTCTTACCCTCGTATAAAGAATTCTCTTAATGTAAATATTACAGGCGTGAGAAATATTTTAAAAAATTGTGAAATTTGGAAAAACTAAGATGGTACATCAAAATGTTATTTATGTCATTTCATTCAGTGAATTTAGCTCCATCCGTGAGAAAATTTCAAGCAACACCACGACAACAAGTTCATCGTTCAACACTAGAATTTGTGTAGAAAATGAGTCTTGCAGGCCGGATCCCAATGGTCGGATACACTTGGAATACAGTGGGACCGGACAGAGTCGGACTCAGTGCTCGAAATTAGAATGAAAATACTGTAGGATATGAAGTTTCAAAGGGCCCACTTGTTGGATAATACGTGTCATATCTCAGCGTCTTTGAAGAGATAAGGCTAGTAAAATGGGACGCCCCAACAGATTCCTGAGTGGATGACATGGAAAAAATAACGAAATATCGTGACCTCTAAATGGAACTGGAAAGATATTGGAAACGGGTGGTGGTTCATTAGTATTAGGGGCCATACTCAGAGACCTGACGATACATCCTAGCTCCCTAGGCCTTAATGTAGGTCCAGCATACCAAAAGCAGAATACCGCTTTCGTATCTCTGAGATTCCTATGTCCTTGGGTAGGATCTGAATCCAGAAAAGTACTAATAGGCATAAGAATTGAATAATATATTTAATAATAATAATAATAATAATAATAATAATAATAATAATAGTAATAAAAACAATAATTGTCATTCTATTACAGTATGATTGCAGAGTAACTGAAGTGGGGTAGTTCTTTTGCGGGATTGCAGTTGCAGACATCGAATAATGAACTAAAATAGATCAAGAGGAGCTCACTTAAAAAAAACTCCAACGTAAATCTTATGTCAGAATGATCAACTATTTAGAAATGAGAATAAAATTAGTACTTCATACTTTTGTGTTGGTAATATTTAAATAATAAAAAAAGTATAATGAAACAAAATCACTGGCAAGGGTGGCCAAAGATCACTTCGCTCTGAAAATGCAAAAAAATACGAGGGAAAATTTGCTTCAAGTGTAGTCCTACCATGTCTCGACAGGAATAGGAACGCTAAAATTAAAGAAAAGCTTGTAATAACTATGTAAAAACTTGAAACATTCACAGTAAATAATAACAAAATAATAAGCGGAGCAAAATAATGCAATCAACGATGTATAAAAGATATAAAGTAACACTTCTTTTATTTTCATTTATTAGTTGCCTATTTTTGTCCTCCACGTGTTCTATAGATACATTTTCTGCGATGTGTGCTTGGAAACCACAGAGTGTGAATAACGGAATCCTTTCGGACCACTGTGCGGCACGGCCGCGCTGCGCCGCGCCGCGCGCCCTCCGTGGCCTTGCGTCCGCTCGCCGCGCCGCGCCGGTCCGTTCGTTAGCCGGTCGGCCCGCTCGGTCGCCTTCCCGCCCGCCGCCGGTTCGAGTATTGATTCGGCGCGTGGCAGCAGCGGAGGCAGTTTCTTGACCGCGCGCGCGCGGGCGCGGGTGCCGGCGCGGGCGGGGGCGCGGGCGGGGGCGCGGGCGCGGGCGGGCTGCGGGCGAGCGGGGCGGCCGGCGAGCCCCCGCCTCCGCCCGTGCACCTGTTGCCTCCTCCGTTTGTTGAACGGCGACTTGCGTGTGGCGGCGGCGGCGGCGGCGGCGGCCGGTAGCCGAGGCGTCATGCCGGTGGGGCGCGGCGAGCGGGCGGGCGCGGAGGATTTCGTATGCGGTCGCGTGCCGCCGGCGCGCGAGGGGGAGTCTTCGCGGCCCACTTTCGGCGGCGCCGCGCCCTGTTGCTCGCCCGGCGCGGGAGGGCGCGGCGGAGCGGGTCGTGGGGGCGAGCAGGGTGAGGTGGGGCGGGCGGATGCGTGGCGAGGCGGGGCGGGGCGGGGTGGGTTGGAACGGAGGGTGGAGCGCCGGGACGGGGGCGGAGTGGAGCGGGTGGCCTGGCCGGGCCGGCGAGGGTGCTGCATCTGCGCCCGCCGCGCCCGCTTACTCGCTCGCCCGCCCGCCCGCCTGCCCGACCGGCGCTGCCGGCGCCGCTGCGCTCGCCGCCGCCGCCGCCGCCGCCGCCGCCAGCCCTCCCATCGATCGCGGGCTGCTGATGCGTTTCCATGGCTACGGATACCGCAGTGGCAGGCAGGCAGTACGGGCGCGCGCGCGCGCGCGAGCTCCGCCGCCGGCGGCGGCAGCCTCCGTCCCGTCTGTACCTGCCCTGCCTGCCACCCCGCTGCCACGACCGTGCCTTTGCCTCGCCCCGCCTTGGCTGCTCCCGCCATCCTGCCCTGCCCTGCCCAGGATCGTAACTCCGCCCTACGCCTCCCTTCCTGGCGACCGCACCACCGTTTCCGACCTCCCCACCGCAGTCTCATACTCGGTAGGATTGAGATGGTGCCCCACCTGGCGCCGCCCTGGACCCTCGCCTCTTGGCGCGCGGGCGCTGCCGCCGAGGGCGAGGGCAGGGCCGACGGGGCGGCGCCGACCGGGGAGGTGGCGGGGTCGGCGTCGTGGGCGCCGCCCATCAGCGAGTGCCCCCACCTGGTTTACTTTTCCCTTTAAGTACCCGTGCTCCAAAGGAAATTGCGTGGTTCACATCGTTTTATTTGTAGCATCACTTAAGTAATGTACGTGCAATCCCATCTGTTGAACTGAGTGTCTTAGACTGGCGTTACTTGAAACAGAATTGGGTTTACATTTCGATAATCATGTCTACCAATCGAACTGGGGGAGTGCTTATGGTAGTTTACGCCCTCTGGCAGGAAGTCGAGTTTTGGAATGCATCTTAGGCGGTGTCTGAACTCTTGCTCCCTGCTAGCTATGATTTTCTTGAAGAGTTATTTTTAGTGAGACTATAATCCACTAAGGAGATATTTTGTCTGTGTCTCGAGAAAACGTTTCAACGGAAATGTATAAACCAATTTATGTAAGAAACAACCAGAATAACTAACGTTACATTTTTGAAATTTATTGAATATTTGATTTATCAACAATATTTAATTCCTAACTTGAGTTAAATTGGATATCCGTAAGCGTTGGGATATGTTTGGATTCCTTGTATACCTCTAGTGCGGTTTTCAACTGTAAAAAATTAACGATATAAATTTGGTGATTTTTGAATATAATAATTAATCCACATTATTTTTGGCAATCAAGAATAGCTGTTGAATATTTTAAAATGAAAACATAGATGTATTTTCTAATACATGATACAACGAAATTCCCCAGAATGATTTTCCCATGTTTGTTATCCTATTTGTTACCATGTTATTGATAACCCATGTTTTTTTCTAATCGTCAAGTAGTAAGTAATCATGCAGATTAAATAACAATTAAAAAATACAAATTAAACAAGTGATGGTACAGAATGGCACAGTCTCTTTCATACTAGTTAGTTTTCTAATCTTATTAGACAGGGCTGCCCCACCCTCTTCGCAGCTTACCTCCATTACCGCTTAAAGAACATATTTCACATTTTCTTAATTTTTCGGTTTCCTAATGTTAGAATTAATATGCGTTTTTAATAATACAATAGTAGAGTAAAATATGCCTAACTTTGGAGCAATTTTTTTAAAGTGTTTGAGGGACTATAAATACTCATAGATGCGCAGTTTTAGCTCATTTTCACAGAAAAGGGTTGAATTTTTGAGAAACTTGATAATTCATGATTTGAAGGACTTGAACACACAAATGTAATAATGTATATAAATCCCCGGTAATGAAAAAATTAACGATGTAAGAAAGAAATGAAAAACTGCATAGTGTAATTTTAGAAGAAACAAAAGAAATGTGCAAAATAGCTATTTGTCATCTTACATAGTGCATTTAGTACTATCCAAACACAAAACTTCAAGAAAAACTTTGGAGCCGTTTCTCAAAAAATCAATTTTTTAATATTACCCATATTTCGTTCAAAATTAAGAGAAAACTACTAAACGTTAAAAAAGTTATACAAGACCAATTAAAAAACTGAGGAGAAAAAATCATTTAAAGAAAAATATCTATCTTCTATAGTGTAGATTTTGGAAGACGCCGAAACGAATTTAAAGTTTTGTAATTTCCAGAAATAATTTAAATAAAAAAATTAACCCACTTTTGAGAAAATTTTGAAAATATCCCAGGGACTTCATGTAAAGTTTAAAGATATTTTAAAAGTCGAAGCGCTACCAGTCCGGCGTGATCGATTGGGATATACGTATTCATTTGGGAATAAATTCAACGAATAGTTTAGGCTAGTGTTGTTCACGGACAAACACACGGAAGACTGACGGATGGGCAGATGTACCGGTAGATGTAAAGACGGATGAACAGACGGATGGACAGACGGATGGACAGATGAATGGACAGAAGGATAGACAGATGGACAGTCAGGCGGATGGACAGACGGATGAACAGACAGATGGACGGACGGATGGATAGGCGGACGGACGGATAGACGGAGGGACAGGCGCACGGATGGACAGACAGACGACAGACGGACAGACAGACGGACAGAAATATTAATCATCAACATTATGTACCTACATCCTATTTACTTACTCTTACACCTACCCTATTTCCTTTCTCCCTATTTTCTACGTGAACATTTCAGCACTTAGGCTAATAATGATAGCTCAGTAAATGAAATTTGGAACAATTTCTAATTGAACAAGGGACTGATTCAAGAAGGGGTAAATAGATTCGTACCATTTAAGCTTTTTGCAGCATGACTTGGTCGTATTATTACGAAACTTTGACTTAAGAGCCTGAAAAAATGACAAACATTTTAAGCTCTTTTGTGTTCAATAAAAATAGCAACATTCCGGATATTTCAAGAAGCAAAGAAATAGAAATGTTCACTCTTCATCTGAAAACTGTCAGAAAAAGACTATTAAAATTAGGAAAAAATAAATCTGTTGGTTTGGACGGGAATTCCACGGACATTCTAAAGTTTGGGGCTGATGCCATAATTCCATTTCAATCGCGCTTCATGGACGTCACATTAAACAAAAATAGCATGCCGTCTGATTGGAAGGAAGGTTTGATAGTGCCGATTTACAAGGGAGGATACGTGCAAGCGTGGTAAAATACAAACCTCTAAGCTTAACATCAGTCATAGGCAAACAAATGGAGCACATAATTTTGTTTAATGTATCTTAATGTACTACATTTTAATAGATTTTAGAAATATGCCACTGAGTTTAAACCCTATGTAGTTCAAATGTATCCGTCCATCCATTTATCTATCTATCTATCTATCTATCTATCTATCTATCTATCTATCTATCTATCTATCTATCTATCTATCTATCTATCTATCTATCTATCTATCTATCTATCTATCTATCTATCTATCCATCTATCTATCCATCTATCTATCCATCTATCTATCCATCTATCTATCCATCTATCTATCCATCTATCTATCCATCTATCTATCCATCTATCTATCTATCTATCTATCTATCTATCTATCTATCTATCTATCTATCTATCTATCTATCTATCTATCTATCTATCTATCTATCTATCTATCTATCTATCTATCTATCTATCTATCTATCTATCTATCTATCTATCTATCTATATATCTATCTATCTATCTATCTATCTATCTATCTATCTATCTATCTATCTATCTATCTATCTATCTATCTATCTATCTATCTATCTATCTATCTATCTATCTATCTATCTATCTATCTATCTATCTATCTATCTATCTATCTATCTATCTATCTATCTATCTATCTATCTATCTATCCTACTATCTACCTATTTATCTATCTGTCTATCTATCTATCTATCTATCTATCTATCTATCTATCTATCTATTTTTCTATCTACCTTTCTACCTACCTATTTATTTATATGTCTATCTATCTATCTATCTAACTATCTAGCTATCGATCTGTTTGCGATATATATTATTTTTATGACGTGTTAAGGAAAAAATACATTTTTTCCGGATCGACTACCCGATTAATCACAGAAAATAATGTGTCATTTGAAATCTGGAAGTCCCCGATGTCTGCACGTGTCGTTTAAAGTTTTGTGTATGTTATATATAAACAAGAATACGAAGAAAATAATTGAAATGTCGACACCACGCACAACCTGGCGGTAATGCGGGTAGTATCGGGCTTAGGCAGGGTAGGAGAGGGCGAGGACGGTAGCAAGCAGCAGGGTGGGATAGGGCGAGCGACAGAGCAGGACAGAACAGGCCACGCCAGGCCAGAGGATAGGGATATAGGTAGAGGATACACTATAGACAGAATGCATTCCTTTTCCTGTCTGAATAGATGAATAAAGTAAATAAATATCCAGAGAGAGAGAGAGAGGGGGGGAGGGAGGAAGGAAGGGAGGGAGGGAAAGAAGAGGAAAAGACTTTAAACTTTCCGTGTGATTTCATTGCACAGGTTTTCACTAGTGTATATTATTTTTAAAATGTATTATGTAAACGACCCTTTTCCGGGTGAACTTTTCAAACTCAGCAAATAAGGAGTTGCTTGGAAGCTGAAAGTCCTCGATGACTGCACAAGTAATTTTCTTGTTTGTAATTGTTATGTAAACATTAATAATATAAAAAAATATGTCTTTCAAATGTCCACATCAAGCATTATCTGGTAGAGACGTAAGTAACCAGTTGTGGCAGTACTATGGATGCAAAGTACCAGCGCATCTTTTGTCCGCAGTGTGAGATTGTAGTTTGAACGCACTTAAGCGTTTTTCAGGATGTTTTTCAACTACATTTCTAAATTAGTATGAAAATTTCAGGGTGTTAGCAAAGGTGATCGAAGCGAACATGGCCGGGTAAGGCGGGCAGGAACGGGGTCACGCGAAGTAGAGGCGAGGAAAGCGCAGGGGCGAGAATGTTGGTTTGGGCAATTCGGTGTAAGGCAGGAGAAGACAGGGTGGAGATAAACTATAGGCAAAATTCATTCCGTTTCCTCTCTGAATAGATAAATATTATAAATAAATATCCGGGCAAGAACAATTGAATTCGACGATAGATCCATTCGGTTTCCACTTGTTACAACAATCCCTGAAACTATTAAAATCTGACAATTGAATTATCAAAATCAATGCAATTCTTGAACTCGCATCATGTCTTTTAGTTTGGAATTGACTCGCCAGCGTATAAACGCAATCTGCTAATTGCAATCTGCTAAATTCGAAGAGGTCTTCCAGATTTTCAGTGTCATGTGAGAGAATCTTCTTAGAACCATTGCTGCCAACGATGTGCTACGGGAACGTCTATGTACTCTATGCGGTGCGCTGTACTGCAGAATGTACACATATTGTAGTTTTTTGACACTATAACGTAAAAACTGAATCACTTCTATGATGTGGAACCTACCAGAAAAGTTTTAAAAAATGTAAGTTCTTTCTAATTTTTCACTGTGAGTATATTATGCCTTTGTAGGCAAAATTGTTTTAAGTGAAGAATGTTCTACTACGGCATATTGTTAACAATATTTTAATTAATTCTTCGTAGATTTAGTGTTCAGTTTTAAATCCCGAAGACTGGCGGACTCGACCAATTTCCTAAAGAACGTATATTTTCTAGTATTTGTTGGACTCACCAATCGTTACAGAAATTCCGTCGTTTCTTCCTTTGTTACTTTTACTCTGCTAATTAGTGTAGAGGAAAAATATTGAAATCAGGTCAATAATTGAAAGTATATATTTCGGTGGTAAAATTTGTAATATTCCTGAGAAGAATAACGTAGATTTTACCCTTGATATATGGATGTATGCATGGATAGATATATGGATGGGTGGATGGATGTGTTAATGGATGGGTGGAAGAATGGATATGTTCATGGATGGGTGGATGAATGGATCGATGAAGACATGTATGGATGAACAGATGTATGAGTGGATAGATAGATGAATTAATGAGTATATGTATGTGCGTATGTAAGTGATGATGAATGGATTGGAGATGGATAAATCGTGACTGTACGGATATGTGTACGGATGGATTGAAGGGTGGATGGAAGGATGGATAGATGTAAGAATGGAAGAGAAATGTGCCACGTATAAGTAGAACATATTAGAAGGTTTTGAGCGCCAAATTGGTACACACATCAGGAGTAAAGTCTCTTAGTGCCAATTTTAAGTTGATTGAGATTGGTGGGGTGAGCAAGGAGATACAAGATGTTCTGTACCAAAGCCAGTGCGTTGGATAAGCCGTAATCCCAGCCCCCTGTCCCCAAACCCCATTACTCACATCTCTTTGGCCATAAGACTTATATGGAGGCAATTGATAAATAAATGCGATCTCAATGTCCCCAGCCCCCCCATCAATCACTAAGACTATAACTTAGGAACAATACATTGGAAAATAGCTGAATACACGATTGCACCGAGACTAGGTTTCTGGGAGAGAGTGACAGCATGAATTTAGGCCGCAGGAACCCTTAGGCCCTGCCAATCCACTGTATGGCGTGAGATTCTTGAGCTTAGGTCATATCGCGTGAGGTTCTTGAGCTTAGGTCAATGTATGGAAAACAACACTAAGAAAAACAATATCCTACACTCAGGATGGAGTCCGAATAAATGGCCAAAATGTCGGAGTAAAGTGTTCTTTCTCTTTCATTGACCTAAAATAAAAAAACCACACGATATATGATCCTATTATATTAGTAGTATTTGTAAAACCGTTGAAATAATGAGTACACAAATTGTTACTTTTCCTTCAAATAATTATAATACCCATATTTTGCAATTCACGAATGCAACGAAGCATGCTGCAGTATTTTAATGTCTGTTTCCATGTCCGCGGACGTAATTCGTTGTTGAGGTGGTTAGTATCTGTGGGCCTAATTTCGTGATTAATTACGTGAATACGAAATACTAGTTGAATCGTAAACCTATAAACTGTTCTAAAAGGTTTTCTTGTGATGAAAATGTCTAAATGGCATGCACAGCTTCAAATAAGTTCTTACAGTCTCTGGCATTGAACATACCAATCAATCGTAGTAGCTAATAATGATATACTCCCGTTCAAAAATTTCCAACACTCGATGACCGTGCATGTTATTTCCATGCAGGAAATGAACTGGTAATATTGCAATTCCAAAACTGTAATCGCCGTAAAAAATACTTGCAAGTATGGATGATGCGAATAGTTTGAAATTATTACAGCAACATTTTTCTACCTTCTTTTGTTAATATGCACATAAAAGATCATCTGCAAGATGTTCTTCAGCGTTATTCTCTAATCCTAATGTAAGATTATTCCCAATTAATTCCAAATTGGGCAAATCGAACGCATGTGCTTCCGGTCTCTAACATTACTCACAGTTTTGGTTGTCTCAGTATTCACTCGGTGTTCTTTAAACTTAATAAGTTCGGAGGTAATACTGTACGTGGGTGTTTGTAAATTTATTATTAAAAATATAATAATACGGACGAAACACTTCACTTCTTATGTTCAATGCGAAATCATTATTGACAGTTCTGCCGCGTGTTTCACGTGCTCAGAACAGTGTTACCATCCTGATAGAAGAAAATTATGGCGTCATGAATCGAAAATTACTGGAGTTTAATCAACATCACCTATTTAGGTGGCGGGGTACTGAATAGGAATATTTATTCTTCTGATACTATTCGTTAATAGCACGAATCTTTAAAAAATGTGCTTCATTTCGATAATGATATAAATGCAAAAGATTTTAATTTTTGGGAGAGTTAAATATATTTTTTATGTTTGAAATTGATATAATAATAAGTATAACTCATAAATTATATTCGAATTAATATATCAGAAATGAGTTCCTTTAACGTATATTTTTTATTTATGATTACGGCTGAGATCAACTCAGACCCGGCATTGCCGCTGTCCCTGCAGGGAGTCTGACCTGGATATCACAGGGATCGAGTCCCCAGGGTGGTGGATTTTCGACCCTAGCTAGATTGCTAGGTCGAATTCAGTCGCTGTCTGAAAGAAAGTTCTAGCGGCTGGCTCCTCTGATTGATATTTTTTGTGGTTTCTAATCATTATCAGGTGACTGCCGGAGCAGGACCCAAACAAACGGACCACTGACCGGACGTAATCTTTCTTTCTTCTTATTCATCCTATCCTCTCCCCATACACACACACATACACATACTTATTCTTACATGGATTACACGTCAAGGCTTATAGCTTTTTTCCGGCTAGAGGAATATACCTGGAGGGGGAATCCCTCGCAAGCTGACATAAATATCGACGCTGAATCTCACCATCCAGTGAGGAAGGAATCATCGCCATCTCCCTGGGAAAAATATTCACTACAGTAATGGAACTAATGAACCGAACTGCATCAATGAAACATATTTATTATTTTATTTTTATGTAAATATATTTGATATTTTTGAGATTTAATCTAAGAAGCAATTACAGTAAATAAATTACAAATAATGATGAAATGTGTAATTTGTACCCTATGATATAAGAACTCCGTTTTTGTAGCCCAACGTAGGTTGTGATTTTGTCCGCGAAGAAATATTTCAGTAGTTTGAAGAAGGAAGATGACAAAAAATGTTTGAACTTTTGCAATTTTCCAAAATTTAGGACTTTTAACTAAAAACAATCAATGAGACCTTCGACTCTTCTTAAGCCTACTTCACTCTATCCGAGAAAAAAATCCAAAAATTAGGAGTCCTTTTGGAGAATACTTTAAAGAAATTGTTGAAGCTTCGTGTAAAGTACCTTAAAAAATCAAAATATCAGTTTGAAACTCGCATGGCCTTCATTTCTTTCAAATCGGTTGAGAAATATTAATTTTGAAGAAAATAGTCTGAACGGTTGCAACACTAGCTTTGACCACAGACGGACGGATGGGCGGTCAGGCGTTCTGCCGTCAATCGACGTTTTGGTACCCAGGACCTACAAAAGATGAATTCTGTCTTCACAACGTGTTAGAGAAAGTAATTTACTACATAATAAAAGTTTTACTCTTTTCGTTACTAAGGTCCAGCACTAAGAGTTTTTCTGTCGAAAAATGGTCCATTTCCGCCGCAGTATTAAAATACTTTATCTTCTTACGAAGTAAGGCGAGTAAGTGAAAATTACAACCAAAAAATGTCAGAATTATACATTTAAATATAACAACACACTTAAAAGTAACATATACTTCTGAACGTTACACTTCGTGTTTCGATTCGGCAGATACATTAAGTGGCATTTTTTAAAATAAAATCATTGTCAAGAATAAATTTCGTTACAAACTAGAGGTGTTACAGAATGGCACAGACTTTCTCGTAATTCCAATTTTGTTGTTTTTCTCTCGTTCTCGTTTTCTAATTTCCTTGGTCTGGCCTGGCTTTAAGATCTTGCACCATTCTCTTGCTAGCTACCATCTATCGTCGCACAAAGTACATTTTTTAGACAATTTCTCAACTTTTTGCTTTCCTATTAGTACAACCGAATTATTACATTAAAAATATTAAAGAAGAGTAAAAAATCATCCTAAATAAAAAATTTCATTGAAAAATTTGAAGCAGTTTTAAGAAAATAGCGATAAAGCATTACTGTAAATGCGAAATTTGAAGCTCTTTTTCTCAAAAACCCAATGAATTTTCGAAAAAGTTCATTTGAAATCATTTAAAGCACTTCCACTCAAAAAATGTAATAATGCATACAAATCGATGGAAATGACCATATTAACCGCGTGAGAGTTATTTAAAAAAAATATATTTGTGTATTTTTTGTAAAAACAAATGAATACCCCAAATAGAACTTTACGTGATACTACACAGTGCAATAAGCACTAACTATTGGAAAAATTTTTAAAAAATGTGAGCCATTTTTGAGAAAATGGCGTTTGAGCGTTTCTGAAAATGCGGAATTTTGAGCTCATTTTTACAGAAAACTGTTGAGTTGTCGAGAAACTTTATTTGACGTTATTTAAAGCACATGTACTCATTAATACAATAATGTGAAGGAAAAGTCTCTAATGTAAATATTACCAACGTGAGAGACAAGTAAAAAGAATTAATGTTTGAGTTTTTTGAAAAAACAAAACAATAGAGCAATATGGCATTTCTGTCATTGTGTAGGATTCGTTTGGAACTAACTCCAACAAACATTTAAAGGAAAAAGTTTGGAGCCGTTTTCGAGAAAATTTTGTTTTTGTAATTTTTGAAAATCCCAGCACGCACTATTGCACGAAAACTACTAAACTTTTCAAAGAAGTCTACATGACCTTAATGGAAGAACTATTTATGGGTAACAAATTTCATTTGAAAGAAAAATCTTTATCTTCAATTTTATAGTTGCAGCGAGACGCCGAAAAAAATTCAAACTTTTGAAATTTTCGAAAATTCAGAGTTAACCATGAAAATTGGATTTATGCCACCTTTAGAATCATACTATACTCTATTCTTACAACAAATTTAAAGAAAAATTTCAAGCCGTTTTTGAATTAAAGTACCCCTAAATTTTAAAGAATGTTTCTCAAAATGTTTAAGTTTCATCTAGAGCCAGATTGACAGTGGATTCTTCAATTTTGAAAAGATCGTGCGGATGGTTTAGGCGCTAGTAGTGTTCACAGACGGACGGACGAATGTTTTGAAAAAAACATTTTTTTCGGTATCAGTTGACCCCAAAATGTGCATTTCCATTGAAATCTCGAAATCGATTTTCCGCAGCATTACATAACTTTCTCTACACTACGTATATTACTTCCATATATACGTATGTATACGAGAAAGTAAAAGTATTATCTAGTTGCAATAATGAGGTTGTAAGAGAGCCACAAGAGGTTTTTTTCCAACGTTTCCAAGAATATTTTTCCTCATCTTCAGGCTACAAAGAATATAAGACCAAAATCGGGCAAATACTGAACTAAATTAAATCTTACTGACGTAAAAATTGTACATGCTAAGGTAAAACATGTCATGAAAAGTATGATAAAAATATAACAAAATTGTAATAGCATTCGATATAAAACAGTATGTGGATACTCACCATTAAAAAAACCTTTGATCTGCTATATGCAAGTTCTTTGGTGAAAGTGCTTTTGCATTTGAGGGGTTCCTTCTCATTTATTAATACTTGTGTGTTTTAATTTCTTTGTATTTGTTTATCACAACTTTTACCGGATCTTGTACAATTTTTAACGTCAGCAACATTTTATTTAATTGTGTTCGCTAAATTTTGCTGATATAACCTTTGTACCGTGAATATAAAAATATATTCTTCAAAACGTTGCAAACAATTGTGTAAATAATAATTAAAATTTCAAATTGTCTTTTCTAAAGCAGTGTTGATTTCTAAATAATTTTGTGAATTGCTTAGTCATGAAAACTCTTGTGGAGTATAGCAAAGTAGAGCAACGTAAAGTAAAGTAAAACTTGAGTTCAGTGAAATATAGCAAACGTCACTCCGACGTAGTGACGTTCGCTATACCTTTGAAACGTGTTCTGACATCTAACCAATTTATTTTTGCAATAATTCTTCTGTATGCCCGACTTCTTAAATACTGACACCCTTGGATGAAACTTATGAAGATACCCATCAAGTACAAATTGGGGTACACTCTGAAAATTTATTGCCTAAAAATGATTGTTTTTTTTGGATTTAGTTATTAAATAATTCTGCCTTTTCCAATTAACTATTCAAAAAATTTTAACAATTATTGTATGACCAACATTATACCAACTTTAACTTTGATATTGAATTTATATGATGCATAGCGCATTAAATGAATTCTATGCATGCAATTTTATTCAAAATAACAATTTCTTTAATTTTTATAATTTACGAAAATAATTAATTTTTTTAATATTTCGATAACAATTATTTGCAAAGATTTCGTAGTATTGAGTGCACGAAATATTTTGCAGCGCTTACAATTCATTAAAATGATGTAGCTTATGATGTTCTCGATAAAAAATTCTCCACGTAGAATGTTCGAAGTCCTCCACTGCTGCACTCCTGCATATAAAATCCGATGGTTTTCAATTGTCGGCCATACAATACAATTATTATTTACGTGTCCTGTTAACCAAATTAATATTAGAAAGATTTTTTTAAAAATTGAACTCCTCAACCTAATACTATGAAGAATAATACAAAATATTTACACTTGAATGAATCCGAGGATGTCTCCGATGGACATTTATATTTCGACATTTTTCTCCGCGCTGTCGAAACGTCCCCCTTTGCGGACAATACCACCGATCGAAATCTTTCGCTGAAAAAACGTTGTGAAAACAGAACTTAAGTTAAAATATTTTAACCTCCCATTAATTAGTATATCTTTCAGCAACGAAATCCGAAGTTATCTATCCTCCAAACTCCCAAACTGTATTAACGTACGTCTACATGTGTCACCTTCCGCGTCTGAATTTTGTCTGACAAAATCACAGTTCTTAAATTAGTGGTGCTATAGAATGACATAGACTTTTTTCGAACTAGTTATTTTTCTAATTTCTTTGGTCTGGGCTATCATTTTTGTATTGTATTATCCTTCTGCCACCTGTTATCTATCACCGCGCAAAATAATTCTTTTTTTAAATTTTCTCAACTTTTCGGTTTTTTAATATTATAACCGAAATATTAATTTAAGAACAATATAGAAGAGTAAAAGTCTTGCATGAAAATTGCCTTTGAAAAAAGGAACCTTTTTAAGAAAATGTCGTTTACGAGTTTCTGTAAATGCGAAATTTGAAACTCTTTATCACAGAAAACTTTTGCATTTTCGAAAAACTTTATCGGAAGTCATTTAAAACACTTCCAATCCTAAATGCAATAATATATACTGAGATATACAAATTTTCTCTCTACTTTAATATCTCGCAAAGATCTTAGCGTCCGGCTTGCTGGGTCAATGGGTCACGATATATATAATCCTTATTACCTTTATAATGGATTATAGAATCCGCAGACTATACAGCGCTGCTGGGAATCTGAAATTAGAATGATTCTAATTCCTAGTTCATTACTGTTTGGATTGACTAAATGAAAGATCACTTTCTTTTCTAAAGAACAAAATTTAACAAAGTTTATTGTTACCTTTTTGCAAACAATATAGTGAATTTAATACATGATTTTAATGTTAGGCCTTTGATCAAGATATCTTTGAATTTAGAATTTTATACCGCGGTTAACTTATCTTTTCTTCGTTGATGTCCCTCGAAGACTTCTCAGTCGAAATATCTTGCGAGCTTGCCGTAGTCCAAAGTTCCAAGAAATCCTCTTCTGCTCCTATCCAAGATGGTGTCAAACTATCAAAATTATCAGTCCTGATTACGTCCTATGACATAGTCCCGAAACCTATAACTCGATTACCACTCCCGACGAAGTCCCAATTTATGCATCAATATTACTTTCACATGCAATATCTGCAATATTATTTGCTGTCCTTCAAATTTCACAATCTGATAACCCGACTCTGACTATCTGCACTACCTCGCTCCCTCTCACGACCCACGATCCGTTCAGACACGCGATGCCGGTCAGAATGAATTCTTCTTGCATGATTCACCCCTCGAAGCTTCCTATTAAACTCCCTTCTTTTTTTTCATAACATTTGACCGTCCTTCTCTCACCCAGCCAATCCATGCGTTCGTTATATTTTGATGTAGCTAACCTTTCGATCGTCTAAACTTCTTAATGCATATTCCACCATATTGTCTTCAAATAAATGTTAGTTTATATTCATGTGACATATCGGTATGTCACAATACAAAACGCTGGAAATGTGCATATGAACGGAATGAGGAATATTTTAAAAAATGTATTTGAAATATTTTTGAAAAAACAAAAGAATACAGCAAAATGGATTTTATGTTGTCTTATACAGTGTATTTATAAATAAAAGGTACGACTTTGTACACTCTCAGTTGCAAGAAACTAAGAACCATGCTTTAACTGTTTTACACTTTGTGAATCAGATCGATACTCCCATCGATTTCTCTGCACAATGTTCGATTTTGTTTCCGCTAACTCCAATATCTGCTACTTAAGTTCGCTGCTGAGGAGTAGCCATTTCTCTTCAAAAGTGATACATACCTGCCAGACATTATCACAACTTTTTATCTTGTAAATGCAAATTCTTCAAATCGTTGTATCACCGGGCATGAACTATTAATGCTTTCTAATTTATTTGATTGATCGAAATGTGGTATGTTTAAAAGATAAACATATATAATTTTGTTACCAGCCGAAGTACGTGCCGTTTTCGGCGTAATTATCTATTATCACAATCATCTATTATACACACAAAAGTATAACTATTAATAGCGTAAAAGAGAAGTGATATATATATATATATATATATATATATATATATATATATATATATATATATATATATATAACCCCGCCCCGTCTCACCCTGTCCAGCTCCTCCTTCTCCACACCGCTCTGCGCTGTCCTCCCTGCTGTACCCTGCATCACCACGCCCCGTCCACTTGATCTCGCCCTGCTGCTTCCTACTGGCTCACCCCCCCCTCGACGACGGATTCCCGTCCTGTCCCGACCCTCCTCACCCAGTCTCGGTTTGACCCTCAATCTGCCTCGAAGGCCTCGCCTTGACAATGCCCCGATATCCTCACTGCTCTGCCAACCACGCCTCATTGCCTAGATGCTATGCGAATTGCATAATCGTTTCCATTTACAAAACATTAGAATGTAAAGCAAATTTGGATTACCGAACGTCCTATGAAATGAAAAAAATTAACCTAAGTTATCCCTTAGTAGCTGCCAGTGAAGGTAACACCAAAACCAGTTTAACTGTTCGCGAGCTTAGCCCGGCCAAACACAGACATACAAAAATTGTATTAAAAAATTGTACTTTTTTGTATCAGGTAAATTACCATATGAGCTTATAAAATCTCAGCTATTCTGATATTCACAGAGAGACGGAATTCATATAGACAATTATTAGTTCAAATACGATCAACGTGCCAGCAATGTGAGCAATACATGACCGCTTTTTATTAATGTTACTACAAGTGGTCTTCTAAGTTCCTAAATAAATGCAATTCTCATAACAGAGGCGGATTCCTTTTACCGACATGACTGCCACATTACTAAGGATGTGATGAGGCTAATAAAACGACCGGCAAAGGTGGCTCAGGACATCAATTGATGTCACTGCAGTGCCTGTGACCGGGAGGTCGAAGGGTTCGATTGATTGATTGATTTTTTCGTGTTCCCGGGCGCGTCAACTGCTTTGGTCATTAGTCTCGTTAGTGTAGTGCATGTTTTTTCTCGGGAGATGGCGGTGATCTTCCCCCGCTGGATGGCGAGATCCGGCGCCGACCTACAGTCGGCTAGTGGGGTATCCCCCTAACCAGGACTCTCCCACCAGTGAGGCACCGCCCCAGCCGGGACAAGCTCTAAGCTCCCGACCGGTCTCCCGGAATATGTGGTAGTGTAGTGCATGTTAGTGTAAGTGTGTGTGGAGTATGGGAGAGGATAGGAAGGGGAAGAGGAAGGAAAGATCGCGCGCGGTCCGTGACCCGTTTGGTAGGGTACTGCTCCGGCATTCGCCTGGTGTTGATCGGAGAAACCACGGAAAACTACCGATCAGAGCAGCCGGCCGCTAGAATTCTCCTCCAGACAGCAGCTGAATTCGACCTAGCTGAAAAGCTAGTGTCGAAAATCCTGCCGCCATCAGGACTCGAACCTAGGACCTCCCGGTTAGGGGCGCTGCAGTGATATCAGTTGATGTACTGAGCTACCGCTACCGGTCCGAAGGGTTCGAGTTCCAACGCTGGCAGGATTTGCGACACGAGCTGGATCGAATTCAACCGCTGTCTGGAGGATAATTCTAGTGAATGGCTTCTCTAATAGGATACTTCCGTGGTTTCTCCGATCAACACCAGGCGAAAGCCGGAGCAGTAACCTAACAAACGGGCCACGGACCGCGCGCAATCTTTCCTTCCTCTTCCTTGTCATATCCTCACCCTTTTCCTACACACACTAACATTTACACTACCACACATGTCGGGAAATAAGTCGGAAGCTTAGAACTTATCCCGACTGGGGCAATGGCTCGCTGGAGGAATCTGGTTCATACGTGGTTGGAGAAATCCCCTCAAAGCGACATAGATCGGCGCCGTATCTCGCCATCCTGCGGGGGAAGATCACCGCCTCCAAACGCCAGAAAAAAAATAAATCGAAATATATTTTACACGAAACTAAAGAAATTTGAATATGTGTGGGGAGTTTAATGTATTTTTAGACATGGGGATTCTTTACTTAAGAAGTTCACAACTGTTTTGTGTTTCATTTATAATTTATTTCCTTCAAAGAAAGAACGTATCGATTTCTTAAACTGTAAACATTCTGTAAACATTTCAAAATATTCATTGTTTATCATGCGGTATCATATATCTAAGAGCGTGTACCGATTCAGCGCTTCGGTCCGAAGGGTCGCGGGATCGAGTCCCGCCTTGGGCATGGCTGTTTGTCCCTTGACTTTGTGTGTGTTGTCGCGGAGGGCCTCGCGTTCTGCTGACCCCAGATCAGAGGAGCCCGCATGTTTGTCTAGTGTATGGTCGAATATGCGTCCCTTCGGGACGTAAAGGGCAACCGGCTGTCGGCTGGATAAAAGCCCTAGGGAAAAAAAAAATATTATATATAAAATTTCGTATCTTCTAATAATCTATTGTTTGCAACATTTAGGACGAATGAAAAAGTTTTGTTCTGGAGTCGTCACTTTCGCCGTCATTGGGCGATAAATAAGAGAAAGTTGCTTGAATTTACAAACTATGCAATCTGAGGAGCATAAGTAGTCAGAGATCAAGAAACGATGACATATCTTTGCTCCATGTAATATAATAAATATGTTTATAACTTTCGAGAAGAATTGATTTTTACTTTGTCAAAGAACGTTTGGCATCATACCATTGGTGGCTGGTGCTAAAAATCAGGTCTGTACGTTTAGTAGGGACATAGTACTTCCAGTCCCGGAATAAAAACCTTCTTCTTCCTTCCAAACAAATACTATGATTATTTAAATATTTTTGTCAAGTGATTATATAAATTTAAAGTTATGCACTAAAATTATGAAAAAATCTGTTTTAAAGATTGTCCCTCTTTTAAATAGATCCACTTCAAACTAATTACTTCCCCTAAAATTTTACTTTTAAAAAAATTGAATTGAATTTAGTAGTTATATATTTTATTGATAATTTGGTGTTAGTTTATGTTGCCAATTCTAAAAATATAAACGTTAAAATCATTACATGCTCAAATTCGATTTTGTCACCATCACTCGAAAGTGACTCATCGTCATCTGTCCACATTAACATGTTTTGTAATATGAAACTACTCGATAGATGGCAGATCTGTGAGGAACTGCCAAGGGAACTGCATGATGCTGTAACTCATGCAACCTTCAAAATGGCTTGCATTTTAGCACAGTACTCAATACAAATTTTCGTGCCTTACGTGACTTCATCAGATTTTGTCGTTCAAAACAGCTAACGCCACATTCCATACTGCTTCAGACGTAGGTGCGCTTGTTAAAAACATCAAAGTCGGTTTCCGAAATTGTTGTGCACTTTGCCACAGTTTTCATCGGTGAATTAAACAAAAAATATGATATTTTGAAACGAAATTGATTCATTAAAGAGAATGACTGCAGCACCACTGCACTTAAGAAACAGCTTCCACAGCTTCCCTCTGCGTTTGCTAAGACGTGTGCCTTACTGTAACACCACGACTAGCATTCTGCATGCGGTTACTGCGTGTTTCTTTTTCTACTCTTTCCTCAAAGAATATATGAAAAATGAAAGGCTTCTTTCTCACAATTTTGAATTTTCAAGTTCAATTCCATCGGCATCTATTTACGAACAAATACAAGAAAACTTTCTTTGTTCAAACTGTTTCATTGTAGCGACTCATGAATATTCATAAAGGCGGAGTATTTTCGTATAGAATATATCACTCATCTGGCGAAACCTTTATTTTTATTTGGTCACAATTTGTGGCAATGGTATGGACTTCGCTTTAGAGAAGATACTCTCTTGCATGTTGCTTTTGGAAGATTCGAACGCTCGAAATAGACAACACCATATTGAGCAGAAATAAAACATGTTCACTTTATCAAAAATTATTTTTCAACAAACATTCACCACTTTTGACAAATACTTTTGCATTAGTTTAAAACTAATGCTTAATTATTTACAAACCATGTCAAAAGATTTACATAATAACCATGTCTCTGAAAATAAACCGATTGAAATGTGCACACAAACAAACACTAATGAAGAATGATGAGGTAATGAAGATCTGTGAAATGTTTTGTAATGAAACTACTCTTGTGTGTAATACGTGCTGTTGTCATTAATTGTCATTAATTTTGATTAACAAGTTAACCGAAATATTGCAATAACAATTTTTTCCTGTATAAATTAAATATAAATTTATTTATGGAAATATATATTTTGTCTAAGGAAATATACCTATTGCATCTCTGTAAATTTTCACTTATTGTATGATTTAAAGCTAGGTTTTTTATTTTGTATGTTCACAAAAACTTAGATTGTACATGTTAAAAAAATAAGAATGTTGTTAAAAAGCATGCCACACATCAAAAATATTATGTAAAAGTAGACAGATAATAAATTATAAATTCAGTATTGCTAACCATCACAACTGGTTATCGATGGTTAGTAATTCCAAGAAACAACAATGTACTACATTATCTCTGTAAAACAAGTTGGGAATAAATCTTATTATATTATTATATTATATTATTATTGTCGAGTACGGAGCTGATTGTATGCGACTAATTTGTTGCAGAACCCTGTGGCCCATTGCTGGTCCGAGCAGACTCACCACAAGCGCAAGTTCTGCAACGTGTGCCGGAAGCGGCTGGAGGACAGCCTGTCCATCCACTGCGAGAGTAAGTGCATGTTCCGGGGAAGCGCGCCACTGCCCGCTCTGAGTAAAGCGTATTTACTGTATTAGGGGAAAACTCTTATCTATAAAAAGAAAAAGTGGGAGAGTATATGTTTGGTCAGGGGCAAGAGAAAGATTTATGGTTTCACACATTACCTGCTAAATGTTAACGTAATAGGTATCTTAACTTTATTTTTGGCTTTTCGAGTTTAATTTATGATTTCTGGGGAGTTTGTGCGGCAAACTTTCAAAAAATTATTTTATAAAGAGCAAAATTTATACGTCTCATTTTTGGAAAAATATCAGGAACTAGAGTCGTATTTATTCTTAGAGTAAACTTAAAGATATCGACAGGAGGAGAAGATGGAGATGTGGAGGAGGAGAGGACAAAGAGCGAGAAAGAGGACAGGGAGTGAAGGATGAGAAATAAAACAAGTCATAAGAGTAGTAACCTCAAATATGTGCATGGTAATGATGCGGTATGGTCGTTTTGTAATTTCGGCCTCCATCGTTGAGGTTTGGGTTCAACCCCGGCCAGTCCATGAGGGATTTGCAGTGGACAAAGGAGACTCACGGAAGGTCTTCTCGCAGTTCTCCCGTTTCCCCTACCTTTCATTCCACCACCTTCTCCACCAATATTACAACCACCAAACAACCTGTAACAAGTATTGTACCGCAGCTTCTTGAACAATGACCTCCATCTCGATCAGGTTCTTCGTCCAGTTTCCCTGATCCTTTGAGCAAATGCTCAGATGGTCCCTTGTTTTGCTTCAGGATAAATGTAACGTCATTATCTGTACACGTCTTCTAGAATTCATTGGGAAATATATTCAAATTATCGTTCTCCATGTTGCCGCGACAGAAAGTGTTATTCCTTCACTAAGGACAATGAGCGATAAGAGCCCAAATTAATTGCTGATTTACCCTTGAAAATAGATTTATTACATCGGCGCGAATATTTTTGTTAACAATCCTTGCAAAAAACCCTCATTTTCTTTCTGTATTCTAAATTCTAGTCGTATATGAATTAGTGTATAGATCACAGATTATGAAAACGTGCACAGAATTCACTTCTCCTCGTAGCACGTCACACACAGTTTTTAACTTTTTTGACATAAAATAAATAAAATTCACTTTATCATCATCATTACCTCTGTCACCTACTTATTATATCACTTATGGACCTCTACGACCTTACTAGTCGAAATGTCCCTGATCTCCAGTGTTTAATTAAAAAACTAGCTGAACCCATCAAACTTGGAAAATCAGCGATTTAAAAGGGAAAATAGCTTCATACTGGATCCCAATTTTGCCAATCCCTAAATTGTTTGTAAAATATTATAGATCCGTCTTTACAGGAATAATTTACACGTCAATTTAATTTTACCCAGATTTTGAGTTTTTTCTCGATTCCTCAACCTGCTACGAAGTAGGGGTACCCTAAACGCAAAATCTTCAAAAATGTAAAAGAAGGTTCGAAAATGTCTTCTTTTGTAGAATATGCTTAAAGAAACATAACTCGGGCTCCACTTTCCACCAGCATGTTTTCCTACATGTTCCTCCACACATTCGCGCCCGTTCTTCTAATGTTACCCCGTACGTTCCAGGCATGTTTTCAGTACGTTACCTCAAATATTCCCTACCTGTTCCTTATATATACCCTCGCATTCTCCCAGCATATGTTCACCGCATGCTCCTGCACATTCAACTGTAAATTTAAAAATGCATTTTAAGTGTTTTTATTACAAAATATTTTTTATAAATAATATGGCGGCAGATAGTGCAATGAGTCCCTGGCGAATGAAATGAGAAGTTCTCAACAGCTAAAGAACCTAGAAGAGCGGAAATCCCAAAAATTGTGTTATAAAGGCAAAGAAACATTTTCTAAAAATATTTTTAAGTGAAAATACGTTTACAATAGAATCCAATCCTTTCAGCGTTTCTAGCAACCCGTATTTCGGGGTGAGGGAATCTTAAAGTAACGTAATAGCACATTCAAAAAGGTCTCATTTTGAAGATTACGGCATAAACAACTCAATTCTTGTTTCTGTAAAAACTCGAGATCTTCGTTTTAAGGCCCTGAGATGCGCCTGATTTTCGAGGTATGATGCTCAGTGGTAGAGCTTGTCGCACCGTATGTGTTTTTCGGGATGCATGTGCGTCTGGTTTCCCAAAATCGCCACAAACTGCCAATTTGTATGTTTTTCGACTTAAATCTTTTAGATTTAGATGGTAATTCTCCATAAGTAGTTATATGTTGATGATTTCTCATTAACTTAAAGAAACGTCGTTTTTTCCCTGAGTTATATGTATAGAAGGGATAAAATGGTAGTGCAAAACAAGTACATATGCCTACATTTTTTGGCAGTGTTCCATAATAGGGTGCAACATATATTAATTAGTGTACATCCTTAAAATGTGATTCACCTATAATTTGGTCACTCGGCCGTCAGAAAAGCCTCTTTGTACAATATCCATTAAATATATGCTCAACTCACCAACACCCGCTTCAAAAGAAGATTTAAAGTTAACTTCTCCGACTCAAATTACTTGAATTAATATATTTCTTGCATTCTCGTATCTTTGTCGTAAAAAATACAAGCCAAGAATATTTTTAAAAAAACTATAAGCATAAAAAGCGAAACAGGGTGAAAGATGCAGAAACTCAAGTGAGGAGTGGTCACAAACAAACACTAGGTGGGTTAACGGTTGGGAATGCAGTCTGACACACAAATACAATGTTCGGCGAGCGGGTGTAGACTATCGAGTAAATTCATAGATCAACCTATTGCTACAACTACACACTGACTAGTAGATGAACAAAAAGACAAGATGGTAGAAATGTTCTAATAAACATCTGGTAAAAAACTCGTAACCACATATAGCAGTATGAGTAAACACCAGTTATTTTACATGTGTAATGTATATTATACCATTTTATAACCTAGGAATCGTTTCTTCTTCATAAAATAGTAACAAATCGAAGGTTTTCTTAAATATGCTGGGATACAATTCGAAGAATATTATCTGAATTAGATGTATTGCTTGCTTTCCCTTCTGTTCACTGCCAGAAATCGATGTAGGGTATATCAGTAATGAGTAAAGAGTAATGAGTATATCAATAATGAGATTAATGAGTAAAAGAGTAAGAGTAAAAATGAGTAATAGAGAACAAGATATATTAATCTTTCAAACGTAGAGAAAATTGAAATTGTGAGTGGGCTATGCTATTTGAGAATATATTCATATGCAATATTGTTTGGATAGAATATGAGATACATAATTGAAGTGACGTAAAACAGAATTCTTCCATTCCAAAATAGTTCTTCGGTATTTGTTATCTAAAAGTTGTGTCTGAATTTGTATGGTTGGTAACATTGACAATCTAATCATTCAATAATAAAAATTTGAAAAATACCATGTCCTGAGTATTACATTCGTGTAAATACCCGAAATGTTCATTGAGAAAATAATAAATAAATAAATAAATCCGACTTATTGCCATCAAGTCAGCTTCAGTGATTGCTGTCTAAATGAATTTAGATGATTAGTCTCTGGATAAGAATGGTGAATTTAGAAAAATAATTGGCGAAACTAATTTTTGACACAGCGTTTTTAATGATTGTTGACCTAATAAAATTACTTCATAAATTTTAAGAGAATAAATTAAACAACATGCAACTTGAATATTGTACAATTTCAATACAAAAACATTACTAAAATCCACAAGTGCAGAACAATTATTGCAAATAAGTACTAATAACAACAGTGCGTACAGTACAATAATTACAGTGCGTCTATTTAAAAGTCACCATTAGGGGAGTATACTTAATAACTAAACTGTTATTTCTTAATAATTAATAGTTCTAAACCGTTAGGCGAAGAAACAGTTTACGCTATTTTGCTTTGTTATCGGTTAAAATTCATTATATGGTAACTTACTGGGCAAAAGCAGAACCATGGAGCTAGGAATATGGTATTCATAGCTTCATGAACTGAACTATAAGCATTCTCTGCAACCGTTTTGTACAATATTTTATTGCAGGGAATCAGTCGTGATTATGAAGTGCCAACTTCCGAATAGTTGTCGAGGTTTCAATTTCATGTGATTAGTAGTCAAATAGTTGTTCAAATAGGTTGTAATTATAAATATAGGTAACATTTATTTTAAGAAAGTATAGTCTAATTTATGGGACATTTAGAAAGAATGAATGCTAGCAGGTTGACAAACCAGATCCATGTCTTCCTGAAAAGTAAAATCACCATACCACAATGGTACAGACAAACAGAAAAGAACCTTAGAGAATTGACATCTCCAAATTTACAAGATCGTGATGTAATTAGAAAAATTACAAAATCGCAGAATTTTGAGGCGGAAAAGAAAATTAAACGTAACATATGGTCTGAGCAACGAAAACAGACTCATTCGTTGCATACGAGAGATTACTGGGCAAACAAGAAGGCCAAAAAATATTGATTCCGCGTGGTCCTATGTGACCCATTTGCGAAGAAGGAAAAGAAGAAGAGAACAGTATAGTGGTGGTATTAGTAAAGTATAATAAATCATTTTTATTTTGTAATGATACGTTAATGATTGTTATTTCCTTCGACATGGAGGAACATGAAGCTTCCTATACACCGCATAATTCACCTGGATCGAAAGGGTCGTGATTACGAGGGAAATATAAAATCGGTTGAACGATGCTACAAGTTTTCTTATGGAGCGAATTATGGGAGGAAAATATGAAAAGACAAACTGTGTAAAGTTAACATCTAGTTAATTAGTAAAAAAATAAATATGAATCACTGGATTTAGGTAAAAAATAAAATCTTATATGTTCCTCGCCCATTAACTGGTTTTAATGATCGAGCGGCGACAAAAACGCCTCGGGCGGGTCCCTTATAACGCCCTTGATTTATAAATAACAGTTTTGTGTAAACGTGAATTCTGAAATGAGTTCCGAAAAGTACCAGGCACCACAGAACTGTCTCCGCCAACGACCTTACGCTGCTTTGGTGCGTGACCACCGGGCGCGATTCCCCTGGTACTCGGCAATGTCCTCCCTTCGCTTCATGCATATCCTATACAAGGCGCTGAAACTTCTGCATGTCCCTTGAATCATATACATTTAAGGCACCTCGGAAATAATTTTGTTTCTATTCTCCACAGCAAATTACGCAGAATTAGCTGTGTCCTGCAATGAAAGAATCATTAGTCGCTAATTGAGGCTTCCCGGATCCACTGATCTTCTTATGGCTTTTTCTGTCAGTATATTTAAACGGCAAAGCCCACGTCACTTGGACTTTGGAAGGCATTACAAATAAGTTGAAAACATTACAAACCAAGTTGCAACAATTTCGGGTGAATTACAGCACCTTCAGTAGGATACGCAACAAGCGATCGAAAATCATTGCGGCAAAGCACGAGAGCCGTGAAAGAGATTAAAGAGCCGTGAAAGAAATTAAATAAATAAATAAATAGAGCAGATCCTGGGATTCTTTTGGCTGAGAGACATTTCTGAGGAGCCCGTTGACTTCAATGGTCCCTTCTGAGATAATCTTTATCTTGTAAAAGTACGAAATCCTTCGTCTCGATTATATTTAAAATGCAATAGAAATTACGTAAATAATGTTTCTGAGTGATTGGATAACATCAACCCGTGCCACCACCAAGCAATTTAAGTCAAATACACAGACAATAGCACTGCCCTTCTTTTACTTTCTCGCCCTTATCATCCTAATGTTCTTCCACCTAACGCTTCAGTAAAAATGGCAGAGTTTCCGTTGCACACTAGACAAATTCTTGTGGTGGTTCAAACTAAATTTGGATTGGATGATTCCGCTTGCTTAAGTGAGCGCTTTCACAAATCTATCTTTTACACGTGGCACTATCTATTTCTCTTAATCTCTTGGAACCTCTCACTCTCTCTCGCGGAGATAGAATGAATTTCTTTCCATCGCACTTTAGAGTATGTAGCTCGACTTCAGCTGTTACAATACAAAATATTAACCAGCATAATAATAAGAAATGGGGTACCCACATACCGTTGCTTAAACAAAGGTCGGTATGTGGAGTGCAATTTAACGACTTTGAATAATTGGTCCGCTTTTCTTAAAGAAACAATAATGGCTGGTACGTATCAGAACATATTGAGATATTTTGAATTCTTACTTGAACCGAAGGAGAGGAATTGTTGATTTTGTCAGGTTGGGGTGAAATTAAATATTGCCAGATCTACACTGGTATTTGTAGAAGATTGTTTTGGGAACATTAGGTTTAAGATACTTTTGCCCTCTCGTGAATGTAGAAAGAATCATTAGGGGAAAGGTGCCGAATTTGGAGCATCGTCGCCGAAATTGGACCGCACGCGTATTTCTGTGCAGACGAGCACAGATGGATTGGATAATACAACGGCTCTAAAGCTTCTGGATGCTCTAATAGGATCGTTAGTAAATTTCCAGTGAATAGCAGTCACTTTAATGGGAATGATTAGTGTTCCAGTATTTTTCTAGAGTACCGGACTCTGTTGTATGCCATAGTGGGCACAGGGAGTAAGTAATTTCAACTTGAATGCCACACGATGCAAATATACTTCATTAACTTCCAAATACGCAAGCAAGACTTTTTCGAGTAGTTGAGTAAAGTTATCGATTTTTGTATTTCACGGAGTTACCAAAATAGAATCACGGAATTTGGAATTTGAAATTAAACCACATTGGACATCATTGAAACTGTTCATCTTAGGAGACTGCTAAGAATTGTTTGATATTTTTCTTTCATTTTAACCAAAATTAGTGGAATAGAAAGTAAATAGAACGAGTTATTATGTTTCTGATGCCCTGGCAGGTGAAGTGCTAGACAAGCGAACATAGTTCTAGCAACAATAGACAAAATTTTAATGAATTCACTTGAATATTCTATTTATAAACACAAAACTTAAGCCGAAATATTTAAAAACCTTTTCCTAAAGCATCATCTGCTGTAAAAAATGGATAGGACAGTTTTAACGAACGCCCATCAGAACATACCACCAAACAACCCAGTTTTAATGGACAGCTCGAACAGAAAATAAAACAATCGAAAAGACAAGGCACAAGAGAATAAGAACAACAAAAGTAAATTTCAGTTCACAAGATCACAAATACCATCGATGTTGTTGAATCTAGCTCGTTCTGTACAATATCCAGAGAGGTAAAGGATGACAATGTGCCTGGTATGTAGATTATAGCTTCACTTATGCTAAAAGGATACATACAGTAGCTTTCCTTTGAAATATTTTAAACCTGGCAGAGACATTCACTTTAAAATATTAAAATGATTAACTCTAGATATAATCTTGATCATTATAACGCAGTGTGAAAATCATAAAACAAAGGTGTGGACTGTCCATTATAGTTTTCCAAGAAATTTGTAATTTCTTTCAACGAATTCACCAATTTTATTTTAAGATTCTCGCATACCACTTACATAGTGTAGAAAAAGTATCGTAATGCCGAGGCAAAATGGACATTTTTTGACAGATAAGCTCGTATTTTGAGGCCCTGATATAAATAAGCGGATAAATATTGTTCCAGGGTGTAGTACATTATTTCCTTTAACACGTTGTGTAGTTATAATATACTTTTATACGTCCTTGATACCGAAAAATTGGCTTACAGCAAATCGTCTGATTCTCCGTCCGTCTATCTGTCCGTCCTTTCGTCTGTTCATCCATCCGTCCGTCCGTCTGCCTGTCCGTCTGTTCGTCCGTATTTCTGTCTGCATGTCTGTCAAAATCGCTAGCCGTTACTTCTTTTTTATTTATTGATTTTTGTTGGTTGTACATAGGTCAGTTAAAGAATCAACTTTACATATGTTTGAGAGGCTTACGTGCTAACTTGAGGTTGAGGATGCCCTATGCAGGTTCTAACTCAGAGAATATTTTAACGAAAATATTGTGGGAATATCTGTTTTACTTTCTCGTACACGTACGGAGTTATGTAATGCTGCGGACAATCGATTTCGAGATTTCAACGGAAATACACGATAACGGAAATACGCCTCCAGATTCCGAAAAAAGTGATTTTTTTTCAAAACGTCCTTCCGTCTGTTCGCCTGTCTGTCCGTTAGTCTATCCGTTTGTGAACCCACAAGCGCCTAAACCATACGTAGGATTTTTTTCCAAATTGATGAAACCCCTATTCATCTGGATCGAGTCAAATCTTTGTTTTTGAAAATCATTCTTTAAAATTTGGGGCTACTTTTCATGAAACCTCTAGGATATTTTCAAAATTTTCTGAAAAATAGCTTCAAATTATTTCTTTAAATTTCTTGTAAGAATAGAGTAAAATACACTTATAAATGTGGCGCAGATCCGATTTACACGGTTAACTCTGAATTTTCGAAAATTTCAAAAGTTTGAAGTTTTTCGGCGTCTTCCTACAACTTTAAAATTGGAGATAGCGATTTCAAGTAAAATTCTTTCTCCCTAGTTAGTTTTTTCTTCAAGGTCGTGCACATTTTCTGAAAATTTTAGTAGTTTTCTCGCAATATTGCGTGCAATATTAAAAATAACAAAAACATTTTCTTGAAAGCAGCTTGAATTTTTTTCTTTAAAATTTTGGTAGGGATAGTGAGAATGCTTCCTATAAGATGACATAAACACCACATTGCTCTATTCTTTTGTTTTTGATGTTGTTGTTTTTTTCAAAAATTACATAAATGTATTTTTTAAACTTTTTCTCACATTGTTAATATTCGCATTAGCGGCGATTTCTTTACATTATTTATCAGTACATGTGCTGTAAATAATGTCATATAAAGTTTCTCGAAAACTCCACAGCTTTCTGTGAAAATGAACTCAAATTTCCGCTTTTTGAGTAACGCTCAAATGCCATTTTCTCAAAAATTTTTTTCTTCAAACTTGTCCAAAGGATAGTGCTAATTGCATTGTTTAATATAACGTAAAGTTCATTATCACAATCATTACATACACAAATGTAATTTTTTAAATATCTCTCACACCGTTAATATGCACATTTTCAGAGATTTGTAAACACTATTGCATTTGTTAGTGGAAGTGCTTTAAATGACGTCCAATGAAGTTTTTCGAAGACTCAAAAATTGTTTGTGAAAATGAGCTTAAAATTTTGTATTTACAGTTAAACGCTTAAACGTAATTTTCTTAAAAACGACTTAAAATTTTTCAATAAATAATGCCATTTACGACGATGTTTTACTCTTGTTTAATATTCTTAAAGTAATATTTCGGTTCTACTTTTAGTAAACCAAAATGTTGAGGAAATTTCAAAACAACTTATTTTGCGTGGCGAAAGATGGACCTGGGAAAAGTATGTGGCAAGTCAGGAAAAATAGGCCACACCGAATAAATTAGAAAACTAACGAGTACGAGAAAGTCTGTGCCATTCTGTATCACCACTAGCTTTTTAATATCACTCGCGGGGTTAATATTTATATCCCAAGATTTCTTTACATATTACTGGATTTGTGAAAACAAGAGTAAGAACAAAAGATTTCTGATAATATTGTTCGAAACTCTAAACGTGTCAATGAAAACGAACTCAAAATTGCGTATTTGCTGAAAAGCTCAAACGTCTTTGCCTCAATCACAGTTTGCATTAAACTTTTGCAAATAGAATCACATTTTTTAAATAGAACCTCATATTTCTAATCTCCTAACATTTTTTAAAGTCATATGTCAATTCTAGTATTAAGGGATCGAAAAACAGAGTCAAGTTAACATCTAGTTAATAAGTAAATAAATAAAACTGAATCATTAAAATTAGTAAAAAAATTAATTCTTGCATGTACCTCGGGTGTTAACTTGTTCTAATGATCTCGGAAGACAAAATTCTCTCGGGCCAAACGCCTGGGCTATTAGTCGCCACTCGATCATTGAACCCTTATAATGTCTTTGGCGCATAAATAACTATTTTTAGGTGCCATAGGGAGCAGTTGGGAAGAGGTGGGGTAATAGTCCAGACTAAAGAGATTTGGAAAAAAACTAGTGCAAAAAAGTCTGTGCCATTTTGCAGAACCACTACTTTATTTATTGTCTGAATACATCGCATTAACCTTATTGTCAAAAGACTTGTTTTTCCAATTTGTGTATTATCACTCGAGTTTCTGTTTAGGTCCTACGTGGGAGACTAACCACAATTAAACAACCGATATCCCAATTGGTACCGGTTGCATTTTTTCTTTCATTCCTCCTTAGCAGAAGTAAAGTAACTGAATTATTAAATGTTATAATGCAAGAATTATATTTTTTTATTGTTTTGGTACATATTTTATTTTAAATGAATTTCTATTAAGAACGCGGAAATGAAAAATTTAAAATTGGTCAGAATTAAGAAACTTTCCTCTACATAGGGTTGGAACAAATGTTATCATGCATGTTAATGCTTGTTTATTAGTAAAAGGAGGGCATTTCGAACATTTTTCGTGAGATTGGTTCTCGTCAATTCTTAACTTATATAAAACGTTTAACTTTTCTTGTTTATCGATCATTGTCTTTCAAGTGTAGTTTTGCACGGAATTTCCCAAGTCTGATGGGATGAAGGTGGAGATAATTGAGGTGAAGAGCAAAGAAAGTGATATGAGTATACCGTTAATCAGAATTCACCTCGCATGAATTTTACCTACTCAGTTATAAATACGTTTGATATGTCAATTTCTTTTAGTAATAATAATTTATACGTTACTGAAGCAGAAGGACTACATGTGTTGAGAGCTGTCACATTATTTGTTGTTAAACCAAAATAATGACAGTTTGTTATTAAATATATTTTATTAATATCATTTGGCAAGCTCTGACTTTTATATATTTTAAGAAAAAATTTCTGTGTTGACCAATTCATTTTACCTTCAACACGAGACGCTATCAGAAACGTTCCTGTCGCTGTGATATCGGCTCGCGGTCATAGTTTCTCGGTTTTACGACTCTGGGTAGTTTTGGGAGAAAGGGCTTAAGTGTACTTCTCCACAGATTACTTGCTTGAAATCGGTTACGTCCGACCCGCTCCTAAAGAGTTGTCAATGCATCTAGCTTTATCTACTGAGTGTAGCGATTTTAATTGATCATCCGGTGTGTATGGGAAAAGTTTTCGGGGCCAACTTAAAATAGATAAACAATTCCCGGATAAAATACAATTATTGAATAAGTTTTTCAGATTTTTACAATGCACGAACTATGACTGGAACATCCCTGGACTGGTGCAGGAATGTCCTGAACTATTGATTGAATGGGGGGTTAATTACTTTGAAAAACTGGAGCCCGGTTCTCAAGAACAGTTTCAAGAACACTCATTTTCAGAAGCATCACTTATGTCAGTGCCATAATCGGTCAATGTTACAGACGTATTAGATACAGACATGTGTAGATTACTTAGCGCTAGGTGACAAGAGTTAGTCAATATATTTTCTTTGAATAGCAACACTAGGATCCTACACAACATACATAACATTTCCTTATTTTCTTATAATTACACCTCTCATGGGGTTGTTTTTATGACCATTTCTAATATCCAAGAGTCTTTTACGTGGAATGAACGAATCTTATCACATTTTGATTTGAGTCTCATATTTTATCACCACCAAAACATTTGAATAAATTTAATCGAGTTCTTATATTTTTTACCAAACATTATCTTGGCTGTATTTTTATCTGTAAAAAGTTTATGCGTTATTACTAGTAAAGTTACCGTATATTAAAACAATTAAGTAACTAGGTTAACAATTTATTCAGGCAAGACATTTTATCAAACTTTCTGACCTTCGGTGCATGCCTAAAATATTGAATATCTCTCTCAGCTTGACCATTTGAATTTTGTATGGCAAGGTACAAAGGTCAAATGTGTAATTCCCTATTTTTTTCAAAAAACGACTCAGAATATTAAATAATAAGTTGAAGGACATTGTGTGACCCAAGCAGTTTTGGTAGACCATACTGAACAGATGTAATTTATTGATGAGAAAAAATAAGACATGTCCATTTACAGTGAGCACAGATGAATCAATATGAAGTCTATTACATTTTTACTTTTAGGTCATTCCCATGGATAGGAAGGAGTTTTATCTGATGCTCTACTATTTCTAGAACGTCCATTTCAATTTTTAGTGATTTCTCTATTTAATTATCTAATTCAGGTCATAATACAAAGCTTCGAGGTAAAGACTTCATTTTGGTTATTCTCAAATGTAATAATAATAATATTAATAATAATAATAATAATAATAATATTGAATTATATTATTATTATTATTATTATTATTATTTCCTTTAACTGTTAGATTCAGCTTAAGTCATTTTTTCAATAATGTTCCTGATGAAGCATCTAGTCCTGCGCGTATCAGATAAAAAATCATCCACTATTGGAATTTCTTCTAATCCTTTGTCCTGCCGTTGTCAGTTTCCTCCATTCAAATAATTAAAAAGTGAAACTAATGGTCAATTTGCTACATTCCTTCCATGTAAATTTTTAATACATCGTTCTCGCAAAGAATATAGTACATCCAATAGGTCCCATAATGTAAATTACTGGTTTGGCACCAACTTCATTCTTTGAAGATGATTAGGAGTGTTCCAAAAAAAGGTATGAGACAACTATTAATTGAAAGTGTATTAGAATAAATTCGCTACAATCAATTGTTAATTCGGTTCCACCAATTACGTGCCAATGAGGAAGAAAATGGAGGCGACAATATTCTTATGGAATGATCGATAAACCTGTTACATCAAGTTTCTATAATGGGAAATATTTTATATGCTTGTGGCCATTTTATTCGTAACCTGTTATGGGTTCTTAAATTGTAGAAATATTTAACTTATTTAATCATTAATATATGACCAGGTAATCTTTGCCCAAGATGAAGAGGATATGGTGTACATGCTAAGAAAGCTAATAGAAGAATATAATAAATGGGGATTAGAAATAAATTTTAATAAAACCGAATGTATGTGCATTGGACAAGGAATAACAGATATAGACGTGAACGGTAACAAAATTAAAAGCTGTAACACCTTCAAATATCTTGGATCTTTAATAAACAACTCGGGTACATGTGCTGCAGATATAAACTCGAGAGTAATTATGGGGAAGAAAGCAACCAAAGCTTTACACGGCATATTATGGAATAACAATATCCGCCAAGACGTCAAAAGAAGGATATTCCATTGTGTGGTAGAAAATATAGTACTATATGGAGCAGAAATGTGGCCACAAACACAAAAAATAAGAGATAAGATAAGGACAGTGGAAATGGACTACATGAGACGATGCCTACAACTTACTCGCAAGGACAGAGTGCGAAATGAAGAAATATGGAGAAGGATGAATATAATTTGTTCTATTACGAAGACCTTGGAAAATAGAGCACTACAGTGGTATGGACATGTTCAGAGAATGTCAGAAAACAGATGGCCACACAAGATCTTAAAATGGCAACCACCTGAGAGACGGAAAAGAGGAAGACCAGTTTTAGAATGGGAAAAATACATTCAGGAAGCTATGAAGGATAGAGGCCTCAAACCACGAGATTGGGAGGATCGAGAGTTGTGGAGGGTGAAAACGGCAAGCTCCTAAGGGGAAAATGCCGAAGAAGAAGAAGAAGAAGAAGATCATTAATATATGTGCAAGGGTATATTAAAATTCTAGAGTTCTAAAGTGACATGAGGAAACTAGATCCCTGCAAGATATAACGCCACAAGCTCAAACGGTAGGCGCGAAGGCACCGAGCACTGACGTTAAAGCTGTGAGGATCTTGAACTAAGGAGGTATCTCGAGAGTCCTTGCTCGAGGAGCAATTCCCTGGCAAAAGGTCACCGATTCATATCCTCGAGCTCCCGCTTCACCTCTGTCCCCGCTTATGCTCCCGCCCGCAGACCTGGCCCTCCGTCCCCCAGTCTCACGAGTGCTCTTTTTGATTAATGAGAACGATAGGCCCACGAAGCCTATTAATTGAAGGGCCTATCGAGACTTTCGTCGTCATCGTGAAGACGAGTATTATCATGACCTATATTTTTATCGGTCCATGTTAGGTGGGTGGCACAGGAACAGCCGCACTTGCTTTGTTCTGATGATTACACCAAGTTCACTTCAAAGACCACCCAAGTTAACAAGGGTTAAATGTCTCTTTGCTCCTCTCGAAGAAAGAATCGGCTGATAAAATTTACTTTGAGTACAATTTTGTGATTAAACATTAGCATTTTATTGTGAATTTGAAAGTTCTTGGATTTTTTGCATTATTAAAATTAAACTATTAATAATCACCAAATGTTAAATGAAAGTATATGGGAATCTAGGGGTTCCTGACCCACAATTAATATATTCATATTTACTTTTTTCTGTATTATCGAAGCATTTCAGAATAGGAGCACCTTACAATTGTACTGTTTTATCTTTTGCAAAAATGGATAGTTATTACTTTGATAGATTAAATTTTAAAGTTATAAATGATAAATTATTCAAAAGACTACAAACGTACTTTGTTGTAGGTCAATACGTCGAGGTACTTGATCCATGTTATCCCATGGCCGAGAGGCTGGGTCACCGCTGGTCGGCCAAGACCCATAGCTACAGGTCTTGGCCGACCCGGGCTGCCGAACCAAAGAACAGGAACAGGAACTTTATCCATGTACACGGGGATACACATAGAGATACACGACTCAAAAAATAACTTAATTTCTACTGCAGGTTACGACACTTAGTTGTAATTTAAATAGTGTTATTTAATATTGTCACTTTTATTTCAAAACAAAATCTTGGCTATATTACTTTTAAGAAATTCCTACATTATTGTCAGGGCCTAACTTGCCTTCTTTGCTAAGAGAAAACGTCTTCTTTATTTATGCATGTTAAATAGATTTCTTCATTTTATTTTCCTCTTACGCCGATGCATAGCTTCCATTAATGCGCAAACGAATACGAAAATAATTGAAGCATTATTTATACAAATGTAGATAAAGATATAATGAACAGTAGCAGAAGTAATATAGTTAATAAGAGTTACATAAAATGACATGATTTGGAAGAATATTTACTTACTTGGTTTGAAATTTACTTGCATGCACAATATTGAAATGAAGATATTACCTGAAATGGCTATTCCCGCCAAATTAGAAATCCACTGGGAGGAATTTAGGGTTGCCGATGCCTACTCATCAACCATTTCCTGTGGGTATGAGAAAATTCCCTAAGTTAAGAATCTTTATGGATAAAGTATCTCTAGTTCCCTCAATGCATTTGAAAATGTGCAGCTTATTTTTAAAGTAAACGCTATTGCTAAACAATCTAGTTTTAAGAAAAAAACTCATAGAAATTAGAATTGTAAGAAATTTTAATAAGTTTCCTGTTGCTTAAAGAAAGATAACGATGGTGTCAAATGAATGCTAAATCCCCAATTGTACGAAATATTTTACGTTATATTATGCTGTTTGCATAGTACAGAGCAGGTATTGTAATGCTGCAGAAAAAACCGCGATTATTCGTTAGTAAACCTCATTTTCTGGGTCCCTTGTATTGCAGGGTCCCTCCCCACAAATACTGCAAGAACCTAGGTTAAAATATTTATACCTTACAAAAGTTCTTTACATACAAAAAAAGTATCAAAGAAGTTCCTCGTACATTACATAACACGTTGCCACAAACAACAGTCTCTTTCTTTGAGCCATGTTGTCGCATGACGGTCACCTGTGTCATAAAGTGACGCACTGAGAATGAAAATACAGTCTGTACACGCAGAATGATAATACGTGGAATAACACAATTAAATATTGGAATTTACACTCAAAATCGAAATTTTTTCATTGTTTTAGGGTTTCCCGACTACTTGCACATCTAGTGAAACCATTAGACACCTCTAATTAGGCCGGGACCTACAGAGTTTTCTTTTCATATCTGTGCGCATTACAAATTAGTGATTTAAATTTATTTTCCTAATATGTTGTGTAGTTACAATCTACGATTTATGCACCCTTGATACCCAAGAAGTGATACTGGCAATCCGTCTGCCCATCTGACCGTTCGTCTGTGAACACCGCACTAGAGCCTAAACCGTTCTAAGGATTTTTGCAACAATTGGTAGGCCTCCATCGATCTAGTTGATGTGACAGTTCCACGAATTGGAAACAGGCCCTCGAATTTTGAAAGATACTTTATGTGAACCACCAACCAAACTTCCAATTTTTTTTTAAAAATGGCACCAAATTTTTGAATTAAATTTCTTTCTCGATGGCAGCAGTGACGTACGTACGTTTTTAATAATAGTACAAGACCGATTTTCAATCTTACTTCTGAATTTCATAATTGCAAAAGTTTTAAAGTGTTAAGGTACACAGACAGACGGACGGACAGATAGACAGATGGACAACAGACAGACAGAACAGACAAACAACATACAGACAGAAATACAACAGATAGAAGGACAGCAGACAGACGGACAATAGATTGACGGACAACACAGACGGACAACAGTCAATTGGACAATAGACAGACAACAGACAGACAGCATGACAGACAGACAAACAGACTGACAGACTACAGACTGACAGACTACAGACAGGAGGACGGCTAACCAGACGGACGAGCAGATAGACCCAGAAGCAGACGGACAGACAGGATATTTTAACAACAGGACAGACAGGACATTTTCAACAATTTTTACATTTCACCTTACTTTGTAATAAGAGTGAACGGGAAATTGGCGATTTTTTGCAGAAAAATTGTCGGGCTCTGTAACGCAAAAACTATTAATCAGGTTCCTATACGTAGGAAATTACTTCTTCTAATACATTGTTTAATCAGAATCCTTATTTTGTAGGTCTTTGATTTCGAAATACCGATTGACGGCAAAAGTCTGTCTGTCCGTCATCTATTTCCAACGCACCGGAAGAGGTGACACAGGGGATCAACTATTCTCACTGCAGTATCTCTGACCAGGGATCCTAGCTTCGATTCCAGACGGTGGCAGAATATTCGACACTAGCAGAGAGCTAGATTGAATTCAATCGCTGCCTGGAGAATTCTAGTGGCCGGCTGCTCTGATCGGTACTTTTCCCTGGTTTTTACGATCAATAGCAGGCTAATGCCGAAGCAATGCCCTAACAAACGGGCCACGGACCACCCAGGATTTTTCCTTTCTCTTCCTTGTTCTATCCTCACCCCTTACTTACACCCATCTATACTTATATGCATAACACTAACACACATGACGGGAGACCGGGCGGGAGCTTAGAGTTTGTCCGGGTTGGGGCAGTGCCTCTCTGGTGGGTGCCTCTCTGGGAGAGGTAGTTTATCGCCCGATCTCACCATCCAGGGGGGGGGGAAGATAATCACCACCTCACGAGGGGAAACATGCACTACACACGGAATGATGACCTTAGCCGCTGTCTCGCCTGGAATCACTAATCAATTAATCTATCAAAAAATGTCGCAAACGTTAGCGCCTAAACAGTTCAAAGTATTTTCTCAAACATTGATTTTCCTCTATTGATCTGCACGAACTCGAAGCCCAGAAAGTTTGAACGCATATTTTGATATTTTGGAGTACTTTACATAAAGCCTTCACATTTTTAAACTATTCTAAAAAAGATTCTAAGTTTTTATTAAAATTTGTCCCCGTTTCGCCTAAGAAACTCTTGAAAAAATTGCATAAGTCTCATTTTCGTTGAGAACTCTTATTTTTTGAAAATTGTAAACGTTCAGAATCTTTTCTGCGTGTTCCTTCAACTAAAATTTGTCATTAACAAAATCATTTGTCCACATACAAATGTTGATACATTGAAATAAGGTCACGTACAATTTTCGGAAATCTGGATAGTTATTTTGAAATATAGACATTTTTTAAACAATTATTTTCTCAAAAATGGGGTCAAACTTTTTATTAACTTGTGTTGGTTATGTATAGTAATTTTTGCTCAGTAATATGGCAGAGGCCCTATTTTCATTAAGAGTTTTGGAATTTTGAAAATTGCAGAAGGTTATATTTTTTCAAAGTCCTTTCATACTTTAATATAAAACTATAGATTTTGTATATAATGTATCCTATTCCCAAATATTAGATCTTGAACTCAGTTTCAAACTATTAGCAATTTTCGTGATATTAAATTATATGGTAACAAAGTTTAATTTTTTATCCTACGCTACACTGTCAATATCGGAGATTGAACTTCCACTCATAGTACATTCTATTTATAAATACTAGTTCTTTATATCATTTCATATACATAATTTTCAAAATATAGTCGTTTTCACCTAATTTTAAAATATATTGTGGCTAAGCTCAATTTTTTTGAACACCTTCAATATTTAAACTAGAGATTTTTTAATACTACCTATTTGATAATACGAGATCTTTAAATCATTTTGCATACAGTTCTTGAAAATAAGAGTAGTTAATGCGATATTTGAGAGAATTTTCGTGTGATAAACAACGGAGAATTTATTATGCAATGCTTAAAGACGCTTAAAGAACATGCTTAAAGAAGAGTAATAATGTGTACTATGTCTTACAAAAGATCTTTCAACAGCTGGCCTCACTTTTGCCTTAGATATTAACTTTTTGTTGTGAAAAAATAAATGCCATCATACCCCGAAAGTTATTGAAATAAAAATATACCAAAATTCCTCACTTTTCACGACGCAAATCGTCGTTTCCGCGGGGTCTGTGCAGCCCCGCCTATTGTGAGAGAGTATCCGCTGAGGGAACAAATGCTCCTACGGTATGAGTTCCAATCCAGGGCAGCGAAACACTAAGCTAATGACATCGCCCACGCCTTTGACGAGCCCGCAATACCGCGCGGCGCGGTGCCTATACTTCCGGGCACTATTTCTTGGACTTTCAGAAAATGATGCTAAAGTGTACCCACAGCAAGTAAGAATAGTTAACTTTATATACCCACCTTCTATTATTTTTTATAAACACATCAATGTATGGTGGTTCAGTTGAATGCGTTTGTAATACACTCCAATTAACAGTCAATTTGATCATTATCCATGCTGGTGTCACCTGGTGATTTAGCTTCATACAACAATATCTGTGTCTATCATTGGTTTGTTTGACAAGACGGCTCTGACCGACTCGGAAGCCAATCATTGGTTGATTTATATTAATATAATCAATCATAGCTTTCGGGGCCGCTAAAAGTCTCCTTGCCGAATACGCCACATTGGTAGGTGCTTTTGATGAAGCTCAATTTTTGGCGAATTGGCAGCATTTGTCAAATTAAATCTAAATGCATTAGACATTTTTAAAAAATTAAAATTTAATTGAAATGATTAAACTCTATAATCGTAAATTTTAATTGATGTATAGATTAATGGGTTTTAATATAATAGATTTAATTACGTTTATTAATCGTATAAAATAATCAATTTTCGTACTAATTGGGATTGCCTAGTGGCTAACTTACGAGTAAACAAAATAAATCCACAGATTTAGTATACTGGAACACAATGTTCCCGGAAATGAACTTTGTTTTCCGCCCAGCAAACTGTCAATGTCAATGCGAGCAATGACAGCACAATGCGAGTCGTTCGCTGAAGCAAGGGTTGTCCAAGGTGTCAGTGATAACAGGCTGGCCAAAACTGTCATTTTTTTCAGTAACTTCGAGTGCGCGACGGCAGCTAATTTTTTCCCAGCACATGTAAATAGTCAATATCTTTCAATAGAAAAACGGCAGGATAGATTTAGACCTAAACCTGTTGACAGTTCCCTGACTGGAAGAGGTAGATATGATGAATATTACAATATTATATATAATAATAATAATAATAATAATAATAATAATAATAATAATAATAATAATAATAATAATAATAATAATCTACATTATATTTCGTTCCACTGTGCGTTTGGTTGTCTACGCTATGAACTATGCGGCGAAACTTAAGTCAAACAAGTCTATATGACAATAACTGATAATAAATTGTATCAAAATCAAAGGTCTTTTTGTAATTATTTGCATGTGTGAGTGGTTCAAATGATTTCTTAATAAGGTTCTCGAGAACTCACAAATTTTCTGTGAAAATGAGCTCAAAATTACGCGTTTTGAGAAAAGCTTCAACGTTTTCCCAAAAACGGTTTCAAATGTTTCATTAAAAATTTGCATATAGAACCAGATTTTTTTCTCTTCTATGGTATTCCCACAGTCATATTTCAATAATTATTTTATTAGGAGACCGAAAATTGTGAAAAAATACGCTTTTGGATAAAATGATTTGCTCAATATAAAAATTATATGAAAGTAAACTGAACCAATGTCTTAATTGCTACATACCGTGAATATTTAATTATTCTACATTTTATTTGGAATTAATTAATTTTGAGAAAATTATTCCTTACTGAATGCGTTATTCATAGATTTTAATGTTAAATGCACTTTTGCTTTGGAAACGAATGGTATCTACGTCACTGAAATACATAGGTTCAATGCTGCAACACATTCAATAGTATGGATAAAAAGGTAGCTTTTGATTATTTCGCATTTCCAAATAACAGAGACAATTGATTCGACCTCATTCAACTTCATGAAAAACTTAGAACAGATGAACCCAATGACGTATACATTAAGATTGTGGGTATGAAACCCGTGTAAGGCATGAATGACTTACGTTGTTCGTAGCGTGGGGTGCATCCGCGTTCCTCATGTCTTACACCTGTACCCTAATTTTTTCATAACCTCTTGGCCTGACAATTATACGTGAGATGCGTGTGCAATCTTTGTGTTTAATTGAGGAACTGGATCCCTATATCCAAAACAACAGTACAACCACCGAGATGGGGCCAAGGGATATCATGCGCAAATCTGTAAAGGTAGAGAATCGTGATAGACATATGTGAACGTCTGGGAGTGCGAAAGTGCTCTTCAATGGGGATGTTTGCAGAGGAGAGGTAGGTACATCGAGAGGCCCTGGTAGGCCAATTAAGGCGCCGATAGGTAGCAGCTGGGAAGAGAGTGGGACAAAACCGAAAAGCTTGCCCACACTAGAGAATAGGATACGAGACGATAAAGTCTTTGCCATTTTGTAGCAACAATAGTTATTTTTTCGTATACGTAGTATAGAGAAAGTTATGTAATGCTACGGAAAATCGATACAAAGATTTCAAAAGATATACACGTTTTCATGTTGTTTCCCTTCGTTCTCTTGATCCGTTCGTGTATTTTGCTGTTCTTCTTTTAAACATCCCTCTGACTCTCCTGTCAATACTATCACTAGGTTTGTTTGTTGTTATTTTTCAAATTTAATATTTCCCAATCGATTTGGCCCTATGCGAGGCCTTGCAAGTTTACCCTTGGGATATTTTTAATCTTTACTTATATTTTTTTACAATTGTTACTGTTTTACTAAAGTTTATGACAAAAAAGTACAACAGTACGGTCTTGAATTTTTGCCAAAGAGACCAACTTCGCACAACCGTCAGAATTAAGGTCTATTAGTGTTGTTGCAATGATGCTTAAGATTGATAAAGGCGGTGAGGAGATTCAGAGAATTTTGTACCCGAAAATCAGAATGGATGAATGGAAGTGTATGTTATTCACATCTGTGTCAGGTTAGATTAGGAACTTTTGAGCTAAAACTTGGTAAGTACTTCAGGATTAATATCTAGTTGAGCCGTTCTGAAGATCATTAAGTTATTTTATTTTTGTCTATTCTTTACAAGAAGTCCCGGAGACATTTTCAAAATTGTTGGGACAATGTCTGATTTTTCTTATATTTTTTGTTTGAATAAAAGAAAGTGCATTTGTAGTTTTGATTTATGTATTTAACGTAAAAAACAGTTAAAAACTATGTATGACGTGCTATGGGGAGAAGTGTATTCTGTGCACGTTTTCTGAAATTCTGAGAATACCCTAACCAATATACAAGATGAATTCTGAATATGAATGAAATTAATATTTTTGGCAAGATTTGATGAGAAAAACTCGCTACAGTGTAATAAAAGGTATTTCCAAAGGCAAATAAACTAAACAGTTGGTCTATTATCCCTCTTCGTTCCTGTCGTGCAGAGTCGTGGAGGATTTCCTGCCGAGAGAACATGGAGAATGATAGTAAGTAATCCCGTGTGGTCTACCATCTCCACACTTATTCTCTTCGTCAGGGGGACAAGTCCCCAGGGTGGGCACTTATGCCTCTTGGGCTTTTATCCGCACCCCCCGCCGACGCGTTAACGCCCACAGTCTGACGACCGGATCCAGCCGGGACCCAGTTTGTCCTCGCGGCAACCTCACCATACAATGCCTGGGTGGAGGCCGCCCTGCTAGCTCAGAGCTCCTAGCTACCCAGGCTAGTACCGTACAGTAGCATACAAATCGATGAAAGTGTCCATATAAACGGAGTGAGAGGTATTTCAAAAAAGTTACATTTGTGTAATTTTTGGAAAAAGACAAATGAATACACCAAAATAAACTTAACGTCATATTAAACAGTGCAAGTAGCACTATCCATTAGAAATATTTGAAGAAAAAATTTGTAGCCATTTTTGAGAAAATGGCGTTTGAGTGTTTCTGAAAATGCGGAGTTTGGAGCTCATTTGTACAGAAAACTGTTGAGTTTTCGAGAAACTTTATTTGACATAATTTAAATCACATGTACTCATAAATATAATAATGTAAAGAAATTGCCTTTAATGTAAATATTAGCGATGTGAGAGACAATTTCATTTTTAAATTTTTTGAAAAAAAAGAATAGAGCAATATGGCGTTTATGTCATGGTATAGGTTACGTTTGGCACTAACCCTAAGAAACATTTGAAGACAAAATTTGTAGCCGTTTTGAGAAAATCTTGTTTTTGTAATTTTTTAAAATTGCAAATATTGCATGCATTATTGCACGAAAACTACTAAAATTTCTAAAACAATGTACCTGACGTTTTGGGAAGAACTATTTATGCACAACAAATTTCATATGAAGGAAAAATCTGTCTTCAATTTTGTAGTTGTATGAAGACGCCGAAAAAAATTCAAGCTTTTGCAATTTTCGAAAATTCAGCTAACCGTGAAAATCGAACCTATGCTACCTTTCATAAGAGTATTTTACTCTATTCTTACAAGAAATGTAAAGAAAACATTTGGAGCCGTTCTTGAAAAAATGTTGAAAATGTCTGGGGGGCTTCATGCAAAGTACCCCCAAATTTTAAGAACGTTTTTCAAAATCTCAAAATCTGTAAATGCGAAATTTACGCGTTACTGTAAATGCGAAATTTAAAGCTCTTTTTCACAGGAATCTATCGAGTTTTCGAAAAACTTCATTTGAAGTAATTTGAAGCATTTTCGCTCACAAATTCAATTATGTTTTCGAATCCATTGAAATGTGGTTCTAGGTTGTCCGGGATGAGCCCCATATCAGTCGATGAGGCTGACGTTTCGGCCATCTTGTTGTGGCATTCTTCAACGCTACTCAACTTACATGAAAACGAATCTGCCTTGTCAATTGTTATAGTGATTGTAGTTATTAACATTAATTTATCAAACGTAAATTATTAAAACCTTGTATTACATGAAAACCTTTGAAAGACCTTATGGCCGAGAAAGGATGAATAAATATTTAAAAAAAAAACTATTTCAAGAAGTCTACCGCCAGTAAGGGTGTGTATCAGGTTAGATTTAGAAAAGAATCGAATATAGTCAATATACACAGTCCAATCCCATTAATGCGACCACCGCCTATGTCCGACCTAAACGTGCTCATGTCCACCTGCAAGGGACAGCACTAACATTAGAGAGTACATAAAGCCTGTCGAGTTGAAACGGAAAACAGTGAAGAAATGGTCGCAATGCATAAACGGAGCTTTTTTTTATCGAATGTCTAGAAGATCATGATCATTGACTTTTGTAAAGTATTCGCATGCCGCCGTGGTTGTATTCCGTGCTTGGCAAAATTGCGATATCCAAAACCGATGCCGAGGCATCTGTGGCGCACCACGGCCATAGATGATAGGGTTGGTTGGTTAGTAACTCCGGGAAGCGACAACATCTTAGGTCATTAGTCCCATAAGTGTAGTGCATGCTTTTCCTCGGGAGATGACGGTGTTCTTTCCTCGCAGGATAGCGAGATCCGGTGCAGACCTACCGTCGGCTAGCGGGGTTTCCCCATAAGCAGGACTATCTCACCAGCGGGGCATCACCCTAGCCGGGACAAGCTGTAAGCTCCCGACCGGTCTCCTGGAATATGTGGTAGTATAGTGAATGTTAGTGTAAGTGTGTGTGTGTGTGTGTGTGTGTGTGTGTGTGTGCGTAAGGGGAGAGGATAAGACAAGGAAGAGGAAGGAAAGATCGCTCGCGGTCCGTGGCTCGTTTGTTAGGGTACTGCTCCGACATTCGCCTGGTGTTGATCGGAGAAACCACGGAAAACTACCGATCAGAGCAGCCGGCCGCTAGAATTCTCCTCCAGACAGCGACTGAATTCGACCTAGCTAAAAGGTAGGGTCGAAAATCCTGCCGCCGTCAGGACTCGAACATAGGACCTCCAGGTTAGAGGCGCTGCAGTGACATCAGTTGATGCACTGAGCTACGGCTCCCGGTAGTATATGATAGGGGAGATCGACGGGTGCGCAGATGTGTACGGGCGGTTAGGCATGTAACAGTACAGCAACGGACCTCCCAGATGAACCAAGCGGCTCCCGAGAGGATGTCCTCAACAACCGGTCATCGAACGTTGCTGCACATGGGCCTCCGCAGCAGGCGCGTGGTTCATGCACCCATAGTGATTGCTGTTCATCGGCGACGAAGGCCGGAATTTGCAAGACAATATCGCAACTGGACGTCCATTTAGAGGCGACAGGTGGCCTTTTCAAGTAAAACACGTTTTCTGCTCCATCGGACAGATGGACGTTGGCGTATGCGGCGTGAAATGTCTCAATGCCAACAGCCTGAGACATTCGTCGGACGGGTCCAAGCCGGAGGAGGGAGCGTGATGGTGGGGGTAATGATTTCGTGAAATTCTCTCAGTGATCTCGTCATACTGGAAGGTACAATGGATCAACAGAAATATGCAGCCATCCTTGGGGACCATGTCCACTCCTGTATGCAGATCGTTTTTCCTCAGTAAGTCGGCATCTATCAGCAGGACAATACAACGTGTCATACAGTTCGTGGTGCACATGCGTGGTTAAAAGAACATCTATATAAGTTAACAGTACTCCCTTGGTCAGCAAACTCCCCCCATTTTAAACCCAATCGAGAATCTGTGGGAACATCTCGACCAGGCTGTTCATGCGATGAATCCGCAACCGAGGATCCTGACACAGACGGTCAAGACACTGGAGTAGGCATTGCTCCACATCCCTGACGGTACCATTCGGAACCTAATTGACTGTCTTCTCGCAGCGGTCAGCGCGAGGGTGGTTATTGCGGTTATGGTGGGTGCGAAAGGTGGTTATTCAGGATTTTGATGGGTGGTCATATTAATGTGAGTGGACTGCGTATAAAGGTCGAAGAGTGTTTTCAAATGCAAAGATTAGTGATGTCGCGGCGAAATATCCAGCAAACGTTTGGTATATGTGTACTTTCATTAAAAGAGTCAGTGATTATAATTATTAAAAGTGGTGGTTTACGTTTTAAAGATAAGAAGAAGAGGAGGGTTTCTTTGCCTTAAATCCTAACATATTTAAACAGATATTCTAAATTATAAAATATTTCAAAAACATTTTCAGAAACTCATTCAACTTTGTGTTCGCAGTGAACAGTGATTGTACTGTTCCCGAATTTGTAAACCTCCTTCATTTTACTTGTGGTCGAGACTTATTTCTGAACGACATGAAACAACGATTTAGGAGTTTTCTATTTTCCTTGTAGAGAGTATGTGCAATTTTTCTAATTTTTATACAGCGATATCCCTCACAAATCTAATTTTTGGCTCGTCTTTGCGACTCGAAATTTCAAGATAATCCCAACTTTCCTAGTCATTTTTAACACCATTGAGTTTTGTGTCTTGGATGTTTCCTGCAAACCTTCATTCAATGGTATATCTTCAAATTATGTATTCACTTTTTCAAAATTTGAGTAATTGTTGAGTAAGAACACTAAGAGGATGAAAAGGTTTGGTATACCGCGCAATCCCACAAGTTTGTTTTTTTAGTCTCTTGGGCGTTGTCTCGTTGCAAGTTATTCCAGAGAACGGGAAAGTGTGAGTCGGATAATGTTGCAATATTTTAATATTTATGGAAGGGATCAAAATTATAACTTGTACTGTCTCGCATGAGATAAACGTCAGATAGAGAAAATATTGTAAAGTTGCAGCAAAAAGGCGATATTTTGGAGACAAAAACTCGTATTGTGGGGCTCTGATATCCAAAAAGTTAATAAATCCTGTTCCTATAATAAATAACTTCCTCTAACAAGTTGTGTAGCCATTATCCACGTTTTGTGGGTTCAGCAAGAGAGTAGTCAGTGATTCCATACCTTATTTCGCGATGAGTTCTGCATTGCTTGTTTGTATTCTGCTTTATAGATTTGCCTGCCAGAAAAGGTAACTCCTACATAAATTTTATTGCTTTCTCTCCTTTAGAACGATCAGTGATAACAGGAAAACGTCTCTCCCTCCCTCTCTCTCCCTCCCTATCTCTCCCTCTCTCACCCCCTCTCTCTTCCTCTCTCCCTCTCTCTTCCTCTCTCCCTCTCTCTTCCTCTCTCTCCCTCTCTCTCTTCCTCTCTCTCTCCCAGTACACTGAATTAAATGACATTAACGCATTTTCATTTATTCTTTTGATTTTTGAAAATTACACAAATATTTTTTTAATGTATTAAAAAAATACATCATTAATATTTACATTTTGAACTTTTTATACATTATTGCATTTGTTAGTGTAAGTGTTGTAAATTATTTCCAAGGAAGTTTGTCGGAAAACTCAAAAAAGTTTTCTGGGGAAGTTAGTTCATGATTGGGCACTTTCAGAAAAACTCATGCTAGATTTGCTCTCAAAAAAAGACTCAAATTTTTTCAACGAATATTTGCTTATTGGACCAGATTTTACTATTATCTTAAAGTAATATTTCAATTCCTCCATCAGGGACCGAAAAGTTGGGAAAATGTGAAAAAGTGTCCTTTACGAGTCAATAAATAGCAGCTGTGAAGAGGGTGGAGCAAAACCGGAAAGCTAGCCCAGATTAATGACGTTAGAAAACGAACTAATACGAGAAAGTCTCTGCCATTCTGTAGAACAACTAGCTTCTAGATATATTCCTTGGTAATGTCTTCCTTAAGTTTGCAATTGTTTATATCCATTGTACTGTTTCTGTATGAAGTATTCTTCTCATAGTTGGGAAACATAAGACAAATAGGAGCCGTGCGAATATTTCGCTCTTTGAAAGTAATATTTTTAAATGAAAATAGCTTTATTCTGGAACAGAACTTCAAATTGCCAGGTTGTGAACATATGATGAGCGTGAGCGTCTCTTCTCATATTGCAAAGTGTTTATTAACTAACAGAAAGACAGAACCATGCGATTAAATTGAGCGGAATATCAAATTTTAGTTTCACATCGATTTCCAAATTTTGCACGTTTCTGGTCACCCGTGCTATGGATTGCGGTATCTACAAAACTTAAATCTCCAAAACTACAATAGAAATCCAGAGGAGTCTCATTTTGTATATAAAGAAACATCTCGCCTCCCCCCGGGGGGAAGCATGTAGAACAAACCGATTAAGAGTTCTTCGCGATGGAATAGCATAAAGTGTGGTCGAGATTATATATGTACCTTCTGATTCCATTGTACAATAATCTACAAAATTCTACTTTTCCACCTTAAATTTGTTTGATGCCTGTCAGAAGAGTAAAATTCCATACACCACAGCTATTTCATGTCGAAGGAGTTTCATGTCGAAGAAGTCATAAATCGTTCAAAACAGTCATCTTTTTTGACATTACAGAAAAGCGTATTAATTATAAAAATGTGTGTCTCTAAAAATAAGATCTCTTGCACTGCGAGAAAATAGACCGACCGTGGAAACACATTATCTTTCCTTTGCCCAATGTGATCAATTGCCAAACGTATGAGCTGTCATCTTTAAGGGGAGAGGGTATCATGTTAAATGTTAATGTCCATGTTAAATTTGCTACTATTGATGTATGTTTTCTAGAAAATGGTTAACTAGAAAATTTTGAAATTTCACTTACTTAAAAATAATACATTTTTTATTACGTTGGCTTTTTTTTGAGTTGATTAAAGAATATTTAGTATTTTTTTCAATTATAACCATTGCCCTAACTTTTTCAGAATTTTTTCAGAAAACATAATTTTGTTTTTATTATTGAAGAATGTTCATACAAATGTCAATTTATTTCCAATACAATAAAGAACGTATTCTGAAAGTTTCAATAAATTGTGTATAATAGTTGCTGAGAAAAGGTACATTAATTACCAAATAAGAACATTTTCGGGAAACGCCATTTGCAAAAAGTCTGTACTTGCCGGTACTGTTTTCACTTACATTTTGGCGCGAATTTCAATTTTTTAAGCTGATTTTTAATATTTGTTCACTATCGCCCACATTGTTCAAAAATCTGAAAAAAAATATACGTTATAGAATGTTATAGGACTTATTCTCGAGGGGGGGCTGTTGAGACAGTACTGCAACATTATCACGTCGAAAATCAATTTCAATTTTTTTATACATGAATTTGGCATCAAAATTGGTTGACAAAAATATCTTCAAATTCAACTATTTTCACCCTTCTCTTCAATTTCTTTCAGCCTAATACATGCAATAGAAGCTGAGAAAAAATAAAACATGAAAAACACATTTCTGGTTGTATCTCTGCAACAAATTGCCCTAGGAAACTGATTTTCTGTGAATCTACTGAATTTTTAATCTCTCACCTATGAGCATCACAATTAACGATTTGGTTTGAGGGCAATTTTCACCGCCTTATTCGGCTGTCCCCTTTCAGATTCCTATCATAATTAGAAGCTGATAAAATGTTTCTTATATATTAAAAAAATATACTTACGGGAAACTGGCTTCAAACTTCAGACACCAAAAGAGACCCCATAGCTTACAATAAGCATAATAAATTCTTTCAATAAATTTTTCAAGACAGATGTTGCACAATTCTTGAATAACACATTATCTGACAAAATTCCAGATCAAATAGATATATTAAGTTCAAGATGTCCACGGTCCTTAGAAAATTTACTTACTGTATTTATCATCTCCAAATATTATTTTTTTCTGACGAACATACTTGTGACACTGTATCAGTGAAGGAAAAAAAATAAAAATACTTATAGTTAACGTATTGACATGATTCAGAAACTATTACTATTACAAACTATTACAAACAGAAAAGTCTAAAGATTCAAAAACGCAAGTAAAAAATTGCAATTTTGAATCCAAAACTCTTTCCGGGTCCCCTTGAAGAAAATTCACTCCTCCTATGTTTGAACCCCTGAACCTTATAACTACTTTCGTATGAACGCCTTCTAACAGTGCTGTTTTGTGTCCGCAGTATGCGAATACTTCGTGCACGCGGATTGCCAGGACTTCGCGGTGGCGGACTGCAAGGAAAACGCCACCTACGTGCCGGGCAAGGAACTGTCGAACGTGCACCACCAGCACCATTGGCGCGAGGGCAACCTGCCCAACAACTCCAAGTGCGCCGTTTGCAAGAAAACGTGCTGGTCGGCAGAATGCTTGGCGGGCATGCGGTGCGAGTGGTGCGGCATTACGGTAAGTCTCTCTTCCCTTTGCTGTTTTCGAAGATGACCCCAGTTTCTTGATCTCCAAAAATATTGATCTCTAGGAAACAATTGAGGACTTTTTTCGAGAGTAGACGTAGTCAAATGAAACAATTTTGAATTTACATATTTAAACATTGTTCTTTAGCATCAACAGCCGTCTGTAAAACAGTTTTTAAGAAAATATAAAGTATGTGCGACTTGTGGGCAGTATCACAAAAATAACCTTACGAATATTTTCCGCTCTCCTAAAATGCCAACTTCTGGACGAGGGTTACTCTTAAAAAATACACCCCAAATTATTTTAATATTTGCTCGTGATTTTTTTACCATATTTCTTTACCACTTGCCGATTTTTTTGGTGATTTAGGTCGCCGTCTTCAGAACAGTACTATACTTTTACAATAGTCCACATGCTTCCCGATATCACATCCATAACCAACAAAAATTCGACGTGCGGAAAAGGGAGTGGGGTTTCGTAGATATAGGAATAGCGTAAGGAAGTATATGCAGTAACACATTAGTTATTTATGAAATAAGTATCTTAAAACATTTTATTACAATTCGAGAATGGAGAATTATCAAACGAAGTCATTACGTCGAGTTTGATAAGCAATAAGAAGTAATAATAAATTACAATTCAAATATCGTACAAAGTTTTATCCGGTTTTTAAAATTCCAGTGAACAATGTTCATTTAAATTCGGTTATTCATACTGCCAAATGTGTCAAGTACTTAATAAGAAGGTAATGAATTATTAGTTTATTAGAACTACGAATAAGGGAATAACTTATTGTATCTAAAAAATTCTGTAAAACGTTCAAGTTGAACAGGAAGAATAAAACAGAACGAAACTTATATCTGTTTCATAAAATTTAGCTTTGAATAATCAAAATGTGTAAAAATGTATTACTGCCCCGAAGAACGTGAAATAAAAATCAAATAGTAAGAGATATGTAAAAAAACAATTCATTCACGATCTAATGTCTAGAATAATATTATTTCCTTGAGTTCTTTCTGATATTGCTAACAAGGACGCCAATTATTTGCCCAAAAAGGAATAGTAAATGTTTTAAATGTACGCATTCCTGAACGTAATCTGGATCAGGAATGAGCAGACGAGGAGCAACTAATCAAAACATATATTGTCCAATGGTGAAAACAAAATTGAGTTTGATATGAAATCGTGCAGTTTTTAATATGCTCCACACGCTCCTTTCAGATTTCTTCAAAACGCATTTTAACACATTCAATTAAATGCTTTTTTTTAAGAAATCTGAAAGAAGTAGCGTGCAGAACGTATTAAAACTACACGATTTCATACCAAACTCATTTTCTTCCACCAGTGGACAAAATGCGTTTTGATTAGTTGCTCTTCAGATGTGATTAAACGAACAACGCGTAGAAAAAAGTCATAAGCTCACTACTAAAATTATTTTTTGGATTGATATTACTTACAATATTGCAACGAATGCGAGCTCTTTGATCGTAGAAAGGCAGGAAACCTTGTACTTATTATGAATACATTATCACCGAGTTTTCCGAAGCAGTTTCTCGAAATTGTCCTACGCCTGCACTAACTCAACTTTGAAACTAACTCAGTATTTGAATCAGTTGCTTTAACTATTTTGTAAACGTACGTAGTATATACGGAGTAACATACATAGTAATATACATAATACAAAGAAAGTTATGTAATGCTGCGGAAAATCAGTTTCGAGATTTCAATGGAAATACGCGTTTTGGGGTCCCTTGATTCCGAAAAAGGGTTGGTTTCTTTTTCAAAACGTCAGTCCGTATGTCCGTCTCTGAACACCACTGGCGCCTAAATCATACGTAGGATTGTTTCCAAAATGCATTCCCGGGATAATCCGGTTCGACTCGAAGCTTTGAAATTTTGAAAAACATGATTCAAAATTACTTTTCGTAAAGGCTCAGAGACAATTTTTTTAATTTCCTGTAAGTATAGAGTGAAATGCATTTATAAAGGTGGCATAGACCAGTTTTTACTGTTAACTCTGAATTTTTTTAAACTGCAAAAGATTGAAATTTTTTCGGCGTCTTCCAACAACTACAAAATTGAAGATAGAGATTATTCCTTCAAATTAAATTTGTGGTCCATAATTAGTTCTTTCATTAAGGTCACGTACATTTTTTTGAAAATTTTAGTAATTTTCGTGCAATAAAAAATATCAGAAATAAGAATTTCTCAAAAAATCATACATTTTTTCTTTAAAGTTTAAAATTTAAGTTGAAGTAGTAGTCTTATAGGTACAATTTAGTACAATTACAAAAGACAGGGAGTGTCAACATTCAATAGACTTGATATTATTAAAATTAATAATGTACTAAATGGTGCAAAATTAGTTCAAATTTTCTCGTGTTATTTGTGATGGTTATGTAAAATCAGTAGCGGGAGTGAATGCAAGTTATCTTTCGCATTATTTCCCGTCTCCTTTTACTTTCTTGTGTACGTAGTGTAGAGAAGGTTTGAGAGGTAGTGCTACAAAATATCGATATTTTCACTGTCACATCGAATGTGATGGGTACTCTGATACTGAAAATGTATTTGTTTATTTTCTAAATGTTCTCTGCATCCTTCTTTGTGTCAGTATGTGAACAGTACTAGCGCCTAAACCGTATCCAGGATATTCTACAAAACGAATATTCTCATATCAACCAAATACGAGACATGGTTGGTTTCAATCTAATTTGAAAGCACTCGGACGGACAGTCGTTTTCGAAAAAGAACAAAACACTTTTTCACCCCCCCCCCCCATAAAGAGCATTTCTATCAAAATATCTCTATTAATTTTTGCAGCATTATATTAACTTTCTCAATACTGTATGAAAGAGAAAATAAACCTACCCGTTTGAGATAACTTCGATAGGCGTAGTATTTTTAAAGGAGTCTTACCTTCCCAAATTTCACCGAGTTTCCTTGAATTACAGTGTTAAATCGTGCTCAGGTTTATTGGATCTTGTATTTAATTTAGCTTATTTTATAAATTTAGTAATTATTGATTTCTGGATGGAATTTTGAAATATCATAAATACTTTATTAATACAATATTATATTAAACGATCTTCAAATCTGTTCGAATATTTTTTCTAAACGCATCTATTTGGAATGGAGATCCCATATCAAAATCTGACCCAAATAATCCTATGCGCAGCCCGTTTGCTCGACATATTGTCATACGTAATATAGGCATACGTCACTATTTTGTATGCTGTTACTATACATCAAATTAAACTGGTGTTGCTACACAATGGCATAAACTCTCTCCTAAAATGTAGTCCCCCTTTCTTTTGAGTGAGGGCTACATTATCGGTTTTGCCTCGTCCCCTTCCCGGTTGCCATCCAACGAGGCCTAAAGAACCATCTAGGGCTTCCCGCGGTAACAACCGCTCCCCTAGAAAATTATCAGTGAAGAACCCCCCCCCCTCCGAACAACATGCCCAGATCTCGGTCCTGTACATGTATGCTAGTCATAGCCCGTAGCCCAAAGTCGGGGCTCGTTCCATTGTTCTTGAAGTAGGTACCGGCTTTGGTAGCTAAGAACATCAATTGATGCCACTGCAGAGCCTCTGACCGGGGGTCCGATGATTCGAGTCCCGATGGAGGGAAGATTTTCGACTTTAGCTACATTGCGAGATCGAATTCAGCCGATGTATGGAGGAAAACTCTAGCGACTGGCTACTCTGATTGGTAGTTTTCCAGGGTTTTGCCGATCAACACCAGGTGAATGCCGGAGCTGTACCCTAACAAACGGGACCGCACTCCATCTTTCCTTCCTCTTCCTTCTCCTATCCTCTCCCCTCCTCCCCTCACACTTACACTTACCTGCTCTACACGAACCAGTCAGAAGCTTAGAGCTTGTCCCGGCTGGGGTGGTGTCCCTCTGAAGGGAAATACTTGTTTGTGGGAAACCCGCAAGCCGACGTATAGGTCGCCGCCGGATCTCGCCATACAGCGGGGGAAGATCACCGCCACCGCCCGAGATAAATCTTGCACTACGCTTACGGGATTAAAGACCTTAGCAGTTAACGCGCCCGGAATCACTAATCAATCGGAATAGGGAGCCAGTTCATCAGATTGCACACTTATCATACACAGTTACTTGTCAGGGCAAGTGGTTATGGAAGGATATTGAGATTAAGGAAGGTTTTAAGGAGTGATTTTATACACGAAGAACTAGAAATTTCACTTACGTCACAAACACAACTAAAACATTCATGCCCTAAGCAAGGTTTGAATCTACAGCCTTGGCGTTCGCGTACTTTGGCGCTCCTGCCTTCAACTCCTGAAGCCCCAGGCCGGCTGACTACCAACCAATTTGTAACGATTACGTAAAACAATTACGTTAATAATAATAATAATAATAATAATAATAATAATAATAATAATAATAATAATAATAGTAATAAGACCATTTAAAAACAGCCAAATATATAAATATGTACCAAACAACATTCAATATAACAAATACAGTCAACTCTGGATATAGTGAACCTCTGGAGACCAACATTTTAGGTTTACTGTAACAGAGGTTTACTATATCCTACAACCTCAAAATAAATAGTAGTTTATCGGTAATAATTGGGTTTATTGCTTCAGAGGTATAGTAAAATATCCAATATATAAAGCCGCGGGTTAAAAATGTCAATATCTTCGGCTTTCTGCTGTTTATTCTACACTCTCCACACTCTAAACATCTTAATGCAGTCTTAACATCCTCCAATGCCTCTTGCACTGTTAATGCACTTTCTTAATTTTATCCTATTTGTCACTACACTGCTTTTGTTTGTTTGAACTCTTTCACTACATTCACGAAGCCTAGCTTGATAGCTAGTTTTCAGCTTCTGGTTTGCGTCCATCTTAAGGTCCTCATCGTCACACACGCCAAGTAGTGATTAAATTATTATATGTGTAGTGAATGAACTAAGTCATGTTAAATGAGCTATTTGATACAAAAAAAATTAATTAATTAAATGTCCTTCAGTTCATATTCAGTTGAATCAACATTCATGATCCGTACGGTTGAAAAACATGTGGGAACAACATCGTCTATTGACAATGCCTCAGCACAGTCACATAATAAGATGCAACGTACTATATATGAAAGTTAGCCACAATAGATACTTTATAGTAGTATCAAGAGTTAAAAATTTACCTCACAATTAGCAGGGTCAATGTTACGAGACTGAGAGTTCATCCTTGTAGCGAATTGCAGATCCAACTCCCATCAAGATGGCACTGAGCGGTGTCAGTCAGCAGAAAATGTTCTGGAATAAAGTATTGACAGATTGCCTTAATTAACACAATGGTTTGTTTGTACCTCCCATAATATTTCAATTGATGGAGATGTTTTACGAAAAAAACATTTTTCACATTTTCTCGATTTTTCTGGTCCCCTATTAGTATAATTGAACTGACACTTTGAGAATATCATAGAATTGTAAAACATATTATTAAATGAAACATTTTGGGGGAAGTAATTTACTGTAATTTTTCAGAAAATGTCGTTTGAGCATTTCTGAAAATACGCAATCTTGAGCTCACTTACACACTTTGAGAGTCGGAGAAACTTCACAAGAAAACATGTTAAGTGATTGTGTTTTTAAGTTCGTTAAATTATAACATGCACTTAATGTGCATATTAACGACGTGAGATATTTAAGAAACTTGTGTAATTTGTGAAAAATCAAAAAGTTCAATGAAAATGGCGCATGTTACGTGATTTAAGTCATTACACTCTATCCTTGCAAAACGTATGAACCAAAAGTAAGAGCCGTTTTGGAGGAAATATTTTGACCACTTTTAATTGCCACCATTCCACCTAAAATTATGTGAAAACTAAAGTGGAACATACGGTTATAGTGAATCAAAGTCACTGGATCCTATCATGACTAATATATACATTCATGACTAATAAACACTACGTGATTCGGTTAGTGTGAACTCTTCACATCAGGTTTATTCCAATAATACTACGAGTTTACAGGCAAAGTATCTTATAACAGAATCAGTCATCGATAAGAAACTAGTTTATTTTTGTGTTATTGGATATAGGCACCTCTGATGTATTGAATCAAAAAATTTAGTTCTTAAAGATTCACTAAAAATAGAGTCGAGTGTATCTATCTTACGTATTTTTCATTATATGTATTTTGGGGAAGATGTAAAAAATGTTACATGTTTTCAAAAGCCTTAATATTGTTCTTAAATATTTAAATGTTTGACTATTTATTTTCAATGAAGTGAGCATAAAATCAGTAATTAAAGTCACCTCTTTGGTCACAAAATAAGATGCAACGTACTGTTCCTAAAAGTCAAAGTTAAACACATGTGACTGAACTAGAAATGGCGAAGACAGTTTGACAGTTTCAAAATAATTTCTGAATCGGTATTGGCTGAAAATTAATAATTATTAGTTAATGATAAAAATATGTAATTATAATTTCTTTTCTCTTGAATCACGTAATGCCTTTAACTTGCTTCGAAAAAAAGTTAACCGTGCATTCAATACCTTTTTTGGAGTATTTCTAAATACCTTTGGAATGAATGTACGACTGATTTACTAAATTTAAGTCACAGAAGAGCAAGATTCGATTGTAATCTGAATTTTAAAATGTTTTTAAAAAATAATTTTAAATTATTGTTTTACATTAATCAGGATTTACTTGTATGTAAACATTCTATTACTACTCATTTCTATTACTGAATAACGTTTGGTACATGGTTTCAGATAACTTACACAACTTTCTCAAGAATAACTTTCTTTTTCATTTTCTTACACGATCAGTTTAAAATATTCCGCATGGAATTGTACGAATTAAGCAGAAATTAATTTACATGATTAATTCTTGATTTGTTGAATTGTTGGTAGGCTGCAGCTCTGGTAAGGAATGTATAATGGGGTATCGTGAAGAACTGTATTTTTATCTTAGTGTAGTTATGGTACTTTTTTCGAGGCACTTCAGATGGAACTATCCTCAGAAACACGTTTAGTATTATTTCCGTAAATATTTGTAGTTTTCATCCTTATTCTTAAACAGTGCTAAATGTCAGTGCCAAATTTTCAAAATTCTCTTATCAAATAGCAATTTTTAGAAAAAGCATATAAGAGTGAACCTCCGAATATTCTACAAAAGAATGCGCCAGCATCTTCAGGGGAAATGCAACCCAAAGTACACCCGTGTCTTTCAACAAATGACTTTTCAGGGGCATTCATAATTCACAGACGCTATTTAGCATTCCTCTCTTGAGGGCAAGAATATTATAAATCATGCTTCCTTTATCCTTATCCTTATCTTTATATTTAAAACACTAAGGGTTTTAATTTAGAAAGAAGTTCGAGTTTGTACTCAGGTAAATTTTGTCATTTTTGGTTTAAATAAAAACTAGATAACCCTTAATGTGTTCACTTACTCTTATTAACAGACTAGCTGAAGTACCCGGCGTTGCACGGGCATTTATCACAGTAAATTATTATACAAGAAGAGGAATTAAATCTTTTCATGCCCTGCGGCGGGACCTACCTCTATCTCTTCCATTGTATCCCTTCTCCGCCCTACTCCCTGCCATGTTCTGCCCGACCACGCCACGATAGCTGTCTTCTCTTGACCCCCATTTGGAAATTTCCGGATTACCTCGCTCACTTTTCCACAAATAATTACATTTTTCTTATTTAAAGTTCCAGCTTCTAAACATTCACCTCATAACAAAAAGCAATAAACAAATCTAAACTACAAAATAAAATACTTGTAGACTCACATATATAATTTTTGTGGAATATACACATGTGGAACATATACACATTTTCCATTTTACCATTTTGAACCTAAGACCTGTGTAAATAGTCAAATTGAGATTCCTAATGAACAGCTGCCCTACTACTTAGAGAATTATTCACATTTCACCTCTTCTTGCAGTATTATTTTCAATGGGGCGAGTGAGTACTTCAGCAAGTCGATCTTCCCTCTGAGTAGCCGACTCAAAATTTCAGTAGACTACCCATCTCTTGACATTTGCAATTTGTTTTGACAATTGTGACACTCGTTTCGTCAAAAAATTCAGTTATCACAAATTTCTGTAAAAGAAGGCGTTGTTTATATTGTATACGATATCTATAAATTGTACATTTTACATTACTGTATATTCTGTACTGTATATTATTGTACTTTTTATTCTCTCAACCTACCTCAATTATTAAACACTTTCTATCTCACAATGATTTCTTGTCATTTTGTATATAACATGGACAAAGAGCAATGCAAGAACATTGGCCTTCTTTACCTCTTTAGTTACGGCGTTCTTTCAAATATTCTCACAGGAACATTACATAACCTTATTCAAACTCCAATGAATTTCGTAATAATTCTGGACACTGATGAAATCAGTAGTAGATCTCAGACGTCATCCTCTGGTGGCGCGTAGCTAAACTATTGGCATTGACGCATTCTTGAATCTGTGATGTAAGGCTAGGCGAAAACTGTCCAGAAAAGTAATTATTTTGAAAATATATTACTGTTTATGTTTCTAACTCATAGCCTATAGTACTCCAGGCCTTTAAAGGATGCTAGCACAAAAGTTTCATCGGCATTGGTTCAGTAGATTCAAAGATTACCGCGCTGGAAGACAACGCACTTCTGTCTTTATATATTAGTATAGATATAGATATAGATATAGATATAGATATAGATATAGATATAGATATAGATATAGATATAGATATAGATATAGATATAGATATAGATATAGATATAGATATAGATATAGATATAGATATAGATATAGATATAGATATAGATATAGATATAGATATAGATATAGATATAGATATAGATAGATATAGATATATAGATATAGATATAGATATAGATATAGATATAGATATAGATATAGATATAGATATAGATATAGATATAGATATAGATATAGATATAGATATAGATATAGATATAGATATAGATATAGATATAGATATAGATATAGATATAGATATAGATATAGATATAGATATAGATATAGATATAGATATAGATATAGATATAGATATAGATATAGATATAGATATAGATATAGATATAGATTTTATAGAATAAGTACTAAATTTTAATGTATTGAAATTAATAGAATAAAAGGTTACATTTGTTCGTTATTTCATTTGTTCATTTTTTTCGTTATTTCATTGTGTGGGTTGTAATCGATTTATTTCGGCGATTTCGTTTTAAAGGAAACATGTGAGAGTGAGGTTATAGTTAACGAGGTTATAGTTAATTTTTTGTTACTTTCTCGCTCTTACATCGTAAGAAGAGAAAGTTATGTAATCGTGCGCCGGAAAACGGCGAATATTTTTATGCAAATAAAACGCGTTTTTGGTGGCTTAAGGCACTTACAGAGGAGATCATTAGCTCATTCGTTGCCTCTCTACAAGAAAAATCGATTGGCACAATTCTTAGCCGGATCCCTCTAGGATATTGTGGAAGAATTCTAGAAAAACGCGTGCTCTTGATAGTTTCAATGCGCCTGCGAGAACACTATTGAAACGCTGTGAATTACTATACTCTCTTTCCGGTATTTACACCAGTCATTACGACTTGATTCACCAGGTTCACAGTCATTAAACCTAATTTTGTAATGAATTATCGAAAAAACCTTGTTGAGGGGCGTTATGCACCTAAAACACGTTTTGGGGGCAATTTAAAATCCACCTACGGGATAATCACATTTGGTTACTCTCGACGGAACGAATCGATTAGCTCTATTTTAGCAAATTCCTTCTAAAATATTCTGAAAGAATTCTAAGAAAAAACAAAAAATTTTGTCAGGGGAATTACAGCTCTGAAACGTGGAGGATACACTGCCTTTCAGGCTCAATGTAAATCCTTACGACATGATTTTCGCCCATGTTTTAATTATCTTGTTAGCAATTTGTGACCCAATAATAAATTGCATATTATGTAATATGATAGACTATATTTTATATTTTAATATAATAATATTGAATATGCAATAAGTAATAATATTATATTACATGTAACAACAACGATTACAAGTTGTAACTGTTGTTTCGTTTTCACAAAGCACGAATGAGAAATATTTCATTTCGTAAATCCTTTACAGATTTCTTGGTTATGTACGACAGCGTTTTGTTTTTCAAATTCTATATTTACCTACGAGGTATTCAAAATATGTAAAAATTTGGATGAAAATTCAAAAGCCTAAATCGTTCAGAACTTTGTCGCCATTTATATTGAAACATTTTAATATGCACCTCTTTCGATATCGGCATTTAATATAGGCTGAGCAACTGAGCAACTTAACTTTTGTTGTAATTTTTGCATTCTCGTATACATACAAACATACAGAATAATATACGTAAAATAGAGAAAGTTATGTAATGCTGCGGAAAAGCGATTTCGAGATTTCAACGGGAAATACATGTTTTGGGGTCCCCTGACACCGAAAAAGTGTTGTTTTTTTCAAAATGTCCGTCTGTCTGTCCGTCTGCCTGTCCGTCCGTCTGTCCATTCGTCTGTCCATCCGTCTGTCCATCCGTCTGTCCGTCCGTCTGTCCGTCCGACAGTCCGTCCGTCTGTGAACATTAGCGTCTAAACCATACGTAGGATTTTTTTCCACATTGAAGAATCCCCTGTCCATCTGGCTCGAGTAGAAGCTTTGAGATTTTGAAAATCATTCTTTAAAATTCGGGTTTCTTTATATGTAGCCCCCGGACAGTTTCAAAATTTTCTCTAAAACTGCTCTAAAGTTTTTCTTTACATTTCTTGTATGTAAAATACACTTATAAAGGTAGCGTAGGTCCGATTTTCGGGGTTTACTTAAAATTTCCGAAAATTGGAAAAGTCTGAATTTTTTCGGCATTTTCCTTCACTGTAAAATTGAAAATAAAGGTTTTTCCTTCAAATTAAATTCGTTTTCTATAATTATTTCTTTCATTAATGCCATGCACTTTTTTTTTAAAATTTTAATAGTTTTTGTGCAATAGTGCGTGCAATATTTGTAATTTTAAAAAACTACAAAAACAATTTTCTCAAAAACTGCTCTAAATGTTTTCTTTAAACACTTGGTAGTGATAGTGCTAAATGCACTCTATAAGATTACATAAACGTCATAGTACTCTATTCTTTTGTTTTTTTCAAAAATTACAAAAAATTAATTTTTTGACTTGCCTCCCATGTCGTTAATATTTACCTTAGCAGCAATTTGTTCACATTATTGTATTTATGAGTACATGTGCTTTAAATAATGTTATGTAACATTTCTCGAAAACTCAACAGTTTTCTGTGATAATGAACTCAAATTGCATTTTGAGAAACGCTCAAGTGCCACTTTCTCAAAAATGACTCCAATTTTTTTCTTCAAACTTTTCCAACAGATATTATTAGTGGCACGGCTTAATATGGCGTTCATTTTGGTGTAAACTTTTGTTTGTTTGTTTTAAAATAAACAAACATACTTTTTTGAAATACCTCTCTTGTTAATATGCACATTTTCAGCGATTTGTATACATTCTTGCATTTCCGAGTAAAAGTGCTTCAAATGACTTCCAATGACGTTTTTCGAAAACTCGAAAGTTTTCTGTGGAAAAGGGCTTGAAATTTCGCATTTACAGTCACGCTTAAACGCCATTTTCTTAAAAGTGGCTCTAAATTCTTCTACGAAAGTTTCCATATAGGACGAGGATTTACTCTTCTTTAATGCCCGTAAAGTAATATGTCGGTTCTACTATTAGGAAACCAAAAAATTGCAAAAACTGCAAAAAAATGTACTTAGGGCGGCGATAGATGGCTGGAGGCAAGAGGATGGGGCAAAACCGTAAAGTCAGTCCACACAAAGGAAATTAGAAAACTTTACTACGAGAAAGTCTGTGCCATTCTGTAGCACCACTAGTTACTTACTCGTATACATTCGCATATACGGAGTAACATACGTGGTATAGAGAAAGTTATGTAATTCTGCAGAAAATCGATTTCGAGATTTCAACGGAAATACATCTTTTGGGGTCCTCTGATACCGAAAAGATTTTTTTTCTTCAAAACGTCCGTCTGTCCATGTGTTCGTCTGTACGCAGTACTAGCGTCTAAACCATGCCTAGGATTGTTTTCAAATTGAAGAAACCCCATTTCGATCTGGCTGAAGTTGAAGCTTTGATATTTTGAAAAATATTCTTTAAAATTTGGGGGTACTTTACATGAAGCCCCCCGGACATTTTCAAAATTTTCTCAATTCGGCTCCACCGGGAGCGGTAGCTCAGTGCATCAACTGATGTCACTGCAGCGCCTCTGACCGGGAGGTCCTAGGTTCGAGTCCTGACGGCGGCAGGATTTTCGTCACTAGCTTTTCAGCTAGGTCGAATTCAGTCGCCGTCTGGAGGAGAATTCTAGCGGCCGGCTGCTCTGATCGGTAGTTTTCCGTGGTTTCTCCGATCAACACCAGGCGAATGCCGGAGCAGTACCCTACCAAACGGGTCACGGACCGTGCGCGATCTGTCCTTCCTCTTTCTTGTCCTATCCTCTCCCTTTGCACACACACTTACACTAACATGCACTACACTATCACATATTCCGGGAGACTGGTCGGGAGCTTAGAGCTTGTCCCGGCTGGGGCGGTGCCCCGCTGGTGGGAGAGTCTTGGTTAGGGGGAAACCCCACTAGCCGACGGTAGGTCGGCGCCGGATCACGCCATCCAGCGGGGGGAAAATCACCGCCATCTCCCGAGAAAAAAAAAGCACTACACTAACGGGACTAATGACCACAGTAGTTGACGCGCCCGGAAACACGAAAAAATCAATCAATCAATCAATTCGGCTCCAAATTTATCTTTACATTTTTTATAATGCAGTAAAATGCACTTATAAAGTCGGCATAGGTCCGATTTTTACGGTTTACTCAGAATTTTTAAGAATTTCAAAAGTTTGAATTTTTTCCTGCGTCTTCCGCGTCAAACATCAATATAGAGATTTTTCCTTCAAGTAAATTATTTTCTCCCTTGTTACTTCTCTCGTTAAGTTCAAGTACATTTTTTGAAAATGTTAGTAGTTTTCGCGCAATATTGCGAGCAATATGTGCAATTTTAAAAAATAACAAAAACAAGATTTTTTCAGAAACGGCTCCAAATTTTTTCTTTAAACTTTTGTTAGGGATAGTGCTATACGTATACACTCTCAGATGACATAAACACCATTTTGCCCCATTCTTTTGTTTTTATAAATGTTACAAAAATGTAGTTTTTTAGCTTGTTTCTTATATCGTTAATATTTACAATGTGGCGATTTGTTCACATTATTAGATTGATGAGTACATGTGCTTGAAATAATGTCAGATAAAATTTCTTGATAACTCAACAGTTTTCTGTGAAAACGAGCTCAAATTTCCTTGTTTTGAGAAACGCTCAAACACCATTTTTTCAAAAGCGGCACAAGATTTTTTTCTTCAAACTCTTCCAACGAATATTGCCAAGTGCACTGTTTAATGCGACCTTAAGTTCATTTTGGTGTATTCTTTTTTTTTTTTTTTAATTGCAGAAATATATGTTTTTTAAATATCTCTCACGCTGTTAACATGCATATTACCAACCATTTGTATACATTATTACATTTGTAAGAAGAAGTGCTTCAAATGACTTCAAATGAAGTTGTTCAAAAACTCAATAGATTTCTGTAAAAAAGAGCTTCAAATTTGGCATTTACAGCAACAATTAAACATCATTTTCTTAAAAACGGCTTCACAATTAACTACTCCACAATTAAATGACTTTATAATGACAAAACTCTCATCACTATCCTAGAAGACTCTTCCTCCACAGCCCTAAATGATCCTGAAAAACTTCACTTACTAGGCACTCACTTCCAGTCTTCCTAGCAATAAGCTTATCCAATACATAATACTCAGCTTCACAATCATATAACCCACTTCCTTTCCCTTCCTAATTATAACGTTCCACAATTTATTCTTTATATACCTCCTACTAAAGTTCATAATATTATAAAAAAACTCAAAATTTGTAAATCAACTCGATTTGATCTAATTACTAATAAATCACTGAAATTTTTAGGTAATAAATCCATTGCTACATTCACTAATATTTTGAATTTGCCTCTTCGTTTTCCCTATTTTCCTAATATTTGGAAATTAGCAATAATCATCCCTATTTGTAAACCAAAAAAAGACCCCAGATTTCCTTCAAATTGTCGGCCTAGTAGTTTGCATTCTTCATTTTCAAAAATTTATGAAACTATATTACTTCACAGACTTTATACTTTCACTTCTCAAAATAGCATTATTCAACCCTCACAATTTGGATTTATGCACAAACATTCGACTCTTCATCACCTATTACGTATTACTGGACACATAGAAAATTCTTTTCATCTAAAACAACACTCACTTGCAATCTTTTTGGATATTGAAAAGGCCTTTGACAAAGTTTGGCATGATGGTTTAATATATAAACTTCATCTTGTAGGTATTCGTATTTATCTTATAACTATTATTCAAAATTTCCTATCTAATAGAACATTCATGGTTAAATCCTTCCTCAAATGGTTCCTTCTCTCAAAAATTTAATATTTCTGCTGGGGTCCGTGAAGGTTCCTGTGTTTCTCCTCTGCTATTCAATATTTATCTATCTGACAATCCAAAATTTACTTCTAAATTAGCCCTTTTTGCAGATAATAGGACACTGACCGCTAATATTCTTCTTGCTAGAAATAAACTTCTAATAGATTTTATTTGTTAGTCAATTTAGGTCAACAACTGAAGAATCAAAATCAATAAAAATAAATGCCTAGCCAAAATATTATCGTTATGTAAGCCAATAAGTCCTCCTCCCCTTCTCATTCATAACACTCCTAATCCTTGGCTTTCTTCCTCGTCGTATATTATATATTTAGGTCTCCATTTAGACACAAAACTGAACTGAAAAATTCGTATTAAAAATGTGATACAAAAAAACACTATTAAAATACACAAACTAAATTCTCTTATAAATAATAACTCAACTCTTTGTGTTAAAACTGCTAAATTAATATACACTTCAATTATTAGGCCTACTTTAACATGTGCTTGTCCAATTTGGTCAACTGCAGCTAAATCAAATACACAAAAACTTCAAATTATCCAAAACAAATTCTTTAGAAAAATTTTATGTCCACCTTGGTTTATTCCCAATACACAAATTCATAATGAATTAAATCTTCTTACAATACATGATTTGATTAAAAATTATAGTCTCAAATTTTTTAATACTCTTCCTTCATTACATCATGCACAATTTTTTATCTTGGTAAAACTTATCCCTTTCCTCGTAGAATTAATTCTAAATTTCCTAAAGACAAATTCCATCGTTTCTAGTTTTATTTTCTCATATTTCCATTCCAATCTTCTTATCTTTACAACAATTTATTTTAATTCTTAAATTTAACCTTAATAAATCGTCTGAAAGAGGTTACTGTTAGTGTCCATAATGACTGTCCTTTTTTGTAAATTTCAATGCTCCGAAAAACATATGTCAAACAGAAAGTAATAAATTAAAAGAAATAATTTGTGACATATTTGGCCGATTTATGGTAAATTTGATCTTTGTTATAATTTACAAAGTTTTATTGAATAATGATTGATCATTGTTTAAAAAATGAAATTATTCAAAATGAGAGCTTTTCACTATTTTCATATCACAAGAGCACTTTTGCCAGAGATCGACTAAATATTAAATTTTGCTATGATTTGCGAAAATGGGTGCTGATACCATAGAGTAAAGAATTACCTCTTTAGTCTAGGCTGATACCCATCTTTGATTGGCGACATTCACTGATGACGAATTTGCACAACAGACTCCTGCAGCTCACGCGTTCAACTTGCCAAGAGGCATTCTCTCATGTTTTAGAAATATCTGTAGACGAGTATACGTTCATAATGCACGTCACAAAAATTAACGTAAAACAATTTTGCGTTAACGACAGGCAATTGTCTTTTATTCTAGGAATTAAATAGAATACGTAAATTATGCAAGGAATGGGACAGTTATAATGTATAATAGCTCTATTTTAATGTTCTACTCATAGGTCTTTTATGTTTCAAGCAGTCAGATTATTTTACAAGTAAATTACATTTAGAAAGTGTTCCTTCAATTTACAGGCGTGGTACACAATTTAATTTATTTGCTACATAATAATTATTTCGCCGATTAAACAAATCTAAACTAAGTATAGCAGGTTTTTGGAATACAAATAAAAAATATTCAAATTCCGTTTCAAGACAACCTTGCTTAGATCTAGTAAACACGGCAGATGTCAGTAGCGTTGCTAGAAAATGAGCCACTCAGACATTCTCGGATTGTGCCATTTATTAGCAAAAGGGGTCGTGCGGAGGCTGGGAGGTGGGATGATTTTACTGAATATTGAAATATTAACAACTCCAACTATCGGAACTGGATGGAAATCGGTCTTAAATTCCTGAAATTAAGTTTAACAAACATAAGTTGTAGAAAACTGTAAATACTAGAAGGTATACAAGTCGCAAGTTAAATGGCTTATTAAATAATTTTTTGCTCCCTAAATCGGTTTGGATACTTGGAGTTCTACTGCACTTAGGACCCACGAAAGGAGGACTGGGCTGCGGAGGAGACTGGCGGCGGTGCAGGAGGAAACGGAAAGGAAATTGTGAACTACCGTCCATAAATATGAATTGCCCCCGCCGCCTTCCATTCTCTAGCTAAGCCATTGAGAGAGATGCTGGTCCTGATATCTCCGCAAAATGTTCTTGTCGCCGGCCGTACGCCTCACGAGAGCGTGCTTGTGTGTTGCGTCGCAGTCGCACGCCGTGTGCCACAAGCAGATCTCGGGCGAGTGCACGTTCGGCAACCTGGAGCCCATCTACCTGCCGCCGCACGCCGTCAGCATCCCCCGCACGGAGGTCCCCATGGAAACCATCATCGGCGTAGGGTCTGGAGGGAGGAATGTCGGCATCCCGCGTGAGTATTCATGCCGTAAGTTTCACTTTCTCCTCTAGATGGCGTGCGTGATCTGTGTCGAATGGGGAGCACTAAGGATGGAAATGTTTTGGGGAAACATGAACCATTATTCGAAAGATGCCATCAAAACTCCGTTCACAACTACTATACACAACACTTTTCTCTGTAAAATAAAATTGTCATTACAGGGTATTACCAAAAAACACTCTATTAATTCCCTCACATAACTTTTCTATGCTCTTTCTAGGCTCACTCACACATAACTGTGCTATCTTTTAAGGACCAAATCCTACAAAATATATTGATTATCGTAGGTATAGTAACATTTGCAATCCTATTAAAAATAACCTTTGATAATCAGTAATTTTGCATTACTTAAAGCCACAAAAAATGCAGTATTAACTTGACAATAACAGTAGCTAATCTGAGAAGGCCCTTTCTTTAAATTTGAATTGTAAATAATCTTCCTTCCAAAAGACAGATGCAGTTTATCCTGATCTGTGATTTTACTAAGTATTACCTATAGGAAAAACTTCCCCTGTACAAATTTTGTTGTTGTTTGGATACACATCTACCTTATTAATACCCTCAGCTACAGTTGGCAAGAACATATTCCAGAATGTGAATTAGATACATGGATAAAATGTTCTAAATGTTACAGACATGAAGTCTGACATCTTTCATACTAGACTACAATTAATTTCATATAATATAGTTTTCAACCAAGACTGTTTTGAAACATTGTTACTTAATTACATTGGACATGTATTGGTAAATATGAATAAATATTTGTTCCAAAATATATTATTATTGTTTCAGTTTTTTCAAACCATTGCTTAACATGACTTAAATGTTTTTAATTCATGTTATTATTTGTTGGGATCAGTTTTATTTTTTATGTATTAATTATCATATTAGATCTAGTAAAATTAATATATGAATACAAAATGAAGTTGCAAACCAAACTCTTCTATAGTTTGCCTTTAAAATCAACTTTTGAAAATGTAGAAATCATTGTCATCTCGAGAATAGTGGTTACTTTCCAAAAACTAGCTAAGAGAGGAGGGGACTTTGTGTAAATAATTGGTGTTAATTTAATTTAAGTAAAATGTATGTTAAATAGAATGAATTCCAAAATCAGAAACATTGAAATTGCAGTTTAAAGGAGAAGAGCTTCCTCTCCCTTAGGAAAGGAAAGGTGCTGCCCCATAGAAACAAGTGTGAAATTAGAAACAATATGAATTACAAAAATATTTTTTTCTGACAGTAATTACTGATAAAATCAAAGGATGCTTTTAAACATTTAGTATGACCATGGAAAAAATGGTTTTAAATTAAATAATATTATTTAAATTTATATATAAATTGGATACAACAAAAAATAAATACAGGCAATGAATGTTGGCCTTTTGTATTTGATACCCATATATTAATGTTCATGAACGTCATGTGCCCCCTCCCACCACCACCAATTGATATTATTTCCAATGTCACTATACAAAATATACATGCTCTCATACAACATAATAGTGTACAGATATGTACACAGAGGGGAATATACTTTCAGAATTATTTTTATTTTCCTTGAAAATGACCAAATGGTTTCTTTTAGTATTGGGCCAGATAAATCTTTACATTTATAAATTTGTTTTCTTAAATATTCATTTCGTTCTGTATAGTGGGATATAATTGTGTTCTTAAGTTAGAGTTTTGGCCTCTAAATAGACTTGTAGTTGATCTTCACTGAGTTTTAACATTTTTTGTTATTTTATAATAATGTTTCTTATTTTGAACTTAATTTATCATTTATATTATAATGATATTTCCTCCATATTCATTGCTAAAATTAGTAAACAAAAATGATGTTTTTTTGTTTGTTTTTTAAACTATTTTCCCTTGTAAACTCACAACTATACTCTAAAATTATGTATTAATAATTTGTTTGCTTGGGGTAATATTTCAGAAAGCATGTTTTTGCATTTGCAACTGATTACAATTTGGCAAACTAATGACCACTTTTGTCAGAAAGTAATGTCATTATTTCAAACTACAGAGAAAATTTAAAATTTAAATGACTCTCACTGATAAGAAAAAATGTATTTATTATAGTTACAATAAAATATTCTAAGGCATCAGTTGAGGGGTCCAGAGAGAGGGAGCTAACCCCCAAAATTCAAAATATCTATTTATGAATGTATTCTATTATGAACACATTGAATAAGTCAATAAAGAGATGTTTTGATTTTTGTGGGTTAGTTCCCTCTCTTAGTGGATGCCTCAATTTGAACGTGCTGAAATGTTTGAATTTCATTAGCAATGATCTAATATATTCACAGCTTCATAACTTTGACTGACATAAGAACGATCAAATAGCTTGATGTACAATGTATGAAGTGATATGTTGTCAATGTTGCTGTTCAGAAAGCATTACTTATGTTTTTGTGGGTGAAATTTACTAATTATTTAAAATAATTATACCAGCAACCATACTTAGCATACTAGCAAAAAAGGTTAAAAAAAGCCATGTGCCATGGGCACTGTTAATGATGGTTGCCATTTAGCAGTCTATGTGTGTATAAATGATCTCCTTTTATTTTTAATTGTGGAAAAAAACTTTTTAAAGACAAAAATATGAAATTAATATAATATTTTAATAGAAGATACTTTCATAATGTATCAAACTTAAGTCTTACTATTGTCATATTGCATGCCAGTTTCATTAGTGTTTATTTAAAAGAAGTCTGCTGAAAACAGATATTAGATCAGGATCATTACTTTACTTAAATCCTTATTCTTTTCATTACTATCATGTACAATTAGTCACGTGAGGGTTATAATATAATTTATACTTGCTTATGAATTAAAATACACTTCATAATTTTACATAAAAACATATCTGAAGTAGTTGTATTTTATTTAAGTAACTTTTTTCCTTTTTAATAAATGGGAGTGTAAATTGGTCACACAGGGGCATAAGATTAGTGTTTATCATGGATGCCAGTTCACCTAGATACATCTCTTCTAACAACTCTAAAAAAATGTGTCATTCTAAGTGACTTACTTTGAAGCATCTGTATTAAAAAAGAATGAAAGTATCTTCTTTTTGTTGTTATTGTCTTCAAACATTTAGTTAATACATAAATTAGACCAAGAAGCAACAAAGAAAATGGCATTTTGAAATACTTTGCAGAAAGTTAAAAATGGAAAGAATGTAATAGAATGTAATTGAGAGAATCTAAAGAAATAATTATAATTTTCAGGGTTTTTTTCCCTTTCTTGTTTAAAAACTTCTTTTATGGGGCCATCAAAATTGTTCATCTTCCTGTGCATATGGATTGATTTCGAAGGGAATCAATGATGAAAATAATCATGGTGTTTGTGAAATGCTTGGAGGACTTTGCACACATTTCTTATAGATTTAATTTCAGCAATTTTATTTTTGCTCCACTTTACACAAATAGTCCAACACAACTACCTGAACATCATTTTAAGAAAACATTTTAATTTCACTGACATAAACAAATGGAACAATATGTAAGATTTTTAGCATACATGATATACAAAAAATTAAACATCTTTTGCCTTTTACTAAGCTTTTACTATTTGTATGTCTGGTGCTTTTAAAATCTGAACTTCATTCAATTTAGATGGACATCAAACACAGTATCCATTATATTAAATAATATAATTAAGACCTAAATTATATTAGCCCATATTTATTTTAATTTAAAATGGGTATCTATTCCTCAGTGCTCCTCATTTTATGAAATATTTACTTATAAATACTATCTAATTTGTGTCATTCCTGTCAGTAAGAGTGTCAGTAGATAACTAGGTACTAAAGATAGATAGGTCTAAAGCATTAGTACATTCCCTAACAAGTAATTAATATTTGAATTGACCACTTTGCTTGAATGGAATGCTATGTTCGTGCTGTGTGCTCATGCATGTTTTGTACCATTTCTCTATAATAGCATTGGCAGTATTTGGTCATAAACAAAATTAGAAAGATGTTATATTCACTTTTAGCAGTAATTAATTCACATTGTAGTGTTAGTGACTCCTCTTCAATTTTTAATTTATCCCAGTCATTCCTTCCGTGTTTTGTGTCTTTAAAACAAATATCTTAATTACAGTATATTGAAATGCTTCATTTTTAGAGCAAGAACAAAGTTAAGGGAGGTATTTGTGATACAACTTCAATTTTCTCCAGACTCTAAATTTCACTAATAGAAATGTTAACCTTATTAAAATGTTGTTTTCACAAATACCTTTGAAATTTTTTATTTGAATTGAATCTACTCTCATAGAACAAATTTTTTCTTCTTATATGTAGAAATCAAGTGTTCAAGTGATACATGTTTTAGAATGTTAAAAATGAGTAATATTAAAGAGGAGTTACTTGTAGGATGTAATGTAAACTGCAACATAGAGTGCATGAAAATTTATTGTTATTACTGGACATGTTATTTTGAAAATGAAAAATATTATTGCATGTAATTAAATATGTTTTATGTTAAAATTTTAATTAATAAATTATAAAATGAACTTCATTCATTAATATTTCATTTACAAGTTTCTAAAGCACTTGTTTTTGCAAGTAAATTAGATGAAGCATTTTTTCTCTCACAAAAGCATAAGAATAACAACGAATATTTTGTAGTTGTTCTGGAATGCAGTAGACTTCGGTAATTGGTTTTAGATTAAAATCTAATTTTCATTTTCTAAACTTGCATTCTAAATAATTTTAACAAAGATTTCAGTCTGTTTGTAAAAATTGTGACCTCAGATATGAAGAAAACCTAGCTATCATCTTCCTGTCTTTCAAAATATTTATTGCATTGTTTATATTTGTTTAGCTCATTTTTGTCAAATTCTCAGACGTTTTAAAATTGCATTTTGTAAGCCCCTTGAAAGAGAATTAGTTTTAAATGTCTCTTCTCAGTAATCACAACAATAATTATAATAGGAAAACCATTTTAGTTTAGAAAAAAAAAATTTAAAAATGTATTATTATCATGTGAAAACATTTTTATTCCTTTTCGTTTGATGCTCTTTTACAATAAGTTTCTGGTTTAGATCAGTAGATATCTGTTCCAGTTGTGGTATTCTGTTTTTTATAGTCCTTCCTTCAGGATTAACTGGTCAGTATTAACTGATTTGGAGCACCTCAAATTTTTCCAAATTGTTTGAAAATGATAATGTGGAAAATAATGTTTTACAATATTAATGTCAAAATATTTTTTCAAAGTAGGCTATTTGTGGGAATAATTTATCACACATCAAAAAAATGTTTCACCTATTCTTCTCTTCTTCTTATTTTTATTATTATCATCGATATCTTCAAATTTCTTTTAGTTTTCATGAATAAATATTTTCATCCTTGCAATGATGAGATATAGCATAAGACCAAGTTTCAATGAGGGACCTGGCGTTTTTATGTTGACCTGGCATCATGAGGACAGTTGAAGTAATTCAAAAGCATGAGTCAGAAGTATGAGTAATTACATACTATTTTTTAAGCCAAGTAGCACACCGAAGCCTGATCTTTTATCAATATTAGTGACAAACTTAGACTTCATCACCTTTGAACTTTTATTGGAGAAATCTTCACTGTATAGTTTCTGCCAAATTCCTTTCATATTATACAAAATAAAATGTAAATTTCAATGAATGCTTTGTTTTGTATTTTTAAGGGGAAATTCTTCAAAAGAGAAAGTAAAGTTTTGTCTGTAGCTTTTCTTACAAAACAATAAATCCTTGAATTTTTTTTTATCAGCAATCCTCTAGAGTACTATCTTAGTCTCCAGAGAACATGTTTTCAAAGCATATTAACAACAAGCTGTCATATCATGGCATTCAATCAATTCATACTTTTCAGTTCCAGATGTTTATACAAATATCACGGCACTAAAACATCAGTCTCAGAAATATTGAAGTGATAAACAAAACTAAATGAAAGTTGATAATTCATGGTCATGTGACTTACCCATGTGTAAAATAGTAACCCGAGTGAGATTTTTGTGGAGTGATTGATTGTACCACGCCTGTCTTCCACAGATTTGTAGTTTGGCAGTCTGATGCACGCTTTGGCTCACATTCCAGCTTGCCCATGTTGTAAGCCTTGGTTTATAGTGAACTTTTGCCAAGTTTTGCCATTTTGCAGGCTGTGATGGTAGAGGGAGCCGAGTTTCAGCTGTCATGAAGCGCCTGTCTCTTGTTTTGCCTCGCAGCTGCCAGGGCAACTGTCACACCTCCCCTCCCTACATACGAGGTACATGAACCCCCCTGTCAGTCGCTGGTTGCTGCCATGGCTGTGCTGTGTCGCTGCATGACCTGTTTGTGGCACCCGCTAGCAGCAGGCAGTGCAAGCTTATCTGACCTGGTAGCAGCCATGACTCACCTGTCGTGTCAACTCAAAGGGGTGGGATGAATAGAATCCTTAATTCCCCCATCCAAGTCAGGCCCAGTTTTGTTCGGTTTTGAGTACTGCAACTGGGCATTTTAAAACTTCATGAAAATATCAATTAGACTTAAAGATAAGTTCCTCAAGTAGAAATATGCTCCTTATATCCTTCCTTATTGGTGGCTACTGGTTCATGGGCCTCCAAAAATCTTTTCTAGTACTGCACCTGATTAAACATACCTTTCATCCTAATGGCAGCTAAATTTGCCAATAAACTGACCATGTAAAACATTTTCTTCCTGTTTATTTTATCCTTGCCTATAATTTTATTCATTTCAAGAGATTAGGGGTTGAAAAAATGAACTTTTTCCAAACTGTATATTTCCTATTATTTGATTCATGACTTCAAGAACAATGTTATCATTAGTAATTTGGTGAGGGCATGGTGTATGTATGTGAATATTTATGTAGTATTGAAAATATTTTTCCAAGTTTGAGTTATTTGAATGTGTAAAAACTATCAGTTATTAGAATTGGAAATTTTATAAAGAATTTCATTCTCATGTTCTGAGATTTCTGTTAATTGCACATACATATGTATATAACTCATACACAGTTCACGTTTGTTTTGAGGAAGTTGAAGTGCTTTCTTAAGTTTTCCTAGCAGAGTAATGTTTATATCAATGTGCACATACTAGTCTTTAAAAATGTATGGTTTTCAAATAGCTTTGTAAATAATCATTTAACGGGAACAGACTTTTTGTTGTTTTATATCATACTATCTGTTATCATAAAGATAATAGCTAGGTTCTCAAACAAGGTCTATGCTGTGGGACTAAGCTCATTTTTTTCTCTCAGCTTGCAGCAGATGTGAACTGCTGAGCTCAAACTAATTTCCTTTTTTATTCCATGTATGTAAGAAAAATTGTTACCACATCACTGTAATCTAATGAAACAAACTTATTTTGTTTTCTAGGTGACTGTATAGCATGTTGAGTGTGTTGATGTTCTATTCAGCATGATGCACTTGCTTCTTCCATGTTGTTGTCCAAAGCTGCTTCTTCCATGTTGTTGTCCAAAGCTTTGCCTGCTGCTTTGTGTGCTGGGCAGCAGCTGTATGCCCTCGCATGATGCACTCTGCAGCACATGGTAAGAGACACTGCAGTTGCCAAGCTGCTGTAAATTGCATCCAAATGAAACAAACAAAAACAAATACAAACAAAAATAATAATAATAAAAAGCTAAAATCAACTCTAGCATTTTGTGATAATCAGAAAATCTCTTTGAAAACAGAAAATTTAGTTCTTGAAACCAAATCAAGATATCTCAATTCATTTTTTTGTCACCATATACTTCTACATCATCAGTTCTGATGCACACTCAATTAAACAAATAACAAAATAAATAAATTGTACTTGTTAATATAAATTGCATGTTAAGAATTTATAGCAGCTTAATGTTTTAAAAATTTTTTCAGTTATGTCAATTTCAATTAAAAAGGTTATTTGTTTTAATTGTGTTCATACACCCTAAAACCCAGAAAAATGAAGTTACTTTGTCATTAAAGTTAGTTTGTCATTTATTGCGTTCTATCTTCTGTCAAAAGAAAAATATGAGTCGCAAACATAGTAGCCGTTGAAGTTTTGCAAAATATGTTTGAAGAGCGATTTGTGACTTCCATTAAACTCTTTTAAGCTGTTTTTTAACTTTGTATTTCTTTGAAATATGTGAAATGAAGTTTTTCTAATGTTTATCATTATACGTGTTGTATTTTGAATGCAGGTTGTGCAAATTGTCAGAGAAGTCTTTCAAAAGTATTCTACATTTCAGGTATAACATAATTTGTATAGAGTTATTTTTAATATTTTTTAATATCCCTGGAGTTTGTTTGCTGCATGTCCTCTGGTAATCTGTAGAAGGAATCTATTAGATTATAGAATATGTAATAAGAAGGTTACATTACAATTGTATGATAAGAAATTGTACAAGAGATGTTTGTGTATAACATTATGTGGTGTTTTGTTTGTTTTTTGATAGCTACTAGTGTCTCGGACGATTTCAGCAGTGGGGATATAACCAAGCACCGTGATGATGACTACCCTCATGCACGTGGCAAGGATAAAGAAAAAGAAGATCGAGAAGAAGGTTTGTATCTCTTTCCAAACATGATGTGTAGTTGTTGTTGTTGTTTTCTTTCTTTTGTTCTAATTTTTTTTATTTTAATATCTTAGTGGAAGACATTTTTATCTATTGAAATCATGGGCTTGATCAGCTAAAGCCATATGATTGCCCTTGGCTTTCCAGGTCTTGTTCCAGGCTGATTTGCATTCGTTTTGATCATCCAAATGGGCATGCTTTAATGGCACACATTTCTGCCTAGAAGAATGCCCCAACAGGATGTTCAAAACATGATCCAAACAGTGTATGACAGGATTGCCTAGCCAAGAGTAATCACATTTTTACCCCTTGGTTAATATTTTGAATTCACTCCTAGAATGGAAATTATGAATTTGTTAATCAATGATTAGATATCTAAATATTGCCAATAGACACAACCCCTTAACATAGCTAGAGATAAAAATGTTGACCAAAAAATAATGCAAATTATTCCAAATAGGTTTTACATTTCATAATTTAACTACTCTGAATGGTTGCACCTGGAACCAAATACAATTTAACATTTTTTGTTCTCACTTATTTTAGAAAATCAAAAATAATTATTTTCAACCAGATTTCACTTCTAAGATGTTATTGTCTTCTAATAGTCAGAGCACTATTTTATTACAAACTTACTTTCACATAATGCAACATTAATGCATATTTAAAAATGAATTTCCTTTGAATAATCCAACCACTACTTAAATGGTATGATGGCTTGATATTGAAAATCAAATTCTATCAATGCTGTTATGTATTCTATAAACTAATTCTAAAGAATAATTCATATGAAGAGAAAAAAAATTTCTAATGTAATCTCTATTTTTCCTGGTTTCAGTGGATATATTATCTTTGATTGTTTTTCAAAAGCATAAAATTGCTTGAAGTTTGTTTTTTTATGTATTTCTTATGGTATAGAAAAACAAGTCATCTGAGTGATAAACAATTATTTTTAATATTATGGATGAATTGATACTCTCTGAACTAACATGAATATTATCCTTCTTTAACATATGAGCCCACTCACACTCAGGACCCCCAAATTTTAAAGACTCTCAAATTAAGCCGAAGAATATAAATAAATTTTAATGCAATTTTATAAGAATCATTAAAAATATTACAAAAATTCATTCATGTTTCAGTTTTCCTTAAGAAACATTTCTATACATCTAATTACAAGAAATTAACTCAATTTGTGTAAACTATTTGTTCTAGAATGGAAAGAGCCAAATTCAATTCTATTTTTTTACCTGTTCAAAAATTAATATTTTTTTAAAATAATGAGTTGCCAATCATGCATGAAAATATTTTTCTTGGCTTAATATTGTATATTACTAGCAATACTTGTATCAAATACACTTTATACTAACCGTGGGGCCTCAAAATAATTTGACTCATGGCTATTTATAAGTATAAATGGCCCCAGAGAAGAATAAAGTATTGTGAATTGCTATTTATAAAATTGTAAGAAAGTAAAAATTGTAAGAAAAATACTTCATTTCTTTGTACATATATCTTTGCAGAGAGTATTAAGGTCTACGATGGCAACATTTCATATCGCCGACGAATCTTTCGTGTGGTAACTGTTCCACGGCAGTCAAACGTTGAGCAATTTTTAACAGCAGCCTTAAGAGCCTTCCATATCACTCGAGATCCAGGTAAGCCCTATTTTTATGTTCATTCACCTTTGTCTTGTAACAATGACTTGTTTTCTCTCATTTTCAGGTATCACTTTTTCAAAATGATTGCTATTTTTGCCAGTTCTCTCATTTGTATATTTGCTTATTCAGCTCTTTCCCCATAACAGAAAGGATGCATTACATATAAACATAAATTATAATACATTATATTATGAGATTAATTTGATTACAAATGAGAAATAATACAAATTTAAGTACAATTATAAATATTAAAACACAAAACCTATTATAATTATACTTTATAAAAAATCATCTATGGAATTGAGTATTTTTTCCAATAGTCATTTGTAAACAATATTTTTAAATTTCCTCCTTGTGAGTACAAAGAGGTGTTGTTGGGAGATTATTGAATAAATTAATACCATTATAGAAGCAAGTTTCTTAAATTAGTGATAATCTACATCTAGGAAAAAACAGTTTCAGTTTTTGCCTAGTGTTGAGTTCATGAACGTCAGCTTTTGAATTATAAAGTAGAATGTTATCATAAATGAATGAGATACATTATCATATGTATAGACTAAATAAGTTTGTATTTTAAGTTGCACGAATAGTAGTCTTCAAAGTTCATTTTTCTTTTTTGTCCAACATAATCTTAATTGCTCTCTTTTGCCATGAAAGCATATAAGGGACATGACTCCAAATAAGAAGACCATATGATATGTGGCTTTGGTAAAGATGTGGTGCTACATGATTTTCAGAGTAATGCAAAGTCCTCAGTTTCATAGGAGGGAGAACAGTCTTGGTTGATATGGAATTTCCAAGTGAGCTTTGAGTCAAGTTTAAAATCCAGTAAAATGACCTCTTGGCTTTTATCAGTTATTTCTTTAAGACTGAAATTCATTATTTGAGTTTTTGCATCATTCAATAAAAGACCATTAGTTGAAAACCAGTTTTGTGCGATCAGTTGACTTTCGGGCTTTCAGTTGAAAGAATTTATAATTGCTCTCTAAAGCTATGTTGTATTCTCAGTGTGGTATCATCATGGAGCATTGGTAGGTTATAAGTTAGATCATTTATTAGTATAGTAAACAGGTTCAGACCCATGATTAAGCCTTGCAGCACCCCATACACAGTGTCAATAATTCTGAAGTTGTTGTTGCCCACGATTACATATTGTTTTCTTTGTGATGTGTGAAGAGTAAAGAGTTGTAAACATTTTATGATAAATGACATGCATAATAGAATACACAACATCAGAAGTGCAATAAGTAAACTTCAGCCACTCCTCTGCTCTCACTTAAGCTGTAGTTTTCCAGTTTTTGAATGAAAAGCTCAGGTACAACATTGTTAAAAACATTTCTTAGATCACAGAGCATTTGAGATTAATAAAATATGTCTTCAAGTGAATCAATAATGTATTTGATCCATTCAATGTATTTGTTCCATTGCAGTACGGGTTGATTGGCCACATGTATAACCAAACTATGTTGTTGAGAGTAAGCAGTAAATCTCAAAATGCAAAATAAGTTGTTTTTATAAAATAGATTCAAAAAGTTTGAAGACTACTGGTATCTGTGAGATTGTCTGGTAGTTATTTGGTACCTTGGTGTCTCCTTTAGTCATCTTAGATCGTCATTGAATATTCTCATAAGAGAGAAGGTGGATGTGATTTCTCTAAAATTACTTAATTGTAATCACTATGCCACATTCCAAAATAAATACAATTTTTCAATTGTTAACAAAGCTCCTAGGCAACTGAAGTATGCTCAATCCATGTTTCATGTATGGAAATTTGTCCTAAATAGTCCATGATTTAAAATGGAACTTATTTAATATTTCCATGAACTTGGTCAAGTAAGTGAAGATATGATTTTCAAAGTAATGGTTGAATTGCCGGATTGTCATGCATATTTAATTAATGATGTTAGAAATGAAATTTATGGTAATACACAAATATCCTTATATTTTAGCTTATATTATAAGGTAATTCATCAAAAACGTCTTTATTTTACAATCATGATATTTCATGTGTAGGTTTCACACATCATCTGGTGTGTACATAAAATATTAGACATTTTTTCATACAAATTTTTAAAATAAGTAACAAAAAACAGAGAATGAAAATCATTAAAATATGAGTGTATGTGAAAAATGTAAGTAATGAGCAAAAAATATAAATTAGATGGGAGAGAACTTACCAAACATGTTTAAATAAGCACATATCTTATTTTTAAAACATATACAAATGTAACATATACTCGAAACATCATGATTGTAAAATAAAGACTTTTTTTTGATGAATTACCTTATTGATTGTCAAAAATATGAGGGTATTTATGTTTTATTGTTAATTTCATGTGATAATCATATCAATTGAAGATTTATCTGTGGTTAGAAATTATATTTGTTTATTTTTCATTATTTCATTGAACCTTATTAATAATTACCAGGAATCTTTGGAGGAAAGGAGATCATGAGGTTCATTTTCTGTTTGCTTAGATTCATTTATAAAAGTTATTTAAAAATGTTGGTCCAAACACTACACAATATAATTAAAACATTTTTTTCTTACTAGTTAAATTAGCACTGATACCCATATTGTTTTTCTCAACCTTGCTTGCAATTATTTAATTGTTTGCAATATTAATTTTGAAGAAGTAAGAATGTTTTCTAGTCTATTTTGTCTTTTAAACAAGGTGAGAATGAAATCTTGTTTGTAGATATTGAAAGATTAAAAGCTATAACAACCTCTCATTGTTCCAAACTATAATTATTTCAGTTAAAAGAACCCAACTGTGGAAATTCTGTTGCCAAAGAAAATAATTTTTTATTGTTGGTTATGAAAGCTTAAGTTTATGATATAGGTTGTGCTGAGAAGTGGTCATTAGATCTGACATTTTATGTGCAACAAGATACTGCTCTGAAGAATGAGAAAACCTACCATCAATTGATATAAAATTTACTGGTTAATAATAGTTCTGGTCCTGCAGTTAAGATCTGATGGAATGTGTTTCCTTATTTGTTTTATTTATGAATATAAATAAATTATTCAAAATTTCGAAAGTGATATGTCACAAAAAATAAAATTAAGAATACAAAATGACAAAATACAATTAAAGGACAACAAAGCCAATGCTAATGTATGGATCAGAAATTTGGAAAATGAATGGAGAGAGCATTAAAACTGGAAGCTACACAAATAAGATTCCTTCGTCACCTTGCAGGAGTCACTCTGTTGGATTGGCAAGAAAGTAAAGTCATCATAAAAAGATTTAAGACAAAGAATGTAGTTAAAGAGATAAGAGAGGTTACAAGAAAGATCTCTCTTATTAACAGAATGAAAGAGAAAAGACTAACCACAGTGTTGAATTAAAAGCCAATAGGGCAAAACCAAAATAGTTAAATTAGAAATACTACTAGGATTTGCTACCAGGTCTACTCCATCACTGATTTGTTCTGTGTAAGGAATAATAATATAATATCAAATTAATTATTTGTGATATATTCTATTGAATTCCATTGAATTCTAATTATACTCTGTATAATCTAATTATGCTTAGCCATTACACACAGTTTGATCACAATTTTGATTAGATGGGAAAATAATTCCAGTAATGTAATAGAAGATGAGGAATTTGTACCACATGATCCAAGAATAATGAGAAAAGATATATGTAATTATTCACTATTATTACTGAACTTAAACCAACATGGAGTTATTAACTGAATTTCTTGAAACGTGAATTGCAGGGAACTTCTACCTGACAGATGTGTATGCAGCCGAAGACACTCGTTTGCCTGAGGCCCGACTAGAAGACCCACTGCCAGTGCTCAATTTGCATCGCAAGGAAGGAAAAAGACCAGCTGTGTTTTTGCGTTTCAGGTAAGTCATTTTTGTTTGTTCACTAGCTTTTAAATATAGTTTACTTTTTTAAAAATGATAGCAAGAGTATGCTAAACAAATTATAGTGGAACAAATTACATGATTTGATAAGTAATATCATGAGTACACAGGGAACTCTTGATAAATCTACAAGTTACAAAGTACAAAGAGGATTTATTGACAATTTACTATGCACACACAGTACTTAGTATGACTATTTTATAAATAAGTACACAAATAAACTCAAATAAAACCATTAAATTAACAAAGAAAGTGAAAAGATAAATATTGTACTTTTAACATACCATTTCTTGATGAATCTTCTTAGTATCACTGTTTCTGAGAATGATTTCATGCAAGGGATGAACGTTACATTAAGAAAATGAATTCAGAATGTTTCTTCATACATCTAAAAGAGCCTACATATTTAGCAGCAAGAAACATTTTAATAAAACCTGTAATATTACAAAAAACATTAACTAATAAAATCAACAGCTTTAAAAAATACTATTACCACTATGCCAGTCATTCATATTTTTTGTTTGTTACTAAAGTTCATAATTTCCTTCTCAGCAGAACTTCTGGAACTGTTTCCAAATGCTTTTCCTGTTTTTTGTCATTATTTTGGGCATTGAATTGCTTTCCTACTTATCTATTTCTGTACATTAAGTTTCTATAAGATCTCATTTTGCTTTAATTCATAAAGTGCTTGTTTGTTTCCGCAGAACAATGTAATGTACACTTTCATAAAGTAATCTTATTTGACTAATGAAAGAAAAACAATGAACATAGCATGAATTCTGCTGATGGGAAAATTTAATAATTATTTGTTGATAGACACCTGGCATTGATTGAAGTTGAATCAATTCTTTCTTACATTTGGACACAGAACATGAGTGAAATAGTCATAAAACAATTAATGTTAGGCAAAACTCATTTTGGTGTTCTAATGCTGTAGTATGTGTGTGTGTCCCTTAGACTTTAAATCATTTCTTCTGTTGTTTGAACTTTTACTTCCTAATCTATATAGAGCTGTATTAATAGAGTTACTATATGCCCTGGTATGCCCATGTTTGTTAAGGTAATCCATAACAGATTATGGTCCTCATAGTCAAAAGCTTTAGAATAGTCCAGAAAACATAAATACAGGTTCCTTTGAAATTCACTGCTCTCTTCCATTATCCATCTACAATTTGCTATTTGGTCTCTGATCCCCCTGCCTTTTCTGAACCCAGCTTGTTCTATTGAAATTTCTCTTTCCATAAAAGGTTCAAGTCTTTTGTTTATTATTTTGACCCATAAGTGGGTGTGCGGCATACTGTGTAAGCCACGGTACATTTCTCAGCTTATGTTACCTAAAATTCCAATAAGCCGGAATTTCCGACACGTAATACCCTACCGCCAGTTGTTGCTCTGCCGATTGTGAGTCAGAATGTATTTTTCTTTGTGTTGGGTAAGCTGTGTGGGAGCTCTTTCCTTTTCCCATGCATCTAGGCTTACTCTGTGTTTCACGCGCATCTAGTTGTGTTAGTAATGTAAAATTTTTCATTTTTACAATAGAAAGTATGTGTATCACTAGTAGCGCTCTTCTAGATACAAAGTTTGGGATGGAATCACATTTGGAAGAACAGATCAACAACAACTCGCCAGATAATGAACCATAAAATGTACAGTAAATCTGAAGAAGACATGCACATCAAGCTACAACAGTGATAGAGATAGCAATGGTTAAGCTTTTCAAAAATCATTTTCAAACACAATAGATCATATCGCTAGAAACAATTACAAGAAATATAAAAAAGGGGAAAAACAACTCCCCTGAACAGCAAATTTTCTCGGGAGAAAAAAAAGGAAAAAAGAAAGAAAGAAAGAGAAAATGAAAGAAAAAAATGAGGAAAATTATTCCATCTGCATAAACAGAAGTGGCTGATAATATGATTGACGAACTCTCAGCTTTCATTAATTTCATAGATATTTTAGATGAAATAGTTTTGTACACAAATAAGCACATCATGCAAAAGAGACTTTCTGGCAGGCTGGAATCTTGTAAATTTAAACAGTTAAAACCATTTGCCTACATTTTTGTTTACTTTGTTAAAAAATCGTGTAATGAGAAAATGTTTGAATAAAATACTTAAGGGTTAAGCAGTATCTTACTTACATGACCTACCAGTGCTATTGTTGGCCGTCTCTATTGACTCCATTTTTTGGTAGTGGAATGAAAATTGTTCTCTTTCATTCAGGTGGCTATTGCTTCCTCCTCCATAGTAGATTGCAAAGATCGAAAATTTTTCCTTTAGTTGAGTCACCTACATTTTTTATCACTTCAATGAGTATATTTTCAGGCCAAGGAGATTTCCCATTCTTGAACTGTTTAAGGGCCCACATGACTTCCTCTTTTAATATTGGGGTTCCTCCTCATAACTTCTTGCAAAATTGCAATGAAATGTCTGTCAATATTGGGATTCCTATTGCAGAGCTGCTGAGTATTATCCCCCCACCTTTAACTATATCTTGCCTGGAAGTGAGAATGTTATGATTGCTGTCCTTGACTGCACCTATTAATAGGTTTGAATTCCTTTGTCATATCTCTTATAATCTGAAATATTTATTTTAGTCTAGATCTTAGATTATATTTTTCTGCTTCATTACATTTATCGTTTATGGATTTTGCTTTATCTTTTCTAGCTTTGTATTTAAATATTCTGTTAAGCTCTTGTACCTTTCCCCAATCACCTGACTGCTATGCTGCCAATGCACTGTCAAATCTTATTCCTCTTATAAATTACAATACTTATTAAATGGCCTTCTTGAGAGGGGCTGTTATCCATGGCATTTCAATAAGGTGACCTTACTTGATAAGCTACCTGACAATGGTCTCAAAAACCCAGCGAGGCTTCCTAGGTGATGTTGATTTTACATTTCCAAATGTTCAAGAAGCTTTAAAAATTTCTTTTAATTGTTTCACCACACTCTACTCACAAACAACTCATCTTTGCTTAGACTTACTGTCTTGAATTCTCTGAAATAACCCCCTCTTTGCATTGATTGTTTTATAATTACAAATAATTACAACAACCTCCTAACAACCTATGTCAATATAACCAATTATCAACAACTTCTATGGTACATGTTTTTTATCAAAATATTAGTTCCATTTTAATTGTAATGTGGTTGATGTCAATGTTTTGTTATATCTTACTTTTGCATTTGTTGTTACTGTTATTTTTAAATAATATAAAATGAAACAAATTACTTGACAGGAAAAAGATTGGTGTCAATAACCCATTTCATGAATTTTAAATAAAAGATTTTGGAGACCTTCATTACAAATTGTTTCAGGGATCGAGACAACGATAGTGGAGAAGTGCGGGTTTATCCCGGGAAAGTTCAAGTGACAGAATCATTCTGCACCATCCCTGTAAACGCAGATACAACTATTGAGGATCTGATCAAGGAGGCTTTAGTACGCTTTCGAGTAGAAGGTGCAAGACCGGAGGACTTCCGCCTAAGTCAAGTTCTTTTAGATCGTGGTGGTAAGAATTTTTTTAAAAATTGTAAAATAAGGAAGTATTGTTTTCTATTAACTGCTGTATATATGAAAATTGTCAAAATAATTTAAGTTATTTGAAAAATAAGAATTATTTTTCTTTCCCTTAATTATTTTTATTTTTTCAGTCCTGTTATAAAATAAAAGTAATGCTGGAAATAGAAAACCTTCAAGCTTGATATTCAACCTAATCCATTTGAAACTGTGCTGTTTGTGATTGTCTGCTTTCCCAAAAATGTAAATTTATTGAAATAAATTCTGAAAACTGATTAATTCAAAACTTCAAGTACAATTTTTTTTGTGTAATCACTTTTTGTCCCCTTTAGTATTTTGGTTCTTCAGGCTTTCACTAATCCAGTGATCAGCTCCTATAAAAATGCCTTCTAATTAATTCCACAGTGAAAAAAGATTAAACTATATTATTTTGTTTGTTTCTCTCTCTTTCTAAACAGTGACTCAGAATGTGATGGAAGGTCATGAACGACCATGGGAAATTGTAAAGCAAGTTGGGAAAGATTCAATTCGACAAATGGAGTTGATGCGCTTCTACTTGCAACTGAAACAAGATCCACATGGTCCTAACTTGGCTCTATTTGTGGGGAACTTGCCTCCCAATTTGTCAGAGAAAGATTATCAGCAAATTCTTGATGGCTTGCTCGGAAGTGGTATGTATTAAATTTTCTGAAGATTTCAGAAAATGGGAAAATTTCTGTAATACCATTTAAATGTGTATATGTGTTTCACATATAATTAGCATTGCCAAGACAAAAGTTATAAGAAACCTAAGATAGAATCTAAAATATACTACTTTTCAAAGTTGATCTCTCCTCCTACCTCAAGAATACTGAAATAAGACTTATGATAAAAATATCAATTATATATTTTTGTCCATACCTAATTGTGACTAATAATAGTTTGTAAAATCAGAACTTTGAAAATTATTTTACTACATGCCTGATTTCGTAATTTTGATATGAAGACTAGCTAATATATATAACTTAAATTCAGAAGTTTGTCATATAAAATGTGTCTTTCTGAGAAATATTAAATATTAATATTATATCTTTGAATTAAGCGATTAAATTTCTCTAGTAATTATTTTATGTATTCTTCATTTGCAGAGAATAAATTTTCATGTATTGGACCAATTTATTATGAGTATGGATCTATGGTTATTATATACGAAGATGCTGATAAAGCTGTCCGAGCATTGTACAAATTGAGAGAGTCCTCCTATGAAGATAAGCATCTTTTAGGTATATTATTAGTAATTTTACTTCTTTTTTTGTTTTATTTATTATATAAAGAAGCCAATTTTTATATCTTTATTAAATTATTTTAATTATAATCAAATGTTAATATGCAAACATTGCTTCAAAATTTCCAATGCTTTTGCAATTCCTTTCTGTTTCTGTACAAAAATGTTTTTGTTTCTCTATTTTATGCATATATTATTTTAAATTTCACTCTTATTTTAATTTCACTGCACTTAAATGTGAATATCCATTTAAGTAGGAATAATAACTGCATTCATTGGATGAGACTATTCCTATTACATATAGACATATGACTATCCGTAATATGGAGTATGTTTTGTAATATTGCAAATAGATCTTTTTTAACACTGTAATTCACAGAATTCTGTTTAAATTAAGTGTTTGGAAACAATTCTTTTTTATGAGAATATGCTGAAATTTTCAATGCTATGCTCTTTCTATAGTAATCTAAAATCTATATTTTCTATTTCCCAGACTAAATTTCAAGAAATGTAGTAGAATTTCTTTTAAATCATTGTTTATGGCATTTCTTATTACTCTTGATTTATATTTAAAGAGAGTTCAGATGATTTTGTATTTTTCTTTCATTTTGTATTTATTGCACACATTTCATTGTTAATATTTTTTCTTTACTTCTTGTTTACTTAAGCACTTTACAAACTGAGACACTTAGGAGTAGTCTATAAATTATTTAAAGCAAATTTGGAGTATTTTGGATACTACTGCCCCTGTAATACAAAGGGAATGCAATAAGGGAATTTATCCCCCAAACTTATATAACGCTTGCATCCCCCCTCCTCATCTATTTATAATAAGAAAAAACTTATTGGATCCATGTGAAAACTCTGCACTTCATAAATTTATTTAATTTACTATTCATAAAATTATACTACCTGCTATCTTTTTAGGTTTTCAAGAGGTTAGGACTTCTCTATATTAGCCTTTGTTTCCCAGCTTTTGTTTACATATCCTCTGGAGACTCGAGTGGACCATTTTTGTATTTTAGTTCATAAATCATATTTTCTAGCCTCTTTTTGGCTCAATAAGACGAAAACTATCCACATTTATGAAAAACAAGAATTGGTTATCTTGTTATAATTTGTACACATATGTGTACATTAGGACCCAATGACATATATTCGGTTATGATATGTCTGTGTGAAACTGGTAAAATGAAGTCAAAAACAATATATTTTCTTATTTGAGTCATTTAGAGTTTGTGGCGTGTACTTTAAATGACGTCTATAATCTATTCCAGCCCTTCTGCCCCCTCGTCGCCCTTTTCCAGTTCCCATTACTAAGGGAGGATTTACTTTCTTGGAGGTCAAAACATGCCGTATTGGAGACATGATTGAATTTTGTTGTTCTGATAATTGTCTTTTATTGTCACTGACCTCGTCAGAAGAATCAGTATCCACATCTGAGGAGGAAGGGGGGTATTCAGCATCTAAATTGCTATTACCTTTGAAATTTCTCTCATCAAGGATTATGAGATTGTCATCATTATCCCTAAACAAGTTATCAATTTCCTCGAAAGTGTTTAAGATATTATGTAGCTAATAAACAAACAATAAATTCTATAACTTAAACCGAAAACTAACATTTATTCATAAGAAGTATAAAAAACTCATCATAGAATGAATAGGTAACAATGCACAAAAATATGTCATCGAGTCCTTATGTCCACAAGTGTGGACAAAATAGTTTGTAATAAGCTGTTTCAAGTGATACATATTTTCTAATAATGAGACTTATTGTAATAATAAGTTATTACAATAAGGTCATCAGTCAACAATAGTTACCTTGGGTAAATCCACTAACTTCTTAACAATCACAAAAAGTTTTTCTGTGAATGCAACTCGCAGCACAATCACTGAATCACCCTCTATAGCATCTGTTCAATTCCCGTGAAACACTGCCAGAGAAAAATTGTTGCCTGAGAGCGTCAAAGGGGACTCAAGAAAATCATTGGAAATACCACCAACGCTAAATTATAATCCTCGAACCTGTGGGAACTTCAAATTAATTTGTACACATATGTGTACATGAGGACTGTAGAGGATATATTGGCTTTTGTTTCTGAACATTCAGGGCCCTCAGTACATGTAACAGATTGTAGGGCATTAGAATTAACATTTTTGAAAGTGGGAAGAAAATAGCATGACGTCATGCATATATTTCCCCTATGTTTACTAATTTATAAATAATTAATAATAATAATAATAATAAATTCAGTAAATATTGGCCTTTATTTGAAAGGAAGTTGAGTGGAACTCAGAATCACAATAAAAAGGACCTTGCCAGGTCTATTGCTAGCAAATGTATGTTAACCACTTCTCTGCCACAACCCATTTGTAAATAATTGATTTAAAAGGGAAAATTTCTTCTCAGAAAAACTCAGCTTCAAATGCCTCTGGAATCTGACTACAGGAGTTAGTGTTTAAGTTAGAGAAAGAGGAATTTTTGAGTTAGAGTAAGTAGTTCATTACATGTAGGAACAAGGTTTATCCACATTTTTGATATCATGAGCCCACAATGAATTTTCTGAGGAAAAATTGCCTTCTTTTTCTTTATTATGAAAGCACATAGTAGGAGAGAAAATAATATAAATAAAGTTCTTATAGTAGTTAAATTCATTTCTTTTTACAGTATATTAGTATATGACGATTGGAAAATATGTTTCATAATGAACACATTAACAATTTTACTGTGAATGTGTGTAACAAGGATGGAAGAAATTCATACATTTCACTAACACAATATTAGAATAATATCAAGAAAAAAAGTGTTGTAAGTTCACCTCAAGTTGATTCTATAGCAAGTTGATTGTATGGCAAATTGCATAGTTGATTCTATAGCAAGTGGGAAAGAAACACATGCACACCACGTGTTATATTTCCTCTCACTCCCGCCTTTTCAATCTATCCAGTACTAGTAACTTCAGAATAATTAGAGTAGTATTTGAAGAAGGATTGACAGAATTTCTACATTAAAATAGAACACAGATTATCCAATAGGGTTTTTTTGAACATTGGGTGGGCATAGTATGTGTACAGTCAGGTTCAAAAGTATTAAAGACATATTGGGGAGCAGTATAATAGTATAGGTCTGTCTGATACAAAATACAATTTTTGAAGGTTTGGAATTTTTAAGTTCTTGTATTAAATCTTAGTATTTGATAACCTTGGATGTTACACACGTTTTTGGAGATTCAGTTAGTCGATTGATCAAAAATGAGTCCTAAATCATTAAACTCTACTATACATTCTAAATTATGATCTTTAATCTTAAGAGGCTCTTGTAGATAAATGATAAATCATAAGTTTTCATTTAGAAATATTTACATTTTTTAAAAGGTCATTTGCATCAAATCATTAAGATTGTAAAGATTTTCTTGAAAGTTTTAGTCAGCTTCTGAATGAATTTCATCGTTCATCATAAGAATTTCATCATATAATTTGATATCATAAGCAAATAACAAAAACAGATGAGTGAGATTGATCTTGAAGTCATTTTTATAATAAAAAAAAAAAAACAAAGATCCAAAGTGTGTTATTTGTGGAACACCTGAAGACACATTAATATCTCTAGAAAGATATATCTTCAACCAATTAAACAATTGAATACACATTATATTATTTTTCATATGATTTGAAAATTTTTTCCTTTTAGCAGTTTTACTTAATTCAAAAACATTAACAAACATACAGGAGAGCTTATTAAAACTAATGAGATCTTGTGTCCACAGTAATGCTGCTGCCAAACATTGAGCCAAGTGCTGTTCCTGCTGGTGTGCAACCTCTTCTTGTTTTTGTCAATGTTAAATCTGGAGGATGCCAAGGCCTTGAGCTCATTTCCAGTTTTCGCAAGTTGCTGAATCCATATCAAGTGTTTGATCTCGACAATGGTGGTCCATTACCTGGGTAAGTGTCAATTCATTGACAAAATTAACTGGGTTTTATTCTTGCTATTGAATGTGATGTTCAATAAAAATAATAATATTAATAATAATAATAATATAATAATAATAATAACAATAATAATAACAATAATAATAACAACAACAACAATAATAATAATGATAATAGTAATGATGATACTGATAATAATGATATTAATAATAATAGTAAAATCATAAACATTCATCATAACACAAAGAAGTATAAGGGATTTGTCATACTTATCTTGTAACATGGCAAAAATTTAGTGATTTGTATACTTATAATAAAGGAAAAGGAAAGTCAGTAAGGCTGTCTAAAAAGTTGTGTATGGCACACGTAGTAAAAGTGATTTTGTTTTGCTCATAAGATTGCATCACTTAGTATGTCAGCTTCATGTTGCAGCATTTCCTATTCACAAAATAAAATATTACTTTACCCCTTGTAATATTATATTATATTACTTAATAAAATATTACTTTTACCACTTGTATCATAATTAACTATTATTTATACCAAGTTGGAAAATGAGTGATTTGCTGAGCTGATCGCAGACCAATTTCCTAGTAAAGGAAGTGTACAATTGTAAACATATTTTTGATAGTTTTAAAAATACTTCTGAAACATCTTTTAACTAAATGTGTATGTTTGCAGCCTGTATGTGTTTAGACACATTAAGGACTACAAAATTCTTGTATGTGGAGGTGATGGCACTATTGGTTGGGTTCTGCAATGTTTGGATAATGTTGGACAGGACAGCGAATGCTCCTCTCCAGCTTGTGCAATTGTACCACTTGGAACTGGTAAGTCATAAATATATTAATGTTAGTTTTATTGATATAACTAAGTAACGGTAACCACATTTTGATCTCTTCTTGAAGATTTTCTCAATATTTCAAGATAATTTTTCATTTCCTTCCCTCTTACATGCATTTTTTTTTTATCTGGGCTTGTTTCTACAGCCATTACATGTTAAGCTTGATTCTTGTTAAGTTTGAAAATGACTTTTATAGTCCAGTCGGCAGGTTCTGAAAAAAGGTTATAAAAACGTTTTCTTTGGGTATGTTGTATTTTCCCAGGCACTAGTTTTTGACCTCTCAGATCTTGTGCTAACTCTGGGAGGTCCAAAAAATGATCCAATGATTTCTGAATGAATCAATGGAGGTCCAATGATTTTTCTGACTTTTTTGGGTATTTCTCTAACTCTTTAACTCTTTATCCTTAAGACCTGCAGAAAAATTATTCCAATAAATTTTAAAGAGAATAAAATTTCTTACAACTTTCATAGAAAACATTTTTTTTTGAAACCAGTGACCTCGTGAGCTACAGCTTTAAAAATACGCAATTGTTTCATTTCCCCAAACTGTGGGCAAAAACACACATATTGATGATATTGTAATTAACTTAAGATATATATAATTATAAATACATGGAATAATATTTTTTACTTCACTGTTGGGTTGAACATTTCACAAGTGTAGCCACTGCCAAAAATATTAATATACAAAAAATTGATGGATGTCTATGTGTGTATTTGTGTTCCAACATAACTCTTCAATGCGGGAACAATGTTATTGTAACAAAACTTGATATACATTATTACTGGAGAATTACAATGGGGAAAAAAATACTGTGGAGATAAGACACCCTAGAAGGGTGGATGGGAATGAAGTGTTATTTGCAAACAAAATCATTTTGCAATCCGCAATGGATACCCCATGTAATGTACACTGAGCGGGCACAGTGAGCGAGATGGGCAAGGCTGTTTAATAGATGATTCTGATAAATAAATACCTGGGCAATGGCAGGTATTCACCCAAAAAAATATGAACGGTGAATATATAGGTCTACTTTGTTTACGCAGAGCGATGTGCATGAGGTGCAATTGTAGCTAATTCCGGAATGAGCCAGTTAATGTTTTTGTTATGTATCGAAAATTGGTGGATGAAGTCTTTTGAAACTTTTCAAAGCATGCTAATGTGAACTTTATCTGGCCTTAGGGCCTTAGGGCCTTAGCCAACACGAGGTGGTTGGGGGATATGTGAAGTACATTACGATGTCAAGAAATAACAGAATATGTGATAAACAGGAATCCTAATGCTGGTGAGAGGTGTCTAAGGCTAGTGAGAGACAATATAAGTAGTTTTGAGAATTTTGTTTGTTTATTGTCTACATACAATTCTACAAAATTATTTCTTCAATATAACAAGGCACATAAGGCAGCTCACATTTCATTATAATAAAGCATTTTCTAAAGCTGGTGATATGGCTATATGCTGTTCACTCACAAATGTGCTGAAGATGGGGAGCATTGGAGTACACCTGGATAATCGGGAGTTGTGATGAGACATAAAGTTCAGATGTAAGCAGAGAATATTAGCCCCTGTGTTGGTATTAAAATACTCATCCTAATCTTGATGTTAAAACCTGTTTTTGATAGTGTGATGTTATCGTCCACTAGACATTGGGGATCATTATTGACCAGGAAAATGTTGACATAATATACTACCAATGAATCACTTTTACAATAGGAGAGGATGCCTGCCATGTTGTAATGGCGAGGTGCTGCTGTCATATTCCATGATGAATCAAAGGAAAAATATCCATCTTCATTGTTACCTTTAATTGGGGAAAATTTTTGACATACAATTTGTATGCCTGAGAAAGACTGTGTTTTTCATTGCCCAAATTAATTTTGTTTTGAGCAAGCTTCATTGCTAATAATGAATTTAAGCTGTTCGACAGGTCTCTACATGCAAATAATGTTTTTTAAAAATATTTTATCTTCTTATGAAGTTATAAGAATCGTGTGCCAGAGAACTGTGCTTTTTAGAGAGAAACTTTTTCATTACTTGGGCTCGCAAATTATTGCGAGCCAGAGTAATGAAAAAGTGGATAAATCTTGTTCCTTTATGTAATAAATTAGTTCCTCTAAAATGCTGTGTAGTCAAAATCTATGATTTTGTATCTTTGAGACTATAAAATAGATTGAGGGCATAAGATTTGTCTGTTTACCCGTCCTCCCTGCCTGTGGTCAATGCTAGCACCTAAATTGTTCATGACTTTTTCTACAAAGTTGATATTCTCTGATTGATCTGAACAAACTCAAGGTCCTGCAAGTTTAAAACAGACATTTTTTTAAATTTATTTTTGGAGGTTCTTTACATGAAGTCTTAACATTTTCAGATTTTTGTAAAACTGACACTAAATTTTTTTATTAAACTTTGTCCTTGGATAGTGCAGAAAACGCTTAAAAGAATGAGGCACAGGTCTCATCATTAAAATCCCTAATTTTTTGAAAATTGTAAAAGTTAAATTTATAATTTGAAGATTATAATTTAAATTAATAATTAATTTAAACTATTAATTATAATTTGAATATATACATTTTTTCCTCATCATAATCTGTTCTTTAAAGACATCTTGAAGTAAGGTCACATTCAATTTTTCAAAAATTAGTAGTTTCCAGGTAATTTTGTTAAAAATATAGGCAATTTTTAATCTATTTTCTCAAAAAGGCTCCAGTTTTTCTATAAATTTTGCTTTCATATGTATTAAAGTCAATGTTAGATCTATTTTTGGGGAATCGTCTGTATTTTCAAAAATTGCAAACATTTAACATTGCAAAACTACAAATTTGAAGAGAGAGTCTTAAATGAAATGCATTTTAAAAAATCAGCTCTTTAAAGAAGATCAGGTTTAATTTTTTGAAAAAACCAGTAGTTTTTGCTTGCAGAAATGTAAATTAATAAAAACTAGAGGTGCTACAGAAAGGCACAGACTATCTCATAGCAATTTTTTCTAATTTCCTTGGTGTGGTCTGGCTTTAAGGTTTTGCTCCATCCTGTGGCCAGCTGCCATCTATCTATGCCCAAAATACATTTTCCCAACTTTTTACTTTCCTAATAGTACAACCAAAATATTACTTCAAGAATATTAAAAAAGAGTAAAACCTCGTCCTAAATAGAAATTTTCATTGAAAAATTGGATGCCGTTTTTAAGAAAATGGCAATTAAGCATTATTGTAAATGCAAAATTTGAAGCTCTATTTACATGAATCTATTGAGTTTTCAAAAAACTTCAAATGAAGTCAGTTGAAGCACTTCCACTCACAAATGTTTTAATGTACACAAATCGATGAAAATGTGCAAATTAACGGTGTGAGAGATATTTAAAAAAAAAAAAAAAAAAAAAAAAAAAAAAAAAAAAAAATTCTGAGGAAATGGCGTTTGAACTTTTCTAAAAATGCGAAAATTTGAGCTCATTTTCACAGAAAACTGTTCAGTTTTCCAGATACTTTATTTGACATTATTTAAAGCACATGTACCCATTAATATAATAATGTGAAGAAATCGCCTCTAATGTAAATATTACCGATGTGAAAGACAAGTCAAAAAAATTACATTTTTGTAATTTTTGAAAAAAACAAAAGAATAGAGCAATATGGCAAAAATTTCAAGACAAAATTTGGAGCCGTTTTTTGAGAAAATCTTGTTTTTGTAATTTTTTAAAAAATTGTTAATATTGCACGCATGAAAACTACTAAAATTTTCAAAAACATCTGCATGACCTTTATGAAAGAACTAGTTATGGAAAACAAAATTCATTTGAAGGAAAAACCTCTTTTTTCAATTTTGTAGTTGTCGGAAGACGCCGAAAGGAAATCAAACTTTTGCAATTTTCGAAATTCTAAAGTTAATCGCGAAAATCGGACCCATGCCACCAAGTATATTTTATTCTATTATTACAAGAAATTTAAAGAAAAAAATTGGAGACGTTTTCGAGAAAATTTCTAAAATGTCCCGGGGACTTCATGTAAAGTACCCCCAAATTTTAAAGAATGTTTTTCAACTAGAGCCAGATCGACAAGGGTTGGGAAAAATCCTTCGTATGGTTTAGGCGCTAGTAGTGTTCACAGACGGACGAACGGACGTTTTGCTTTCAATTGGTTTTTCGGCATTGGACCCACAAAAGAGGAATTCTGGCTACACCACATGTTAGAGGATTTTTTTCATAATTTAGCAAATGGATTTATCCACTTTTTCCTTATCAGTGCCCGGGATTGAATTTTTTCTGACGAAAATCCGCCGTTTTTTCGCGCAGCATTACATAACTTCCTCTCTACTACGTACACGAGAAAGTAAAAACGTTTTCTCAAAAACCGTTCAAAATATTTGCACGAATAAAACAAAGGACGCTGAGAAGAACGGTGCAGGTCCCACTTTCGTTGATCAATCTAAACTTTCGAAAACTGCAAATTTAGAACTAATAGGATAAATTTTGTGCTGTTGTAACCCCACTAGCCACTTTTTATTAGCTAAAGTAACTTTGTTCGCATTATTGGTATGAATACGAATGGTATTAAAATTATTCAGATACATGGATCCAATGTATCATTTAGCTCACATTAAAGGACTCGTGTGCATAAAAAGGGCCAGTCTTTGTTATATTACTGAGTTTATCAAATTATTATTTAACAAAGACGTATCACGTTTACAGTTAGTACGGTCGAGATATTTGTCTCGTGAGTAGGAATGCGACATTGATTTCGACAATTTCAAAACATCGATGTTTCTATGTAAGTATCGATGTTTTAAACATAAATATATCGAAACCGATGTTTTTAAATCGATGTTTTGGGTTCGATATTTTTACGTTTTCAATGTTCTGTTCGTGGATGTAAGATGCCCATTATCACAATTTTGTAAAAGTTGAAACAAAAAACAATAACTGATGGTACCAATATCTGTTTGTATTCGATCGAAACGAACGCGGTTTGTTCTATCTTCATCGAGCAGACTACCATCTTTTGCTCGAAATGATCCTGATGGCGTTGTTTAAAAACATCGATGGTTTTTGGTCGATGTGTGGAACATCAATGTTTGGCAACATCGATGTTTTCTTGACAATGTCGCATTACAGGCCCATTCACAATGCAAACACAGACATAAGCATAACACATAGACATAAACATTAACATAAGTGATAGACTGAAGTATTCACAATGTCCAACATAAACGCAAGCAAAATAAAACTTTCTATTGGCTGTCATTCTAATTTTCTATTGGTTAGATATGAGAATCCATTTCGAGATATCGACTGTGTCCATGTCGGGGGAGGGAGGGGGCTCTTGCCATGGATTGTTCATGTATCGACTTATTTCGATACTCGATTTTGAGTTAACGTACTGTGATTGGTTGATTTTTTTATTTAACCTAAGCATCAGCACAGAAGCTTGAAGCTTACAAGCTATTATGTTAACGTCTTACGTAGTATACTTATGCGAACGCATTCTGAATGAATCCGCTTATGGACGTAGTACAAACTTTTATGTTAACGCCATTCTTATGTTCATGTTTGCATTGTGAATGGGCCTTACTACTCGTGAGGGGAGCTAAGGGCAAATGAGCCAAAGTACGTGGAAACTAATGCTGTGGTTCGAAACTCACGTGAGACATATGCTGGGTTTGAGACATGGGGAGTATTCCGAAACCCTTGTTCGTATGTTACATTTGTACCGTACCATAATATCATTGCCTGACAGGCAACTGCGTGTAGTGTTTAATTGAGGAACTGGGTCCCATACCCAGAACAAGAACCGAAGTGGGGCCAAGAAGCATTTATCTAATGGTACAGGACTGAGATCTTTCGATGTTCGGTGTGCGCGAATGAGCCTCACCACACCTCAGAGCAGTGGTAACTATTATGAGAAAGCTTGTGCCATTCACTAGCTCCAATGAATGTTCTGATTAATATAATAAAGAACAAAAGTGACTTTACAAAATCATAATTTACTTTCTTTTGGAATCAATTAATATATAGTTGATAAATAATTAATAAAACCAAAAGTAGTGGCCAGACGTATTTAGGATAAAAGAAACGAAAACTAAATGAAAACGATTTCGTGTTTTCTCGACAAATTGAGTAGTGGGAAATCAGAATTCAATTTTTTCGCAAATTTTCACGTCAAAGAGCAGTGGAAGAGAAATTGGCGTATTTTCGCATAGACGCAAAGTTCTCACGAAATCACATAATGCAACTAGTAACGTTAAAGAATGACACATGCTTTCCTTTATAGGTTAGTTTCCTATTCTATCCAATTTGGGTTAGGCTTTCGGTTTTCCTCACCCTCTTTCTAGCTGTTAGATATCGGCGCCTAAAGAACTTACTAGGGCCACTGCTGGTATCTACTCCTGGTATCTCTGAGGACATTCACAATGAATGACACCCCCACGCTCCCCCAACTTAGAACAGTCCTACCCATAGGCGGGATCCTCAATCAAGAGGAGGTGGCTACTACCTTTTTGGGCCCCCTTTTCCATTGAACATTTTTATTTGTGTATGACGTATTTTATAGTGAATGAATGACGTATTATACAATGAGAATGAAGAAAACTTGCCACAGTTATTAAATACCATTAATTTCATTTAAAATCATACACACGGTTGCCAGATGAGTTGGAGAGCCTCTTCCTCAAATGTTGTATAATAATTTCCCAAATTGCTACGTTCAAAATGGGAATTTGAGAATTTGAACATATTTAAGGAAATGTTACAAGTTTAATTACGAAAACAGGTGGAAATGAGCGTTTTGGGTAAAAATTGAAAATATTAGCTCATGTGTAGTACAAACTATTTCCAATGGCAAATCACGCTTTGGGTGTAGGGATCCAGTTCCTCCATTACACTCACAGTTGTCAATCAGACCAAGAGATTATAGAAGGATTAAAGTATAATTGTAATAAAGAGGGTTTCTGAATGCCTCTTACTTCACGAACACAACTTAAAACATTAATACGTACCGTTTTTCTCGGCAGTATAATTTGTTTAAACTGAAGATTTCGGGTAGTGCATGCACTTTATCATTAAATCTCTCACTTTCCGTTGAAAGTTCTCAATATACACGTGAGAATGCTTGCTCTACTTAATAATCCCAAATGACTAAGTCCTTCTTTATAGGGAAAGCATATGTGTAATAATGCTTGATGACATTTTTGCCATTTAGTTTTGCATTCAACACTTTCCGAAACCCACTGGAAAATTCATGAGAAAGTTCTTCCTTCGGTCAATGTGCCCGCTTGCTTCATTCCCAAATACCTCTATACAGGGGCGCCCAGAGAAAACCAGGGGCCTGGGGTGTTGATGCATGGGGTCCCTCATTTCAAACAAAAAATTTCCTCCTCCGTTGGTTCATAAACAGAATTGATTTCTCCATGCAACAGAAATAACTTATAGCGTTATATTTGGATTAGAGATTTTTTTAAATGAAAATAATTAGAATCTCCAATAATGTTGAAAGCTGGGGAAAGTTGCCCCAGCGGTCTCCCCGCTCCCCCTTCTGGTCGCACCTGCCTGTATGCTTCCTCGACGAAATTCGTTTGTCATCTGCTTATATATATATATATATATATATATATATATATATATATATATATATATATAGTCTAATTTTATTTTTAAATTAAATATCTCCTCTGCCCTTCTAATATTAATTCAACGTAACCCGTTCCAAATTTATTTAAGAATATGGGCGCCAGAAAAAGATTACGTTAATACAATTATTAAAATTAATCTTCAACTGCTATTCCCAATAAATATCCGGCTAACTGGTCGATGGGTCTTATAATAAATAATCGCTATTGACTGCTAATAGCCGATTATTCGATCTGCCATCTGTACAGAGTGGCCGAGGAATCTGAAAAGCAAATATACATTTCTAGCTACTCATTTGCTGGAATTGGCTAAATGAAAATCATCTTTTCTATTCACAGAAACTTGTAAGATTATTCAATGTTCATTGGTAACAATACGAAACTTTCGGTCATGACCAGTCTCAAACCTTATATTGCAGTACCCGTCTTCGCGCGCTCTTGACCGATGTCGCCGCGTAGAACCATTTTCAATCTTTCCCGGTGTCGATGGCTCCAGGTCCAAATACCATCTTCTTTTCTTCTGTTCTGGCACAAGTGTACTCAAGTCACTGATCCTCACCGCCTCATAAGTTGATAAGACTTAATTAATTTTCCTTTTAAAAGTTCCCAGTTCTTTCTGCGCGTATACTTAAAATATTAAAGTTCAGCAAACTATTATCTGCATCAAATACTCCCCGTCCTGTTGGCGACAAATTCACCTAAGTTCACAATTCTAGCTGCTGCACTCGAAATATTTCCAAGTTCCAATTTCCGCACATTACATCAATATTCTAAGTCCGACAACCATACGCTCCAAAGTAGATGTTCACAATTCCCAAACTCCCAGCATCAATTGTCTACCCACGACCCGCATAGCACCACGGCATAAGTCGGAATGAATCCATATTCCCCTCTTTCAGCCCTTCAAAACTCGGTCCATCTTTCTACTGTTTCTTGTCAGAAAAAATTCCATGCCTAGCCAATCCCTCAATTACTTACAAATTCAACTAGCCGCGCCCCAGACTGTCATTGCTTTCTCGGCCAATCCCCAAACAGTTTACTTTATCAACTAGCCGCGCCCCGTGGTTCAAAGCAATGAAGTTTGTTGACCTTGACGACAACTCGTCTACCGTTGCTATGCCGCCATATTTACATGTCTATCCTTACCATTCACCCTGTTTACAATAAATGTTACGCCATACAATGTCCCACATATTGGTTTGTGATAATATATATATATATATATATATATATATATATATATATATATATATATATATAGCCTATGGGCAGCGTACTAGCTTCCCGTGCTGTGGACCGCTAGTTCGATTCCCGGCCGAGGCAAAAATATAATTGTAGCTCTCCTTTAAACTCGTTCAGTTTCTGTAGCTGTGTGACGAAGAAAAGCTCAAGCAGGCGGATCTTGCTAGTTACGGTGAAGTGAATACGTCATGTTCGCCTCATGTCGCTCTTACCCCCAAGCATGGGAATTTAACTAGGCCCAAGCAAGGGGAAAACCGGTAGCTGGTCGGCGAAGTCGAACTTCCGACCCAAAACACCAAATACTAGTAGAATTCAAAAGATTTTATAAAGGGTTCATTCAGATGACAAACAGAGAGGGCTGAGCAAGTCTCTCTGAAGAAAAAAAACCTCTTCGCAAACTAATAATTTCTATTTCGCTTCTGGTACTAGACGTACTTAAGGTTATCAGCAAAATGTCATTAATTCGCATAAAATCAATAAAAAACTTTTGTTTTCTTAAAATTAAGTAATCGTTACCACATAAGCAAAATCATTATATATTATTTTTTTAAATATTAAAATTTTTACACAAAAAATGAATTTTCTTGAATTTATTTGAAGAAACAAATTTTTAATATATCAGAAGTTTCCACATTTTGTTTGAAAAATATAACGTACAGATTTCATTTTTGTAGTCTTCGTCATCTTCTGAAACAAGTGTCCTGTGTATGTGTAGTAACAGGTCTCTAACATATTCCCGACAATCAAAACAATAAGTGTTTTTGAATATTCATTTTAATTGAAACTGGTAATATCATTTTCACTACGTTCTCCTGATATTGTTGACGCCCTTGCCGTATCATTTATATTATCATATATGTGTGGCTGACCTAAGATGTTCCCATCAAATACCTCTTGAACCGATGCTGACGTTGAAATATTTTGGGTCGGTTTTCACTATTACACATATAAGAAGATATATAATTTAATATTAAACGATAACGATATTTTTATTGCAAAAGATATCGTCATAACTTGGATTTTTTAAATGGATTCCTATAGATTTCGTTAGCTCTCCCCTTCTTTTACAATGAGCGTGAGGCGGCGAATTCATAAATATGCAAATGGCCCTAAGTTACATAGCAATATTTTTGAGGAATGTAAGAGTCTTTACTATGCCTGCTGCTTGTAATGCCCTGCTAATACCACCGCGAGGAAACTGAGGTGACATACGATGCGGGACCATTCTGTTCTCCTGCGTTGGCTCTGCGGTCGGATTGTCGTTGGGACGTGTTTCTTCTTACTTCACATGGAATTGAGAACGAAAATGGCAGTGAATTGTTGTGGGGGAAAGGTTTTGCAACACGTGCGGGGGAGCTGAAGGACGGTAGGGGCAGAAGTGGTCCTCCGGGCCGTTCCCCGACTCCTACAAGCATACGTCTCCTACAGGATGGATGAGAGGGAGCAATGAGAACAGGGATGACACAGGTCATAGCAAACTCCAGCAGCTTATTGGGTGGTGTTACTTACATCGGCATCTGACGGAGCCCAGCCTCGGCGAGGACGGCTGTCCAACAGAGAGACTTTGCAGTGGCCATCGGACTGGTTGGAAATACTCGAAGTGCACGGTAGTCGGGAGAGGGCAGGAAGCTGCTAGCAGGACCCTGGAGTGTCGACAGGGCCAGATAGGACCGATCTGAACCGGCGGAGGGGTGGAAGGTCCGTACACAAGAGCAACGAGCTCACGAGCAGTTTATTTATGTGAATGATTTATGTGAATGAATTTGTGTTATTTATGTGAACAATTCAGAATCATATACGAGTCTTTACGTTGATGCTTATAGAACTTAAAACCTCCATTACTTCCTAAAAACCGGGAGAAGTGTCTCAGGCAATCAACTGATGTCACTGCGGTGCTTCTGACCGCGAGGTTCTAGGTTCAAGTTCCGACGGTGGGAGGATTTTGACACCAGTTTTTCGGATAAATCGGCATATACTTATCATGTGCTTCCCGAACCACTTTAGAAGATTAGATGACAGCTATCTTTTGGAACCACCGTGAGAATGTAATTGGTGTTGCGTACATATTAATTGTTACCGCAAGATTTCGTGAATCGAGAAGGGTTTTGAATCTTTTTTTTTTTCAACAAATTCCGCCTGTATTTTCTCTTTAATTTTCCTGTGCATAACCAATTCGTTTCGCTGGATCCTAGATACTTGTAGAGCTCATCCCTTTTTAGGGCTATAACAGTATCTCTTTGACATGGTTTCGTGTTCTGTTGCACGGATGTATTTACTTTTATCGATTCTTTGAATTTTACATTTTTAAATACCAAATTGCATTCCTATGTCATGGAGAATCTTTCGGCGGCCTGTATGATCTGCCTTAATCCTTGTAAGGTTTCTGAGCTCCAGCTTGATAACATCTACGTTCGCTAGATGAAACATTACATTTCTCTAGACCTTTCAGTAGTATCCTACTCTCAAGTTTTCCAACAAAAAGAAGAGTGATTGAAAGCAAGACAAAACCAAGAAGGGCTGAGACTATCACCTTGAAAGATACCTCTGTGGATTCTTAATGTCTTGGTGACGATTTTTTCATTATTTGATGGCATATGTGTTGTTATCCAGTTATTCATTACGCTCCTGAGGAATCTTACGATTACATGATTAATACCATACATTTTTAAAACATACAGTAACCAGCCTCGTGAGACTTTGTCGTATGCCTTCTTGTAGGCAATGAAAAGGTATGGAGATCGCGGTTTATGTCAGACACCAATGATATGATGACACTGTCGATCACTTGCAGTTCTTTGTATCCCAACGAACGCTTGCAGCTGCCTTTCTGGGTCTTTGAGTGAATATAGATTTGTTCGCTATGTTGTTCTTGGGCTAACTTTAAATAGCTACTTATGATTTTATACAAATCTTTGAAGCATGTGATTGGTAGAAATTGTCTCGGGTCTTTGGTATCACTTGCTTCTGGCTTCATGAAGGTGATACCTTCGCACAGAGCCGTTGGTAATTCTTCGGGATGTTGCAGGTAAAGATTTATGACGTTCATAATCCTCTCACGATCAACAGATCAATCTTTTTAGAAATTATAAATCCCCTCTAGTCCACTGCGTTTTCAATTCCGAAATTTGTAAATGAAGAGCATAGATTAGAACATCCATTGACGTATTAGAAACCTCCCTTTCTTTGATCTTGATTACGATGTTTCACACTTCTTTTAGTCAGAATGCATTAGATTGGAAATGGCAGATGACCATATTTCATCCCAGGGTTTTTCTACTGACGATTTCTGTGGTAACTTTCCTGTATGAACATCTCTTCTCAGGTTCTTTTAGAACATCTGGTTTTGGAAAAATCCTGATAGTCTTTTTTTCGTTCTGAAGCTTTTGATGTAACGTCGCTCTCGTGACAATAGACGCTTAGTTGTCGTCTGAAAGTATCTACGACTTCAGATATACTATTTCTATTTTCGATGTTGTACCATGCGTGCTTACAATATTTCTTCATGATTCTCGAATGAATGCGCACCTTTTATCTTCCCCTACAAAAGGCTTCGAGGAATATTTCCGCAACTTAACTTTACGATTGTCAGCTCTAAACAGTAGATATCTGATTTACTTGTTCATACGTCATAATTTGTCTGTCTTCGTTCATAAGTATATACAAGATTTCACTTGCTAATTTAGTTTAGGTTGGCAGTTCTTACTTTCTCGCCTCTATGCGTACTTCGTAAGGAGAGAAAGTTATGTAATCTTGCGACGGAAAACGGCGAATTTTCGCCAGAAAAACTCTTTATTTTTAGTTTTGTTGCCTTGGGGTTTTAGGTCTAAAGTCAGAAGCAAATCCCCAATGCTTGGCCTTTTCCTGTTCATAGTTTTATTTAAGCTGTTCAATTAATCCGTTATCGTTATTCTTTTAGACTTTCCAGCTCTGCTTGGGACCTATCTGATGATCGTGTCATTGTGTTGGGTTCTAAATCTTAGATCTATAGTTCAGAGGTTACACTTACTGATTCTGGAGTTTATTACCGTTGCATTCCTGCCTGAATTTCGAACTTAATTTCCTGTATTCGAATGCGCGAGACATACTTTCCAGACCTGTACATTAATGTTGTTTCATCAGAAGGAATAGTTATGGGTATTGTTTAAGGAAGTTTCTGTAAAGTTCCTGTGGGTACACAATGTGTTCCGTAACCGGTAATATGAGGATAAATTCGAGCAATTATTTCATTCATGACAGCTGTCAATTGTATCGTCCGTCATAGCAGGCCTGCTTGAGTGAGCCTGCCATGACTTCTACTAGTTCTTGATTGCTTTTATTATTATTATTATTATTATTATTATTATTATTATTATTATTATTATTATTATTATTATTATTATTATTGATGCCCTTTTTATTAATTTATTTATTTTCTACTTGTAGACATTTTACATTATTAATTGTGTAGATTTATTCTCTCAAAAACGAGCATTTTACACTTCATTTTACGTTACAGTGAATGCACAGTACATTATTTCCTATAAATTTCCACACTATGCTTGTTGTTGTTATCACTATAATACTGATTACATTCATGCTGTTTTCTGCATAAGTTTGTATATGTCCATTTTCGCTCCCAATTGCTTGAGGAACCACATCAGACTTACGAGAATGACTCCGGTTCTTGAAAGAAATGAGCAAAGCTATTATATATTATGAATGTAGAAATATTATGTACATATCTTTCCGTCTCTTTGCCAATTGCACGTGGAGTCCCGCAGGGATCGATTTTAGACCCTATTCCCTTCCTACTATAGGTAAACGATATGCCCACGATGTTTCGAAACAGAAGAACAGTTATCTTTGCGGATGATACGAACATTCTTTGCAAGAAATAAACCGTAAACAGTACAATATCAGATTTTCAAATTGGTTCCGTAATAACAAATTAATAGTAAGTGAAAAGAAAACGATTTCAAGGCAGTTTTCCATTTCAAATAAACAATGCTGAACCACATTGAAAATGAACGATGTGCCATTGACTAATGTTAACGTAACAAAATTCTAGGTCTCTCAGTTCAGTTAAATGGAACGTTATGTGTAACTAGTTCATTTTCTCGCGTTATTTGTAACTTTCGCAATTTTTAAAAATTATGCGTTCAACGCAAACGCATTCAACGCGTTCAACGCATTTTCGGCAGAAAACGTATTCAGGGCCTTGGTAATGAAAAAGTGCATAAATACAGGTGCCAAATTTATAAAAACAAATCCTCTAACACGTGATGTAGCCGGAATCCATGTTTTGTGAGTCCTTGAAAAATAGATTGACGGCAAAACTAGCGCAACGCTAGAGCAACGCAACGCTAGCGGCTAAACCGTTCAGCCGATTTTCTCCAAAATTGATGTTCCCCAATCGATCTGGCTGATGTCGCGGCCTCTTGAATTTGAAACCAATATTTTAGTTTTGGGAGGTACTTTACATGAATCCCCTGAGGCTTTTTCAAAATTGTCAAAAATTCAAACCTGGTGCCTTCCTACAACTACAATTATTAAGATTCTTAATAAAAGGTGTTCATCAAAAACAGATCTTCAAATAAGGTCAGGTTGAATTTTTTGAAAATATGAATATTTTTTGTGTAATTTGGCGACAAACATAGTCGCTCGCTCCCAATTTACTGCTCTTCGCGAACGTAAAATGAATGGTGAAGCTGCGCAGTTGGATGCTTCATAAAGAATTTCTATACTATTTCATTTTATTATTATTATTATTATTATTATTATTATTATTATTATTATTATTATTATTATTAATATTATTATTATTATTATTATTATTATTATTATTTATATTATTTCATTCTAAATTGCGTCCTTTAATTGTTTTAAATGTGAAAACGTATAGATGATTTCGCTTTGCTTAATAAGCTGTAAGAACCAAGAGTAATGCATGTAAAAACCGAGTAATTTTTAATATATATAAATATTATATTTAATTATTATATTTTTATTTTCGATTTTCATTTTCTTGCTAGCGCGATCAACAATGCTAATTGGCAAAATGCGTATCACATACGAATTAGCGGTCATTGTTGCTTTTGTAACCCATTGTTGTAACGCCGCACTGATAACAAGGTGATAATGACGGCCGCCAATCGTTCGCATTTAATATACATTAATACTTTTATGTATTTGGAGAATATTACAATACTATAGTGTTTAATAATTATTATTATATATTTGGCGATCTATTTTCATTTGTTTGCCAACACTATTAGTATCGTAGTATTTATTAATTTCTAATTATTTTACTTTTTCGCATATTGCTTACACAGAATAAGAAGGCTATAAAGAAGGCTAAAAAACTCATCCGATATGTTCATGAATACTCTGCATTCCTTATACAATGAATTCAATGCCAGCAATATATGTTCATTTATAGTTTTGAATACAAAATCTATTGCTTGAAACTATTTAATTTTCGCATCAAATGTTCTACGATTTCAAATGAGTTTTACAAAAAATTATGACTGAGATGTGTTAATTCGGATAGAAATTCTGGTATAAATAGTATTGTATAAACATTACTAAAGGCGAGAAGCGCCAGTAGTTTAGAACAAATTTAATTTCTTTAAAAATCTCTATCAACAATATTGTACTTTGCACTGTTAATTTCTTGCAATTTTCGAAAATAGATTGCTATGCGCATAAATTTACCTAGCGCTTTAGAGGGTTAAACGTCCTTTGCTGAAAACGAGGAAAAAATTTAAGTAAACAATTTGGAGCCTTTTTGAGAAAATCATTATTTAATGGTTGCCCATTTTCACGCAAAATTACGAAAATTTGTTCGTGAACTTATTTCAAGATAGATCTTGAAATAAGTTCATCAAGTATCTTTGAACATCAGCTCTCATTATGTTAAGGAATGTCTACATTCAATATTGTAGTTGTAGAAAGATGCTGAAAACTCTTGCATTTTCAAAAATTCAGAGATTTCAATGAAAACGAAAGATCTGCCATTTTTTGTGGCCTTTACGAGATCCCAGGGCAAAGTTTAATAAAAAACAGTGGAGCCATTTTTGAGAAAATTTTGTAAATGTTATTAACGCTTCACTAAAAGTAACCCCCAAAATAAAAATATGTTTCTAACTGCAGAACCTTTAGTTCGTTCAGATCGATCGGAGACACTTTTGAAGAAAATCGTCTGAACGGTTTCGGCGCTAGCGTTGACCACAGACGAAGACAGATGAGTCAGACAGATTCACCGCCATCAATCGATTTATTTGTATGAAAGATCCACAAAACCTGAATTCTGACTGCAAATTGGGTTAAAGAAAGTAATTTACTACATACAGGAACAAAATGTATCCACTTTTTCGTTACCATGGCAGACAACACGAGTTTTTCTCTCAAAATCCCCAATTTACGCCGCAACATTACAATTTTTTCTCATTACTACGGTCGTAGTAAGGCGAGAAAGTAAACTACAGATGCAACAGAATTGCACAGACTTTCTCGTACTAGTTAGTTTTCCAACCTTTTTGGTCTGGACTCGTTTTTCTGTGTTGCCGCACCCTCTTACTAGCTGTCACATATTGCCAACTCAAGATCATTTTTCAAATTTTCTCAGTTTGAAAAATTACCCTGAGCTAGAATTGAAATATGACTTTAAGAATATTATAGAAAAGTAAAACCTGGTTCTTAATGCAAACTTTCATTGAAAAATTTGGAGCGGCTTTTGAGAAAATGTTTGACTTTTCTGAAAATGGGCGATTATGAGCTCTCATTTTCACAGAAAGCTTTTGAGTTTTTGACAAACATAATTGGAAATCATTTGGAGCTCTTCTGCCCACTAATGAAGTAATGTGTAAGTAATGTCCGTAATATAGATATTCAAAAAACTATAATAATATAACATATTATTAATATTATATTACATTATTACAAAATATTATATTGTGATGGTCCTTATTTTTCCTTCAATGAATTAGATTCATAAATAGAAAAACAGAAATATCCATTTACACCAAATACTGTAGAGACTATAATATTTGCTAAATACCATACAATTCAACATCAAATATTTTCCCAAAACTTTTTGACATGTTTGTTTGCTAAATTTCTTCCAGTGAAATTCTCAGAATATTCAGCAAACTGAAAATATAAATATTCTGCTTCTTTAGATGAATTTCCAAATTGTTTAATGTAATGTGTGCACCTACCTTTACACCCAGGAATATTTCCGTATATTTTCAAAACAGCAAAATTAAGCCACCAAAATAAAAGGCAACAAAAATGACATTCAGAATTATTGTCCAACTTCCCTTTTCTTTTCAGACTCTTAGTATGGACTTAGAAAATCAAATTTTTTGGAAACAGATTTTTTTTTCTTCTTTTCTTGAAGAAGTTGCTTTTCCAATGAATGAAAATTAAGCTCTGAAAATTGGAATATTTTTAGATTTTTTGAAAACTGTGGAGTCATTGACCATAACATTTTGCTTTCAAAATTACCTTAATGTTGAATTTGTGGTATTGCCCTAAATTGGATATTCTCTACCTTAAACATTGATCACAAAGATTAGTTATACTGTACTGGTTCGAAAGAAATTATCATTGCTCACCTTTCCCATTCTTTGCCAATTGAGAATGATGTCCGCAATGTTAGATATCAGGGCCTCTTTCTTTTATATGAAAATATAATGCCCTTGTCCATTAGATAGTAAGAAGTGTTCAGTTTGCTGATGATATGAATGTTTACAAAAAGAAACAATAAGTAGCACAAATTTTGTAGTGGCAGCAGAGATATGCTGGTAATTCACAATGATTAGTAAGGATCCAAGAGATATAAAACACAAAGTTTTAAATAATTTATCTAATATTATAAATAATTACCCAGACATGGTATGTTTTGAGAATCTTATCTCATCTTCAGTGGCTCTATAGATAAGAAAATCATTGAATCAAATTTAATTAACAAGGGTAATGAAACTAACTAAAGTATTCAAATTAAAATGGATGTAATACAAAACCTCTAACATGTAAAATCTGTAGAAATTGGATACTTACCCAAGTTTCATGGATTAAACACATGAAAGTTAAATCAACTCAATCTTGTGTATGACTGTGACTGAAATTAAGAGAGAAAATAGGAAAGTGGAGAAGCTATTCAATGAGATTTAATATGAGGCGGTATTTAACTTGAGCTTGCACATTGAGATTTATTAAATATTCATCAGCTAAAAAATTTTTTGTTAATTTTAAAATATCAAAATTTTCTAAAATACTCATTTTATTACATTCGTTTTATAAATAGAGGATTTTGAAATTGGTTTTAGGGTTGAAAGAGAGATATTGTTGGTTTAGGTTGTGAGGAGTGTGGTTAAGAATAAGGAAACTAATTCCTGGCAACTGGTGCCCCAACAAACTATAGGTTGCAACTCCATCAAATGATTGAAATGTAATTTCCAAAATTCAGAATAGTAATACACAATAAAACGTAAGCAATTCATGAAATTAATTAAAACTATATTTAATAAAAGTCTATTGAAACATTACTTAGTACATAATTTTATGCAGTATGCGTAGTGTCCATATCATGTGCAAGTATATTCAGCTCCCGCCCATGTTGTTTTGGCTTTGAGTTCAAGTTTTTACTTTCGGTATACGTACGTATCTTACTACGGAGTTGTACGGAATATACGTAGTATAGAGAAAGTGATGTAATGCTGCGGAAAATCGATTTCCAGATTTCAACAGAAATACATGTTTTGGGGTTCCCTGATCCCGAGTGTTTTTTCAAAACGTTTGTCCGTGTGTCCGTCTGTCTGACCGTCCGGCTGTCCGTCTACCTGTGAATACCACCAGAGCAAAAATAGATATTCTCCGGTTGATCTGGCTCGACTCGAAGCTTAGCGATTTTGAAAAACATTCTTAAAACAAGATTTTTCTCAAAAACGGCTGCAAAGTTTTTCTTTAAACTTTTCGTAAGAATAGTGCTAAATTTACACCATAAGATGACATAAACATCATTTTGCTATATTCTTTTGTTTTTTCAAAAATTAAAAAAATATGTTTGATTAGCCTCCCACGTCCTTAATATTTACATCAGCGTCAATTTGTTCTCATTTTTGCATTTAAGAGTACATGAGTTTTAAAGTTTTTCGAAAACTCAAAATTTTTCTGTGAAAACGAGCTTAAAATTCCCCATTTTCAGAAACGCTCAAATGCTATTTTCTCAAAAACTGCTCCATTTTTTTTTCCAAACTTTTCGTACGGATAGTGCTAATTGGACTGTTTAAAATGACATAAAATCTTGCTGAATTCTATTTTTTTTTTAATTACACAAATATAATTTTTTGAAATATTTCTTACGCCGTTAATAGGCATATTTCCAACAGTCTATATATACTATTGCATTTGCAAGTGAAAGAACTTCAAATGAAGTTTTTCGGAAACTCAAAAGATTCCTGTGAAAATGAACTTCAAATTTCGCATTTTCAATAGAGCTTAAAGGATGTTTTCATAAAAACGGTTTAAGATTTGTAGACGAAAATTTCCGTATAGGACGAGGATTTACTATTTTTTAATATTTTAAAAGTAATAGTTTGAATCTACCACTAGGAAACCGAAAAATAGAGAAAACTTCAAAAAATGTATTTTGGGCGGTGATTGTGGCAGTTGGCAAGAGAATGGAGCAAGACTTTAAAGCTAGCCCAGGCAAAAGAGAGTAAAAAAAACTAAGTAATACGGGAAAGTATGTGCCATTGATTATTACCATTAGTTACATTCTCGTATACGTACGTATATAGTCGAAAATACGTATACAAACGGCTTCAAATTTTTCGACGAAAATTGCCATATATGTCAAGGTTTTATGTTCTTAAAGTAATATTTCGGTTCTACTATTAAGAAACCGAAAAATTGTGAAAATTTCAAAAAACTCACTTTGGACGGTGATAGATTCAGCTGGCAAGAGTATGTGGTCAAGTCCGAATAGCTCGCCGAGACCAAAGAAAATAGAACATTATTTCGAGAAAGTCTGTGCCATTCTGTAGCATCACTAGTTGTATTTGTGATCCATTGAGATTATTGGCGGTAATAGAATTCATAGAAAACAAAAAAGATCTTGGTTTCAAATGTACGGTGATCACACGCCCGCACTTTGCAACAAGTGTGGTTTAGATACTTTTTACATAAATTATTTTAATTTGTAATAAAACAAAATTATTTTATTTCGAAAATGTCACTACGCTGGTATATATTACAATAATGAAAGATATTCCACACACACTCGCAATCATAACAACGCTCGCTAAATGTCACTGCTGCCGGGAAGACGCAAAGAACGTCAGAGACTGAAAGAGACTCCCTACCAGAACGCCCAAAATTACACCAAGGACTTATTAAATATACATTTTGAATCAACAAACCTAACATCAACTGGAAATAAATTCTCCAAGCATCATAAATAATGCATTCAATACCGTCGAGAATTGACTGAACTTGTGTACTTTCAATAATTCACGAAATTCATAAATTTGCAGCTAGACGAAGACAAAATTGGTGTTCTTCTCAGAAGCCGGCCCGCCCTCTGCGACCAGAGCTCCTCACCACCCCCGTCATGCTGAGTGGAAGCTGGTGACTGGTTGCCTTGCAAAAATAACGAAAGCCCTAGTTGAGGAATAGGGCCAAAGAGTAAACTTGAAACGCAGAGATTGAGCCAAGACAGTGTAATGGGAGAGCACCAGACGCCGGAGAGAGCGTTCGTTGGGCGCTCGAAAATTACTCATATTTCGAAAAAAATGTTCATGATCTTATTTAAAGAACAAAATTACTGCGCGCGTGAGCTCTTCTCCTCACACTGGCTGGTACGGCGTTTGCAGGTGCACTGCAAACCCCATAATCCATGTTCAGCAGAACGTCTCGAGTGCTGGCGATGCTAGGAGTCGTGCGCACACAAAACATTACTGAGAATACGACCGACATCTTGGTGTACCAATCATGGTGCGAAATCCTTGTACCATGGTAATAATAATGCCAGGTCTATTCAGCCATAAAATTATGTACCTTTCACGCCCATAAATAATTATTTTAAATGAAAGACACACTTATTACTATTATACAGAATATTTATAGAACATTTGAACTAACACGAAGGTTTATTTTTCACTTCTATAAAATTAATATTTTACACACTACTGCGTTGGATCAAGAAATACCTCCATTTGTTCCTTTTCCTCCCTATAGTATACCATAGTATGAGGAGGTTAAGTATTTTAATCACGTCAACAATACGATCTCGAATTTTCGATTATAATGACTACTCTGTAGCTTTCTTTTGATATTCAACTTCGCACATACGTCAGAATTAAGATCTATTATTGTTCCAAAGATGGTTGAAATTGGTGGAGGTTGCAAGGAAATACACTCAATTTTGTACCCGAAAATGGAGATGTTTATTGTGATGACCATACCCGTCGTCGCAAGCCAATGCGTTCCGTACCTTCCGTATTGAAACACGTGCGTGTCCGATATTGTAGAAGATCTCAGGTCGCTCGCACTAAATTTATATACGGCTATCGAGCGCGATACTGACCTGTCTCCTGCTCCAGCTCTAGAGATCTCAGCAAGGGTGTGAGTCGCTCCGGATCGGGATGATGCACATGCTCTCAATCTAGTTATTAATACTACATTGATTGAATGGCTTAAGTGTCGTCCGTCAAAGCAACGGACACGCGTTTTTTTAAATAGTACTGCTCTTTTACAAAAATGGAGATATTTTCTTTTAAACTATGCAGTTCCCCTCCTTTGTCCAATAAGGTTACAGTATCTGAATCTCAACAGTGGCCTACCGTAACAAGTTATGGTTACCTCGCTGTAGAGAATTGCTCGTCGGCCTCTCCACTGGAATTGCGCCCTGGTTGCGCACGCATGATTGATTGATTGATTGTTAGTGATTCCGGGCGCGTCAACCACTGAGGTCATTAGTCCCCTAAGTGTGGTGCGTATTTTTTAATCGGTATGTGGCTGTGATCTTCCCCCACTGGATGGCGAGATGCGGCGCCGACCTACCGTCGACTAGCGGGGTTTTCTCCAACCAGATAGTTCCCACCAGCGAGGCATCGCCCCAGCCCGGACAAGTTCTAAGTCCCCGACCGGTCTCCCGTCATCTGTAATAGCGTAGTTCATGTTAATGTAAATGTGTGTGTAAGGGGTGAGGATAGGACAAGGAGGAGGAAGGAAAGGCCGCTAGCCTGCGCCGCTAGCCGAATTTGTTTATTACGCTAAGCGAATTCGAGACTCGTGGGTTCCGGGTTCGGTGACCGGCTAGAAACCCCGAAATCTAACGGCGTTGAGCCCCTGGTCGAAGGGATAAAAGGCACTGACTGACTGCGACGTGACGAGACTTGACAAATATAGTTATTACTCAGTAACAGTAATGATAGTAATTACTCAGTAACGGAGGATTACTCCAGAGGAAGTACTCAACGCCCAACAAGGTGCGGGGTTTTGTAAGAGGGGGAGGAGTGGAGTCGGCCCGCTTGAGCCAACGAGCGCAAATTAATGCGCGAAGGAAAAGGAGCAATGTCATGGGATCATCGCACTATCGTCTCTGTCTTTGGAAGTGATAGTAGCTCATTACCAATTGATAGGGATAATAGATCACTACCAAAAGTTATTACTACTATGCTAGAAGTACTGAACACGACCAGTTTGCTGTATTTCGTGTTCTTTGTTGTTGTTGTTTTTTTTAATTATAAAAATGTATTTTTTGACATCTCTCTCACGTCGTTATTATTTACATTACCAGTAACTTTTATACATTATTGCATTTGTGAGCACATGTGCTTCCAATGATGTTTATAAAGTTTCTCAAAAACTCAAAAGTTTTCTGTGAAAATGAGCTCAAATTCCGCATTTTCAGAAACGCTCAAACGCCATTTCCTCAAAAATGGCCCCAAATTTTTTCTTCAAATTTTTCCAATGAATAGTGTTAATTGTACTGTTTAATATGATGTAAAGTTAATTTTTGTGTATTCTTTCGTTTTTTCAAAAATTACACGAATGTAATTTTTTTAAATATCTCTCACACCATTAATATGCACATCTCCATTGATTTGTATTCATTATTGCACTTGTGAGGGGAAGTGCTTCAAATGACTTCAAATGACGTTTTTCAAATACTTAAGTTTTTCTGTAAAAAAGAGCTTTAAATTTAACATTTTCAGTAACTCTTAAATGACATTTCCTTTAAAATAGCTCCAAATTTTTCAGCTAAAGGTTCCATATATGACAAGGTTTTACTCTTCTATAATAAGAAATATATCCTTCATATTCTAAGAAATATGTCCGATCTGCCATTATGAAACCGAAAAATTGAGAAAATTTCAAAACTAGTGGTGCTGTAGAATTGCACAGACTTTCTCGTACAAGTTTCTTTTCTAATTTCTTTTGTCTGGGTGCCGGGTCTTTTCGGACTTGCCAGTTACTCTTGGCAGCTACCTTCTATTGCCGCCCAAAGTACATTTTTTCTCAATTTTCTGGGTTCATAATAATAGAACAGAAATATTATTATAAAAATATTGAAAAAAGAGTAAAACCTCATCCTAAATAGCAATTTTCCTTTAAAAATTTAGTGCAATTTTTAAAAGGATTGTTTAAGCGTTTCTGTAAATGCGAAATTTGAAGCTCTTTTTCACAAAAATTTTTTTGTGTGTTTTGTGTTTGTGTTGAGTGAGTTTTTGAAATTCTTCATTTGAAGTCATTTGAAGAACTTTAACTCACAAATGCTAAGGTGTTTACAAATTGCTGAAAATGGGCATATTAACGCCGTGAAAGATATTTAAAAAAATTACAAATGTGTAATTTTTTAAAAACAAAAGAATACCCCAAATAAACTTTATTTCATATTAAACAGTGCAATTAGCACTATCCTCAAGAAAAGTTTAAAGAAAAAAATTTGGAGCCATTTTTTAGAAAATGGCATTTGAGAAAACTGTTGAGTTCTCCACAGACTTTATATCACATTATTTAAAGCACATGTGCTCATAAATGCAAAAATTTGAACAAATTGCCGCTATTGTAAATATTAACGACGTGAGAGACAAGTTAAAAAAATTCCATTTTTGAATTTTTTGAAAAAAAAAAATGCAAGTAGTGTTTATGTCATCTCTTAGAGTACACTTAGCAATATCCCTACCCTAAAAAAATTTGGTGCCATTTTAGAGAAATTCTTGTTTTGTTATTTATTAATATTGTACATATTGCTCTCAATATTGTGAGAAAACTACTAAAATTTTCAAAAAGTGTATATAACCTGAATGAAAGAATTAACTATGGAGAAAAAAATTTACTTGAAGGAAAATCTCTATCTTCAATTTTGTAATGGTAAGAAGAAGCGAAAGAAATTTCAAACTTTTGAAATTTTTGAAAATTCAGAGTTAACAGTGAAAAACAGACCTATGCTATTTTATGTGTTTTATTTTTATAAGTGTATTTTACTCTATTCTTTGAAAAAATTTAATGAAAAAAAATTAGAACCATTTTTGAGAAAATTTTGAAACTGTCACAAGGGTTTCAAGTAAAGTACCCTCACAATTTAAAGAATGTTTTTCAAAATCGCAAACCTTTGAGTCGAGTCGGATCAAGTGAGGAATATCCATTTTGGAAAAATTCTACCTGTGGTTTGGCACTAGTGGTGGACGGATGATTTGCTGTCAATCAATTTTTGGGTGTCAAGGACTCACTGACATTCTGGTTATACCATGCGTTAGAGGATTATTTTTTTTCTAAATTTAGCTAGTGAATTTATCCACTTTTTGTATCAGGGCCCAGCAATAAGTTTTTCTGTTGAAAATTAGGCGTTTTTCTTCTTCTTCTTCTTCTTCTTCTTCTTCTTCTTCTTCTTCGTTCTTTTTTTCTCCTTTTTCCCTTTCTTTCTTTCTTTTTTCTTTTTCTTTTTTTTCTTTTTTCTCAGCATTACATAACTTTCTCTCTACTGCGTAGGTGGTAGCGAGAAAGTAAAAATGTATTATACTTTGGGTGGTGATAAATGCAGAGAATGCAGAGAATGCAGAAAGTGCAGCAATAAGAGAATGCAGAAAGACCGAAAATCTAGCCCTGATCCAAGACATTAGGAAACTAACTAGTATGAGAAAATTTTTGCCATTTGTATCACCAATAGTATCTACATTTTTTTCTTGAACAGAAGAAAGTACATTTATAAATATAATATTGTTTCAATTTTCATTAAAATTTCTGAAAGTTTGCAAATTTCAAAAGTAAATTTATTTTTGAACCTGTCCTACACTTCTAATATTGAAACCAGAGATTTTTTTCCCCCCAATACAAGTTTATATCTTTGAATAATGTTATGGACATACAAAAATAAGTAGTTGTTTAGTAATAACACTAAGAGGAGGCAAAGTTTTGGTATGCCATGCATTTTCAAGATTTTAATTTAGAAAATGTTCAAGAAACAAAATTGGATCAATTTTGAAAAATATTTGATTTGAATGTTTTTAAAACTGCTACTCCTTTTCTTCAAAATAATTTGGGTTCTAGAAAATGAAACTATACCCACACATAGAACTTAAAAATTACTAAACAAACTTATGATGCAGTTTTAATTTGAAGCTGAGTTTCTCAGTTCTGATAACATCTGGGTTGTTTCCTTTTAACCCAATTAAATCCAATTCTAATCTATATACAATTTCATGTTTTTTTAAGGGAAGTAGTGTCGTGATTTGTATATTCCTTCACACTGTAGAACATGTTATTAAGCAGGAAAGCTTTCAATTTACTTTTAAATGTATATATTGTGTTTATGTCTTAAATATCATGTCTCAATTTGTTGTAAAGTGTAATGCTCTCTATTAGGGTACTTTTTTGATAAAGTGTAGTTTCAGAATAGGGAACATGTAGGTTATCCTTTCAACGAGTGTTATAGTTATGTACATCAGAATTTAGAGTAAAAGTGCCTTTGTTTTCCATGAGAATTTTCTTTGTGAAGACCACTATTTCAAATATATACATGCATGGTAGTGGAAGAATCCTTAATTTATTGAACAAGGGTTTGCAAGACTCAAGCTTATGAGTGCTGGTCATTGTTCTCAGTATTCTTTTTTGACCAATAAATATGCAAGAGCTTTCAGGGGCATTTCCCCAAAGTTTATTCCATATTTCAAGTGTGAGTGCACATTTGCAAAATACATTGTCCGAAGTGTCTCAATATTGGAGCTTGACCTGAGGGGGTATAGGGCATAGCAAGATTTGGTGAGCTTCTTATTAAGATTTGAAATGTGAGCATTCCATTTTAGGTTTTCTTGGATTGTTAAACAGAGGAAGGTAGTTTCATGTGATATCGTTACAGAGTTATTATTTATGAGCAAATGCTGTGAGAGTTTTTCTTTGGATCGGGGATTCATGAAATTTAGAGAGACTGTCTTGCTGGGTTTTATGATGAGTTTGTTGTCTTGAAACCATTTTACTAGTGCATGCAAGGTTTTTTGAGTTTCTATTTCTAATGATTGTTGTGTTTTTGCTTTGATGATTATGTTTGTGTCATCTGCAAACAAACTTATTTTGTTATTTCTTAAAGCCAAAGGTATGTCATTTATGTATATAAGGAATAGTATTGGCCCTAAGATGGATCCTTGCAGGACTCCACAATTTATCATCTGAGGGCTGAAGTAGTATGAAGAGATTTTGTTTTCTTTAATGTGCTGGAGGGTAACTACTTGACTATGGTTTGATAAATATGATTTGATCTATTGGCCTGCAGTGCCTTGGATCCCTAGCATTTCTATTTTTGTTAAACGTTTATGATGATCAATGATGTCAAAGGCTTTTGACAAATCTAAGAAAAGGCCAATAGGAATTTCCTTCTGATTTAGTGCAACAAGTATGTCATTTAAAAAGGAGAAGATGGCTGTGTCTGTGGATCTATTACCCCTGAAGCCATGTTGTGCATTTTTAAGGACAATGTTTGAGCCTTTCCAGAATTTGTGGAAATCCTGATAGCAGGGAGATAAGTCTGTAGTTCATTGGATCATAACTATTGCCCTTTTGAAACAGTAGTTTAATTTTTGCCGTTTTGAATACATCTGGGAATATGCCTGTTTTTAGAGAGTAATTGCAAATATGAGAGAGTATTTGCACTATACATGGTGCATTGTGTAGTGCATAAGAAAATCTGGAATGTTGTCCAAGCCCACTGAGAATTTATTCTCCATTTGTCCAATGATTTTTAAAATTTCAGAGGGGGTGGTTTCATACAAAAATATGGAATTTACGATTTGTGTAACATTAGTGGTGTTTGTTGTAACAGTGTAACAGTAACACAATTTATGTAACGGTAGTTGGTGTGTTTTATTGTTTAGGGAATGTTGAGAGATTAACTTTTTCCCTATTTGTGAAAAGTGTTCATTGAATATGTCAGCAATTTCTTGTGGGTCTCGTAAAGTTTGGTTTTTTAGTAGAGCTCTATATTTTTTCTGTTATTATTAGTTGGTGCTGTAGTATTTTTAATAATGTTCTACATAGCTTTTGTTTTGTTACGTGCATTTGCAGGGTACCTATCATTTGTCATAATTTTTGCTTGTTTGATTACTTTTTTAGGATTGAATTATATGTTTTGTAGTATGAAATGAAGTTGGGGTTACATTTGTTCTGTGATAGTATTTTATACATGTTGAATTTTCTTTCACATGACACTTTGATGCCTTTGGTAATCCACGATTTGCTTTTTTTATTTTGAATCTTTTTGAGTTTTTAGGAAAACTGGCATTGTATATGTCTTAAAGTATATATTTATGAATGAGTTAAACTTATCATTTGTATCAGTTGCCTTATATACTTCATTCCAATTTTGTAATGTAAGTTTCGGAATTTCATTAATTAAGTGAAGATATGATTAAAAGTAGAATTACCTCTATCTGCAACCCAACAAACAACTTTATTTGGAAGTTGTTCATAATGATTGTGGTGTTTCGTTTAAGAAAAGTGTTTTGCATTCTATTAATCTGTTATTAATTTCAGAAATTTGCATTAAAGAAAAAGCAAAGTGTTACATATCTGGTTATTTTATCACTGATATTTTACACATATATTACATAAGAGCATCTTGCAGGCAATGACTTGGCTCGTGTTTTGCGTTGGGGTCCGGGCTACACTGGTGGAGAAGATCCTCTGAATTTACTGAGAGATGTTATTGATGCAGAGGAGATTCGTTTGGATCGTTGGACAGTTGTTTTCCATCCTGAGGATCCAGACAAAGGTGCTTCTGTGACTGTGGTAAATTCCACAGGTAAGATGCAGGCTTCTAGTGCTTGGAATGCCTTTACACTGTAGGTGTAAAAGTATTGAATTAGATGTTTCTCAAGACTTTAGAGACTACTTCTTACAGAATGTAATATTAAGGTTTCCTTTTTCTTTTAATTTTCAACAGTATGCACTTGAAATAAAATATTTTAGATATACTTATCATGATCAATGGTGTTCAGTTTTGTAAATCTGATAGTTGCAATATGTTCATTCATTCATTAATTTTGTTGTAAGTCATTCTACTATTTGTATTTCAGCATGTCTTTCATACAATTAATTTCAAAATGGGAAATATTAAGTTTTATTGTGATCTGCACTAATAATTTATTGTATTATAATGAATGCAGTCAGTCTGGCTGTTTGAGATTTGAGCAGTGGCCATTTTTTATTTCTGTGCATTCTAGTTTATTTAGCCAAGATAAGATACTGATTTTGAGTTGTGTACCCAGAAGATGGACTATTGATTTGAAACTTTTGAGCAAGAGCTGCTTCTTTCCTGACTCTTTTAACTTCATGCACATCCACTTCTTTATTCTCATTTAAATTCCAGTGAAGAAGATGATTTAGAATTACTGAAACATTACCAAAGAAGATTTTATTTTTTAAAATATGAATAATGTTCTTGAAGATTCTGATTTGCTAGACAGAAGGCATTAAGTTATATTTTAACAGTATTAAACAGCTTACAGGTTTAATTTACGAGGAACAATTAATACTACTTGTCAGTCTCTAAGTGTTTAAATATTCCTTCCATTCATAGAATATTGTGAAGCACAGGAAGAAATTTCTATTTCTAACATAATGGTTATCTCTTTATTTTGTAACAAAGGGCATCATCTGTTGTTTGTTGTAAAATTTGCATATGTTTGTTAACAAATAAAATTGTGTCAGTCATTTTTACTGACATTCTCTGAGAGGATTGCTAAGGTGTAAAGATCTTAGACACACATATACTGAATAGCTGTTATTTCTCTGCAGATCATCCTCAGACAGAGAAAGTTAAGGGTTTGCCTGCTAGAGGGAGTTGGAGGAGGGGGGTGTGCGGTATGTATACTTGGCTCTGAAAATTGGTGCCTAACTCAGTTGATGTCATGTCTTCTTAACCCTTTCCCTAACTTCCTGCAGGTCACTTTTGATCCCATTGTCTGTTGTGTGGTCTGTTAAGGTACACTGATACACTAGTAGTAACAGAACCCGTCTGTCAATGGGGCCCGTCCACGCAGGTGTTCTCTCTTCTTTCAGACGCCTGTAGGCTCTGGTTTGTCATACCCATCCTCTGGTTTAAGTTTCCCAGGATGAATTTGGGGTCCTGTGTAGCAAAGTTATAGGAGACTAGCAGTTGATACTGAAACCAGGAGCCGGTGGCTGTTAGAAGGACCCCGATCCTCTCCTACTTGCTGTCAGTGTGCCTGCTTGCTGCTGCCTGTTGCCTCTTTATGTTGTGAGTCATATTGTTGTCCCAAAGGATCAAGGAAAGTTCCTTGAAATACATTAACCTGTCAAAACAACTATGCAGTTCCTATTAAATACCAAGTGCTTTGGGAAGGATGAACATTTATTTTAATGCATCATTTTAGTTTTTAAGAGTTAAAGCTTGGAATATTACTCAATGTCTTATATGCTGCAGGAGAAAGCTACATCTACCTCAGATCATGTAGTAGGTATTTTTTAATAAAATAAAACAAAACAGAAATAATTTGTAAGAATTAGTATTGCACATTTCATTCCATACTAAACTTCCTGAAAAAATATTTGAAGTGAAGTTTTGCTAAATTCCTTTTCTTGTTCATCAGCTTTAAAAAACATTTTGCAAAAAGCAAAAAGATTTTGTATGTCTTTTGTGAGATGTAGCAATCACTGTCCAGCAAGCATGTTTATGCTTATAATGTAGAATTTTCTTTAACAATCAGTAATAAAGGGAAATGATTGTGGTAGTTACATAGCATGTGTTTTCAGTAGTTCTCCTTTTCTGAAACTTTAACTAATTTTATTTTGTGCTTGAAGGTAGAAAATAACATGCCATTTTAGGAAATTATCACTTTGATTCTCATAAGACAGTTCTTTTCATAATGATCCATTAATGAAAATCTCCTATCTCATTCCTGGCTTATATGATGTGTGGTTTCTGTTATGTACATATTGAAAGTAATATGTAGAAATACTTACATATCATGGGAGTAAGTACCACAATTTAATATTGTATTGAGATTATTTTCTCAGTTTTTAATTTTTGTTTCAATTTTGTTAAATGTAGCTTTGCATACATATTGTTCTTTTAAAAAGTTGTGTTAGTGTAATGTGTTCAATAATACACTCCCATTATCACAATGTTTTAATGCTGTAAAATGTGTATCTCTCCTCTGTTAAAGGTGATAATTTCTAAATTATAGAATTATTTTCAAAGTATTGAATATGGTAAAATATTTTTAACTAATAAATGAATATATTACGTACTGATACAAAAGACATGTATTAGTACGTGTCTTTGATAGAATAATCTAACTTCTCTTTGGCTCCTCTTCCATCAGGTGCCTTCTTAAGATTAATAATGGTTGTGATGTCTTTTTATAGATTATGTGATATTTAGTCCTCCAAGTTAAGATGATATTTGTCAAGAGAGGAAATGTGTGTTGAGGTTGTAGAATTTTAGATCAATTGCAAAGTGAGAAATTCTACATATTGCTCATTATGAAACATTCCAGAATTAGATGTTTGGTTGCTCCAGTGTTCAGTGCCTTTTTTGCATTTAATGCATCTTGTACATAGTGTATGTTTATGCAACTTGTTCATTTTACAATCATTTTATATTACTTTGTAATATTTTATTGTTAACCGTTATTAATGGGGAAAAGCAGGTGCATTTTGACTTATCGGTTATACACTGCATGTTTGACTCTAGTATGCAGTGCTTGCTCAATGCTTTAGAGATTGAGACTGAAGAGAATTTAGTGTAGTGGGTAGATTCCTTTCGAAGCTTGCAATCAAACCCACATTCTGCTTGTATTACGTTGACATGATATTTCCGTGTGAAGCACTTCTGATGCAACATTTAATAACAACATTTTATATGCATGCATTTTTTGGGGAGATATAGAATTCTCACAGTTCCAAATGAAATGATTGCTCTGAGAGTTTGGGCAAATATAGATTGCAATTCATGATTCTCTTCAATTCTTCACTGATAAGCAACCTTAACAGTTAGTTTTCTTCTTCATGTGCTCCATAGCAAAAAATGATAGGTAATTTGTATTGTGTTATCCTTAATGTTTATTTATTTATGGTTGCAGGTTTCAAGGTGTGTCATTTCTTCTCCCTTTCTCTACTAATATAACAGTTGTTTCTTCTATATTTTTCTGAATGGCTTGTAAAAGTTTCTGACAAAAGGCTACCATTATTCACTTGTGAATTTGAGGAGAGAACATGTGTTTTGTTCAGAAGTCGAAATTTATTATGATTTTTAATGGTATAAAAAACACAATATCTGATTGCAGATACTCTTGAAATTGAGGTTGTTTGTTCATTTTCCAAAAAGAACACATTTTCAATGGTTTCTGTTGTTGACAATATCATGGTTTTGGATGTACAGATGATGAACTTGTCAGTAGATACTTCATCACTGCTTCTGTCCTTTCAAGCAATATCACTTAAAATGTAGGACCAACAAATCAATTAAGGACAGTAAGGAAGATTAACTAAGGACACTAGATTTCTTTGTTTTTCCTTTGTGCAGACAGAAGCATTTTGTAAAGATTTTTCTTTCTGATGTTTTCACACATTCACATGTAATTCTTTATCTATTGGAAATTGGAGCCTATATTTACAATATTTCTCATGCATTGACTTTCTGATCAGATCTGGCATAATAAAACATAGACATGTCATTAGTAGATTGTGAACAATGTGTTGATATTTGTTAAAAGAGCAAAAATCCTTATCACAAAATTTTTGTGAGAATATTTTAGAACAACAGAATAATGACAGAAGCAGGGATGGATAAATGCATAAGCAGACTACGCATGTGCTTTGGTCTCCCAATAATGTTTTAAATATTTTTTTATTACTCCATAAGTATGAAAAATATTTTAACATTAATGTTTTTAATTGTAAGGGTTACAGTTTGTTTTCATATTAACTTTTAGTACATAAGTTGCATATTTCAATATTAGTAAAGGCTTCAAAATTTGGTCCTAAGATGGAGTCTATAAGATAATAGTCTAACCCTGGACACTAGCACAGATGGAAAGAGGAGTTTAAACTGAAGTTGACATTGATTATATATTGTATATTTTTCTTTATTGAATAACATGCAGCAGATTTCTTAAAGCCTATAAATGTCTTTAAAATGTTGCTTTTTGAGATATTGCATAACATTTTTTGTTGCTCACAAACAGTGAATACTTGTTTGTTTCAGCTGGATCCACCAACGAGGATAATACCCAGATTTTTGTTATGAATAATTATTTTGGTATTGGAATAGATGCTGACCTATGTTTGGATTTTCATAATGCTCGGGAAGAAAATCCAAGTAAATTTATCAGCAGGTGTGTTTCACTATTAATTTTCATATGTTTCCTTATTTCATCTACCTTGGAAGGGATGAAAATATTTTAATCACATTACAAATGAAGTTCTAAAAATATTGATTCTCCTCGTTATGTATGCATTATTTCTTTTATTAAGAATAATTTATTCCAGAATATTACTTTACCATGCCTGTAATAATTCCTTCACAATTTCTAACATTCAATGAATACTCTTAAAACACTATGTTCATATAAAAATATAAGCATTCGTGGGTGCAGCCAGGATTTTCATGAGAAGTGAGCAAAAGAGCTAAAAGAAATTATGTTTTTAATGAAGTAAAAGAAGCATGAATTAACAATTAATATAATAATTACATAATTATCTGTAACTTTTTAATTTATATTTAAATTACCTTTTTCTAAAATCAAAATTATCATTAATAACAAATCATGAAAAAAAGAATAAATTTGTTTAAATAAAATAATCATTAATACATAAAGAATCAAAATGGTACTATTTTCTATTTCAATAATATTAAATTTTTACAGTCAATACTGTTTACTTTCTCACATACTTCTTAAGCAGTATAAAGAAAGTATTGTAATGCTGTGAGAAAAACAGCAATTTTTTTAACAGAAAAATTCTTTATTGCCTGGCCCTGGTAATAAATAAGTGGATAATCTCATTCCTATATGTAGTAAATTACTTCTTCTAACACATTAAGTAGTCAGAATCCATATTTTGTGGGTCCTTGATACAAAAAAATTTATTGACAGCAATACGTCTGTCTGCCTGTCCACCTGTCTCTGAACAATACAAGCACCGGAACTGTTCAGATGATTTTCTCCAAAATTGATATTTCCTGTTCCATGTGAACAAATGCGAGGTCCTGTGAGTTTGAAATAGGGATTTTGACTTTGGGGAATACTTTACACGAAACTTTAATGTTTTTGAAATTTTGTCAAAAATGGGTCCAAATATTTTTAATAAACTTTGTTCTTGAACAGCGTAAAGAATGTTTAAATAAATGGTGTGGGTCATATTTTCCTCAAAATCCCTGTGTTTGTTTGAAAATTGCAAGTGTTCTAATTTTTTCAATAGTCTTACAACTACAACATTAAAATTAGAATTTTGTATCATTCCTCTTTTCCTTTTCCTATCTAGAAGTTATAGTGTTGAATTTGTAAACCAATGAGCTTAATTTTTAATTCCAGCCTATGCAAACATTTTTGCAGGTTAGGAACACTTGAATAGAGGCAAATGTTGGATCCAAAGTGAAGTAACCTTTGGCTGGCCATAAAAACATGCAATCAAGTTACAATGGGCAAAATTTTCACATGCATTCTTTCAGAATTAGGTTATTACATAACCATTACAAATAATACAAGAAGTGATGCAGTTTTAGCACCACTAATTTATTTCTTTGAGAAAAACACAAAAATAATGTTTTGCAGAAAGTAACAAGAACTGTATTACTTGAACTTACATCTGTGAATAGCAAAATACTATTCACTAACTCATGCATTTTTAGATTATGTTATGAACAAGAAATAGAACAATTAATTTCACAAATATTCAAAAAATGCTTAAGTTTAATGAGAATAAATTGGCTTTTTAAAAAGTTTATTGAATTGTGCGTTTCACTCCATATAATAAAACAAGTTTTTATATGTATTTTAAATTTTATTCACAGTTAGAAAATATCAGATTTGCAAGAAATACTTAACTAAGCTTCATTTATATGTGTAAATATTCAGCAGGACAACTCTACTGACCTCAAGTTTTTGCAAGAACTGAAACTTCATTCATTTAATATAATGATTGTTAGAAAAACATGGAATGTCATCTGAATCTGTGTTACAAATTAATACACAAACTTCATAATTAGCTGAAATTATATTTTCAATCATGTTAATTTTGTTTCTAATGATCATGGCACTATTGGATATCATTGAAATTAAAAAGGAAGAAAATAATTTTTTTATAGATATTTTTTAAATGTCATGTGTTCGTTTAGTTCAATGGAAGAAAATTATTTCCATAAAACCAATCCTATCGGTCAAGCCGATTTATTGTTATCTTATTATCAATAACAAAAGTCAGTCTTGAGGTCGTCATATAATTTAATCCCATTATTTTATGAAATGCTGTGCCTATTGGTAAGGCTCTATAGGAGGTCTTTTTAGAACTCTATTGGCACAGAGTCCTTGAGCAGTGTACAAATAAAGTCAAAATAAAGTTTTTACGTTTACCTGCCTTTTAGACCTAGATAAGTTATTCTTGGACCTGTGGTAAAGCCTATATTTACAATGCTATTCTTCTCGCAATTTATAACTTGATATGAAGAGAGTTTCCTCTCCTTTCACGTCATTTTTTCATCTTATCTTTTACTTTTTCGTATACGTGCGTATTATATGGAGAAACATACTACGTAGTGCAGAGGAAGTTACGTAATGCTGCGGCAAAAAAATGCGATTTTTCGTATATTCGCCAATACGTAGTAAATTATTTCATATGTGCTACATATGTATATAGCAAACTCGCACAGTCTGGAGTTCGTTCGGATCAATGTGGAAATATCAGTTTTGGAGAAAATTGGCTGAACGGTTTTGGCGCTAGCGTTGACCATACCTTGTTTCCCCTCCACAGTAACCCTGAGGAGGCGGGAATTTATTTACAAATTGCAATGTACAAATTACACTGCTGCCTTGCGGCTTAAGCAGCTGAGAGGGAGAGGTAAAAAACTAATAGTAACTAAAGCTAACTCAATTCTAGCTTAAATCTAATTTAATAATTATATAGTAGCACTTTGGCATACTTAATTGACACGAAATTTTTTTTCTCTCTTTTCTTAATTCTAAATGATTTTTAAAGTTTTCTACGTATTTCTTTTCTAATTTATTTTTCATTCACGCATCATTCATTCATTATATACATAACCATTCATTCATTCATAATATACATAATATTATATAATAATACCCCATTCATTCTACTCATTCATTCCCACAGCACTACACTGTCTTCTGTTTTTCTGTTCGCCACGGCACTGACTTGGCTCAAAGTGTCCGTGGCGCTCAGGCCCATTGGGAGGTGTGGCAGGAGGGGCGCGTCGTCGCGTTGCCCACGCGTGCCTCGGCCGATGGCGAGTCTTCCCCTCCGCGTTCGCTTGCTCGCACAAGGTAGCAAGCGTGTCGTGAGGCAGCGCACGGAAGGCGTTGACCATACACGGACAAACGTTTTGCCCTCAATCGAATTTTTCGGTTTCAAGGACCCACTACCTCTAACACGGATTCTAGCTACGTCACGTGTTAGAGATTGTAATTTATTATATACAAGAACGTGATTTATCCACTTTTTCTTTATCAGGACCCATCATTAACAGTTTTTCTGTCGAAAATTAGCTGTTTCCCGGCGCACGATAATAATACTTCCTAAGTAAGAGCGAGAAAGTAAAAACAGAGCCACGATTGCAGTAAATAATGTAAGAACTCGCCTAAGGTATCGATTTTTAACTTCCCTACATTTTACACTTTTTGTCGTCGATTAAATTTAAAAAGGGCTTTTACTCTATGTAAATTCCCTCATAAAGCATGGGTATTTTATCATGTGGTTGTTGGCTTCATACATAACATTACATTTGAACCCCATTCAACCTTTCATGATGGAATCTTTCATACAATGGAAGGCGAAAGCAAACATCACCTACCTGACCACAATAGCATAAAGGTATATCAAGTTGGCTCCTCTCTCACCTATGCTCAAAAATGATTATGGTGTTTTTTTCATCGTATCACATTTTTATGAAATAATATATTATTTATTGACAAACATCAAATGTATCTAAAGAAGTCTTAATCAGCATCTTATTCATCAAATTTTTAAGTTGCATTGTTATTGATCATGATGAGTTAAAAATTTTAAAAGTTGTAATTTTTAATCTATTAATTGGGATCCATGTAAACCTTCTGTATTTTGTAAATAGTTTTTTATAAAGTGAAAGTAGCTTGTTTTCAAATCCAACTTTGAGTGGCCAACCTGAGACCTGAACCTCACAACATTCTAGATCTAGGAATGTGCGTGGGCCAATATTCTAATATTGCTAAGTATTTTAATATATTGTTTGTCAATTTAATTTTACCTGGATTTCGGGGCTCTTCTTATTTCTGACCACTTGCAACATGAACTGGGTGTATCAAGAAAAACTAAACCAGTAAATATGTAATTGAAAATTCAAAACAGTTTCATGTAGTAGAATAGAGTTTAAGACACTTAACTTGGATCCCACTTTTCCTTCTTCAAGTTTCCTACATGAGCTCTGCATGTAACCTTTCATGTTCCCCATATATCTTACATGTTCCACCCTTCTACTCCTTTATGTTCCCTGTATGTTTAATTGGAAATTCATCAAATTATTTTAAGTTTTTTTAATTGCAAAATACTTTCCCGACGAGGAATGCAGTTCCTAAATTTCATTCTGAATGTTGGTTTAAATTCTCTTTGCAAAATATATTAAGGTAGAATATTTGTGTTATGTAGTAATTCAAATTATTAGCCTACTCTAAAACCCATACTTTTCAGTAGTACCTACTTTATATAATTCAGTATATATACCAATTTCCTATTATGTAAAAGCTGTTCAGTGTTATCTATCCAATTCATTCATGAATAAAAATTATTGCTTATTTGAACTAAAAGTTAATTCCATAATTTAAACTTTTCCTAATGTGCTGTTTTGCTAGGCTACACAACAAGGGAGTGTATGTAAAAATGGGGTTACGGAAAATGGTAGGCCGCAAAATGTGCAAGGATCTTCACAAAGAAATACGTTTGGAAGTTGATGGTAAACTTGTGGAGCTTCCTCAGGTTGAGGGAATTATTATCCTCAACATTTTAAGGTAAGAGTGCTTATAAGTACTAATGTATGTAATTTAATGTTTTATTATTAGACACAAATTTTGATAATTTCTCTTCATTCAGAATGTTTGTAATAGTTTTATTTTGCCTATGTTTCTCGAACTTTTATTGTATTTATTTCTCCTGAGGTTTTATTGTATTAATTTCCACCCTCCAAACATCAAGAAGCAGTTAAGTTAATGTTAAGAATATGTTTTTGTTGTGATTGGATAATTGAATAAATAGGTGTCTTGTACAATTTTACCCTTAATTGCTTCATTTGAACTACATTGCTACATATGTTACATATATGTTATTTAATTTCTTTCATAATTAATTCATATAATTTAATTATTATATTTTTCATATTTCATCCTCATTTAATCTATTTCATTACTTCATCTAATTCAGTCTTTCTTTCTACAAGAAGACCTAAAATTTAAAAGATTTCCTTTTTTCTATACGAACATTCTTGTCTTCTTCCTAAGCTTCTATATTGTTTGAATACTCCATTTGCTTTTTCTTCTTTTGTATTCTTCTTATTATTTCAATCAATCCAGTTCCACGAGAAAACATAATTTATTACAAGGGGCTTTGGTGTAGGAACAGGAATGTTTTATTTTCAATGATGCTGGAAATAAAAACTCCCTGAGTGCTCTTTCTGAGGAAAGGAGATCATGGGTTGGGTGGGTTTTAGGAAGATTAGATTTTTAAGTTAGGATTTAGAAGTTAGGATTTTTAAATATTTAATTTGTATATTAATGATGGTATTTCACATTTAGTTCTATTTCATGACTGTTTTAGAGTTGTCTGGGGGAACCCAGGGCATAGTAAGAAAGACCCATTTTGTATCGTTTCTAATTTTTTTATGTGAGTGGTACATATGCCACCCCAAGACCACATTTATAAAGAAGCTTGGGTCTTAAAATTGTCATTTATGGCTGTTTAAGCATTATAGCTTCACTTCCCTGACTTCAACATAATGTAGCTTTTAAGATACTGAAACTCTCAAGGTGATCTTGATATGGGGCTTCCATAGATTTTTAAAGTTTTTCATTTCTATCTTAGAGGAAAGACATTATGTAGTAACTCCTTTCCTCCACGCTAATCTGTTGTATTGACAAAGTATTGCAATGCTAGAGGAAAATGTGCTAATTTTTGGGGTTTTGTGGGTCCCTGATACTAAAAGAGTGGATTTTTATTGCTTCTTTATGTAATAAATTATATTCTTCAGTAGGTGGGGTAGACAGAATCCACATTTTGCAGGTCTTTGATATTGACTAATTGTGTTTTTGGCAAAACATTTGTCTATCTGTTTTTGAACAACACTTGCGCCTAAACCAGACATAGGATTTTTATCAAAATTGATATTCCCCAATCAATCTCCCTGATCTCAAGGCTCTTTAAATTGGAAATGGATATTTAAATTTTTGTTGCTACTTTACTTGAAGCCAATAAGTTTTCAGAATTTTCTCAAAAATGGTTCCCAAATGTTTTCTTGAATAGAGAAGATGAATAAAAATGTTGCAAATTGATTTTCATTGAAAACTTCGAATTTTATTTAACTTTGAATATTAAAACATTGTACATTTGTAAAAATTTTTCAACCATTTCAAAACTACATTTTTGAAAATCAAGATATTTTTCATAATAAAATCTGTTCTTCAAAATTGGGTTTTAAATACTATCTTGAATAATTTTATGAAAATTCTAATTTTTATGTAATTTTGAGTGATATAGTGACAAAAATAATGCATAATGTATACATTTTTCTCAAAAACTGGCTCCAAATATTTTTCCTTCATATTTTTTGCTCAAATAGTGCAAAATACTCTTAATAATGTGGCATATCTCCTATTTTCACCAAAATTCTAGAATGGTTTGAAATAAATATTCATTGTATGATTAAAGTTTAATTTCATACTTCTTGCATGTTTCATTTATGTACTTGTAAAATATCTTGCATGTAAATAAAAAAGTTTAATTGAAAAATGAACCAGAAAAGTAATTCCCCCTCCCCCTTTTTTTGGCTGTACATTCCTATGTACTTTCAAGTGATGGCTTGTTTATACATTTCTTTTCTTTTCATTTCTTCTCTGATGTTAGGAAGATTTGACTTCCATCTTTATAACACAAGCAAAACCAGTGAAACGTAAAATTGTTCAATTATTGTTTGATTATTACTTATTAGTCAACATGTTTTCATTCAATATTAACTTAGAAACACAAATACTTATGATTATAGACTGAAAGTCCACACATTTATTTTTCCTAAAATAGGCTGACAAAAAGGCATTTATTTTTATTACAATAAGCATGCAAAAAAAGCATTTATTCTGGCTAAAGTAAGGGTAAAGAAATTAATAATTAATAAAAGCGTTCATATTTTTCTTGTTACTCCAAAATTTACATTAGCACTCACATAGAAGGAAAGTTCCTTTTCTTTGTAATATTGATTGCACATGACCATCCGGTACGAGGACTACGATTTTACTTTACTCCCGACACTGTCTGTAGGAAATATTGTAGACTCCCTTTTGAATCTTGAAATGGTATTAGTGTAAATTGAATTATAGATTTTGTTCTTTGCACTTGTGTTAGAAGGGAAGAGAGAACAAGAAAAAACTGGGAAGGGTATATCATGTACAGACAGCTCTATCCTCAAAAGGGATCAGGGGCCATACGCAAACCTAGGTTGAGATTTCTCATGAGTGAACAAGTCTATCAGCATCAACGAAAAATATCAAAAATCTTTACTGGTATCATCTTCCTTTCCCTTTTAGATTTTTAACACTACTTGGCACTAGAGCCTCCACATCCTCAGCCTAGAGCCTACACAACTGTTTCATGTTTTCCAGGCTTGCAGATATATTTCCAGCTCTTGGTGCCAGGGGAGAGAAAAGGGAAAATAGTGACAAAAAAGGCACAAATAAAGCAAAATGCCAAAAATAGGCTTCAGAAGCTGTAATAGGCAAAAAAAAAGCAAAATGAAAATCTCCCAAAACAACTCCAGAAGTATAATTAAGTGATTCCTATTGTTAAAAGTCATAAAATCATAACAATAATAAAAAGGCATTTTGCCAAACTTCTGGGCTCTACTTATGATGTTTTATATGACTCGGAAAAATCTATTCTAATTTCTTTTCTTTTCCTTCATACGGATATTTACAATGAAGTATTTTGTGTTTCTCAGTTGGGGATCTGGGGCAAACCCGTGGGGACCTGAGAAAGAGGACCACTTTACCAAACCAAACCACTGGGATGGAATGTTGGAGGTGGTGGGCGTCACTGGTGTTGTACACCTTGGTCAGATTCAATCTGGCCTACGCTCAGCAATGAGAATTGCCCAAGTAAGTTTTAATGAGTAATACTTCAGTCTGAATATGATGTCTGATGTGAATAAATATATCATATGAACATTTGGAATAAATATTTACAATTTGAATGACTTATATACCGTTAATAAAAGCATTTTTTTTATTATAAAAGTATCTCAAAAATATTTTATAAAATAAGAATTAAAGTTATATTTTGAAGGTACTTGAATATTCTAATTGTTGAAAAAGCCCAATATATCTGAAATATTCAAAACAGCATGATAACCATTAAATTAAAGAAAATATTTTATAAATTTGAAAATATCACTGCATTGCAACTTACTTTCAATGGCTGGTGCATATTAATACTGAAAACATTACGCCTAAAAGATTTGTGATATAGTGAACATAGGCATTCTTTGAACTAGTTTATTACCTGGACAGTGATATATATTGCTTAAAAATGTGACAAACAGTAAATGTAAACCCTGTGATATAAATATTCAGAATAAAAATGCCATTGAATGTAATTTACAAACTTGTCTTGAGAGATTTTGATGGAATTCTTTTTTATTTTCAGGGTGGGCATATAAAAATCCACCTCAACTCAGATGTCCCAGTGCAAGTGGATGGTGAACCCTGGGTACAAAGCCCTGGGGATGTTGTTGTGCTGAAGTCAGCCTTGAAGGTAATTTTTCTGATTTATTATGCAAAGGTAGTGAGGGTTATTTTCTAAATGCAGTTCTTACGTGTCTAGTTCATTTATATTTTTATTTACATAATAATTCATTAAAGTGAGTCTCTTCGCATGAATGAATAGCAGAGGATGTGTTCTATAGGATAGATGATGACTTGCCAGTACTCGCCTTGAATGAGTCGTAACAATTTTGTGTTGTGACATTGGCATATTTTTCATTTGCCCTGTTGCTTCTTCGTGGTTTCTTTCTTTTATTTTTTATGTTTTGTTCCTCTATTTGGCATTTCAGTGTGCAGGAATGAAATGTGACATGAAATGTAGCTTGGAAATTTCATAGCAAATCTGCCTTTATTTTGTTTTTATTAATGATTTTAACATTGTAGAAGTTTGTACCTTTTCTGATCTTCAAAAACTACTTCCTCCCTTTCTCTCCAATGTATGTTAAAGAATTATAAAAACATGTCAACATTTAACGTGAGGAAATTATATGAAAATCCTTTTCTGGTATCTTCATTTTAACTTCTAAAATAGTTTTATAGTGGGGTTTTCATATTCAAACATTGTCCAGAAGTAAAATAATTTTTTATTGTCTCTTTCAGTGAGAGGTTCTTGGGACACATTTCATTAAAACACCCATATGTGACAAAAAATAAACTATTTTAAATATAACAAAACTGAAAAAAAAATTGAAAACTTCTGCTCTTCTCAGCACAGTCCTCTAATATCCATTCATGTGAATACAGATTGCTGTAACCTCTTTTAACTAAGTTGAACCTCACCTCTTCTAATAGTGAATCATCATGCCTTAATCTGCCCTAACTAGAGTCAAGTGCATTCCACCCACTCCTTTAACTAATATCTGACCCATTCCTCTTGGCTACAGGCGACGATGCTGAAGAAAAATAAGATCAAGCGGCGAAACACTGAACCCTCGATTCTGCCGGCAGATGGGGAGGGGGGCAAGAGCAGTGACGACTAGAAACCCTCTCTCTCCTCTTCCTCATGGATCTCTATCTGGTGCATTTTGGGAGTTGGGTGCTTCCTTCCTATTCCACTTTAGTGTGCTAGTGTGCCCATAAGGGCCTTCGCGCATGAGTGATACGTGTGTGTTTGGATGTGTGTATATATGAATAATTTTCAGCACCCATGAAACATTTGTGTCTTTGCTACAAACCATTAATGTTTCCATTCATTCCATTCAAATGGTTTCCTAGATACCTTCCTCTGCTTGTTGAACTGCAGCTTTTCTTCCTATTAATGCAGACTGTAATTTCCTCACAATTGTGTGTATGCATGGATCCACTTTTTTAAGTATTGACAACAAATTCTTGTCTTTCCTTTGCACTGTTTTTTTTTCTTTCTCCTGTCCTTTCCCCCTGCGTGCCCCCCTCGTAGGCCACGATGTTGAAGAAGATGAAGGGCAAGATGAAACGCCGCAACACGGAGCCGCTGATGGTGGTGTCCCCGGGCTCACAATTGACGGCGCCGGCGGACTTGTCTGCCAACCACAACAACTCAGCGTTCTGAAGGTGCCAGTGGTCCTGCCTCTCTTTAACATCCCTGCAGAACATCCGAGCAAGTGGCACAGCATAGAGGACAAGGACAAGAAGAAAAGAGGATGTGAGGAAAAGTGCTAAAGAAAATTAATTAGGAATAGCCCTCAAAAATTTCTATGACAAGCAGAGCTATTTAAATAATCATGGAATGCATGGTTATAAAAAAATATGAACTAGAGCCAGTTTTACTGGTTCTCTATCATTGTTACTTAGCAAAGAAAATATTTTGTTATTATTTATTTTTCCTGTGTGTTTGCCAGTAACATGTAGATCTCATTCCCCTGTTGTGTGAGGTGAGTGATACTCTGGGGCTTGTTTGGAATCACAAGGACGTTCCATGCCCTGGTGTTTAAAAGTAAGTGAGATGAATAAGCCCCTGTAGTCTTATTTATGTGTCTGTTGATTAATTCGTTATTAAAAACTGCAGAAAAACTGGGCATGGGTTTACACAAGATCCTTGTGTGCGGCTGCATGTACGCTTAATTTTGCATTTATGTTACTAGTAATGTATATTGTAATGGTAATATTACTTTGAGTATGGTATTTTACCAATGGACAAGGACTAATCTAAAAATGTTCACACTGTTGTTCTTTGTGATCTGTATAGAAAACACAAATGAGCATTGGAAACAGTTGTTGACAATGTATTATTATAATGTATAGATCTGTTTTGTTGTCGGTCATAGCATTGTTGTAGATCTGAAGTTCAGATCGTGTGTTAAGATGAGATCAGTATAAACTATCATCAATAGGAATCGTACCTAAACTAGATTTTCATATACTTTTGAAGCATTTACCCATGTATCGTAGCATGGAATTATCTAGTCACCAGTTTCTGCCTGGAATGTGGAAAAAATCACAACGAAAGAAGACTGTCATTCTGACAGAGAATCTTTGGAATTTTTATTCCACTTTCTTGAATCTCATAAAGAATTCATTTCCAAGCCAGGCAGTAACCTTTGCGATAAGCACATCAAAACTAATGACCTTATTTTTCTCTGAATGTGTCATAAAACGCCATGGGTATGAAATGAACTTGATGAGTAAAGCATTTTTGCTGTGGTTCTCACTAAGACACATTCCATTAAAATTTTTTAAGAGGCCACATGGAATGAGCTTGGAAAGAAGGTTAAAATACCCATCAATAAATTTGACTACTCTCCCAAGCCTGGTTGGTAGAGCTGGGTTATGTGGATGAAGTTTTGAAGAGTTTTATAATAATGATAAAACTCTAGTTTTTTCCCGAATATTAACCAACGATCTGGCTAGTCTCTCTGAGCACGTTCTACTAGAAGGCATGTTTGTTCAGTTCCAGGTCATGTCGTTATAGTGTGTGATTAATTCCAGAGGTTCCAGAACATTAAGAAGGTACTGAATTGAGATATTCATGAAGTTTGAAAGGAAGAGGGAAATAATAATGTATATATTTTCAGAAAATTGAAATATTGGTTCTAAAAACCTTGTTTGAAGATTTTTCCAAGTTGCTGATGTCATCCCAAAAGGGAAGGACTATTACAGGCACCAGCTACTTGGATTGTTACAGATGGCTATGTAAATCAGTGTTGGTGTTTGAGAAGTGGCAACCCTGGAAGTTTGTTGTTGATCCATGTTGATCAGTGTGAAGGCTGGGATTGTATGAAAAAGACAAGCAGAAGCAGGCTCCTTCAAGGGAGGCGTGCCAGGATCTAGTCGGGTCAATTTTGGTCGTACTGCCAAAGCAGACGACTATTGTCACTTGGCGCTTACTAGTCTAGTCAGTCCCCCCACCCTGTAGACCCCTCATACTGAATGTCAAACCGTGCGTGTCTGTTCATTAATTTCAAACTCTGAAATGCTAAAGAACTAAATTTTGTGGGAGTCTGGGTCCTTACCGGAAACGGATTCCAGTCTCCCTATTCCTAATCCGCCAAAGGTGTATGGGGCTCAGTTGATCACGAGGTGCCGTTCCGGGGCTTAACTTCGTGAGCAATACGCACGTCTGGTGGATTGGTGAAGCTGTGTGTTCACCATTTGATCAAGGCATCATGTTGCTGTGCATTGCATTAATTAGCTAACGTTACATTACGCTCCGTACAATCTTACACTAAATGTGCTATGTTTTTCTGTCGTTATCCTGATGCCTACTCAAGAGCGGAGCTGTCTCGGACACCAGATTGCACGGACTCGGTACGAGCAGGCTCTCAGGCTTCCCGGCGTACGAGAACCTCATTTAGCCGTAGTGTGGACCATTCTTGGATCAGTAAAGATTCTGTGCAAAACAGTGGACATTACTGGATATTCCATGAATGGTTCAACTCAGACGGCTCAGAAAAGTTTTATTGAGTCTATTGCAATAAGGTCTCTACAAGATAAGTTATATATATAATATATATACATATATGTATATGATGTGATACTGGTAATATAGAAAACATTATAACTTGTGGAATAGAGAAGTATTAAATGTAACTTCCGAAAGCATGTTTTGCAGTTATTTACCTCTTCCTTTTGATTGTGTACCATGACTGAGGCAAGTATATTCCATATTTTTTCTATCTGATATAACATTCTTGTAATTCCTTCATATCACTAGTGATGAAAACATCCCAATTTGAAAGTAAAAAAGGAAGGTTTTAATGAGCAAAATTAACAACAGCTCGATACATCATCCAGGAAGAAAAGTAATACAAAACTGACTAATTAAGAAAACAGACAAACATTTGGGGTTATCATTAGGTCAGAAACGTTTTTTCCCCCGAAGTTAAAAAAATTTGGAACTGAAAGTCATAAGATTAACATTACAATTTGAAACTAATACTGATTGTATTATTTGCTAATGAGTATCATATTATGAAAAAAATGATTAGGCATTTAATATCTTTAGGAAGCCTATTTATATTACATTATGTATGTCAGAAGAGGAGATACTTTCACTTTGTATAAATAATATATACTGTTCACTTTGTAACAATAGCCTAAACAGTTTCAGGTATCAAACCTCTCATTCTGCAGTGCATTGTGGTTTAATTTCAATTCCTAAATATTATTGTAAATAACATTTATATTTCATATTACAAATATTAATTTTTTTAAATGTAAAGATATCAAAAATTAAAACATGAACAATAAAAAATATGTAAAGAAGACGGGTAATTAGCTTATTGGGGGATCTACATTCCCTATAATAAAGGTCATAAGATGTATTAACACCTTAAAATATATATTTTTCAATAATATCCAAAGGTATCATAGAACTGAAAAGACTAAAACCAAGAAGAAACAGTCATAAACATACTTCAAAATATTTACAAATAATAAAGAAAAACCATCATCTTGAAATTAATGCACACCAAAGGACGTTCTGGTGTTCAAGATAAATAATCATTTATGAATAATATTTTTAATGTTTAATAATTTATTATCTCAAAACAGTAAAAATGTGACATTTGGGGGAGAAGTAATGACTTGGCACGTGAGATGTATTCAGAAAGTAGGGGGTGGGGGGACAAATAGGTCCCACTGTTCAGACGCCCCATGAATGTTTTTGAATACTTTTTTCATTATAAAATTATAAAAAAGAAAGAAAAAATGATCAATACTGTTTGATTTTTGAATGTGCCATAATATCGAGTGAATGGAAAGAGAACTTCAAGTAAAAGAAATAATGTATTAACAATTCCTGTTTGAGTAATTCTGTCTATTTTTATTTTTGAAGTATAACTGATACTTAATGAAATAAGTTATTTGTCTTTAGAAGGGTTAAATTGTTTCAACAAACAATTATTAACAGTCAAATGTCAATTTTCAATTTATCTGTGGGCTGCTGAAAACATCAAACCTACAGTAGCTATAGTGAAAGGCAATTTTTGTTGTTATAGAGAAGTTGTTTTGCTGCCTCATACATTACTAGGTATTAATTTATCATATTCTTTGTTTCTATTCCTCTCATTTAAAAAGTAAATAGAAACAACAACAACAAATTTTAGAGAGTGTTTCTATTCAACACATCAGCAAGTGAATAGAAACATAAGTGTTTCAAAAAACATAAAAACCTTTGAATATGAAAATGTAAGAAATTATTTTGCAAAATCAAGATCAAATCAAGACCCAGATTATTGAGGAAAAAAAAATAACAATAATAATAATAATACCACTCCTTCTCACATCTTCAATATGGATCTGTGAATACATGAATCTATTTCTATTCACACAGTTTTAGGGTATTCAGAAACACTGCTTCGGATGTAATGAGATTTATGTGTGGTAATCATTTTGATTAAATTAAGAAATATTTCAAAAAATACTTTGTGGGAAGGGGCTTAAATCTGCAACTGCATAAAAATTACTTTCATAAAAACCTCAAAATGATACATTTTTGATATTAGTGAATCATGTAAGAAAAAATTGTGAAACTTTTACCTTTCTTTTTATAATAAAAGGGAAGGCCCTCACAAATTCAATTTATAAATAATCACACACACACACAAAACAATAAATTGATCTATGGGTATACTTGGGTTTTTTAATGTGGCATTACAAGGTCACGCGCGAAGAGAGCCAGGGAAGCCAGACTCCAACGGGGATCTGCGACGTCATTACAACTCCGATTTTGACGGCTCTCTATTGGCGTTTGCCTTCCCTCTTTCGCGCGTGACCTTGAAATGCCACGTTAAAAATCGTTAAAACGTTAAAAAAAAGTTTAATCATCTGCACTATTTCAATTCAATCCAACTTCAAATACCTGTAATACAGGTTTGCATAAAGAGAAACTGAGGTTTTTAGTTTCAAAAATAAAACTTTTTATAAATTTTCTCGAATATTTATGTTCTCACTTTCCTTGAGCTTGGGATCCCTACCCTCTCTCCTTCACCAATGTACAGTAAAACTTGCTCAATGTGGAATGTGAATAATGCAGAAATCTGTACAATGAGAAAATAAACCGTGGTCCTGGAAAACCTAAATTTTACAGTATTACATTTTACTTTAAAAAAGTTCCTTGAGATTCCACATCGTGAAAGTTTTACTGTAGATGAATAATATTATGAATCAGTGCCAGATTACCCAATAGGCTGAGTAGACAGCAGCCTGGAGCGCGCAATTTTTGGGGGCGGGCAAATTTCGGCAGATGCAAAATTTCATAAGGCGAACTTTTGAATGTTTTTTATAGACATATTTCTTTTCATATTTGTAACAAAAGAAAGTGTTAATTATCCATTGGTAGATACAGATAAAATAAATACAAAATTATCGTATATTTATTAAATCAATATCGATGTGAGAATTATTTATACGTATACGTATAATCAATTATTTATACTTACACAATATTTGCGTCAGTTACCAATATCATACATTTTTTTATTCAAAATATTATAAATAGCTTTTTAAATAATGTTTTAAAAAAGGTACGTTCATTTCCATGAGACTAATTGCAGCGGAACTCGTAAATTAGTAGAATCAAATAACTCAAATTATAGTAACAAGCCCAAACAATCTGACCCACATATTTTATCACATTCCAAAAATTGTCAATGAAGATACTTTTAACTTTCTTTTTTTTTTAATTTGTTTCGTCATCGTCGCAAATTGTGTCTAACCCTTGTTGGGTGTTGAGCGCTTTCCCTGGAGTAATCCTCAGTTACTAAGAGGAAATAATTAGTCTTTCTATATCTTAGTCAACTCTCGTCAATTCGCAGTCAGTCGCTGTTATAGTGAGATTACAGGTTTTATCAGTCAAGTCGGGGAATTTTGGCATTTTTTGTCAAAAAATCGTTATTTGGGCAAAGTAGGATTCAGCTGTAAAATGTTTTCATCAATTTTCTCGGTTCCGTCTAAGATGCAATTAAAAGCTTTTGCAAATGGACGACTCACTTGAAAACTTATTTGTGTAAAGTTGGCTGTCCTGGAAGGAAGTCCCTTCATGTCTCACGGTGGCTGGATATTTCTGAGCACGGTGTAAGGCATTTAAGATATATCTTACACCGTGTTTCTGAGGCAGGTGGGAATAGAGATGTCCAGAACACGTGACTTTCAGTAGTTCGGACTCGGTGGGCAGCATCGTCGCCTCTGGGCACATCTGGGTGGCAAGCGTCAGACTGCTAGAACCCATGAGCTTATGGATAAAAACACGACACAAGTGTCGATTTTCTTTTAAAACGTTGTGATCATTCTTCGTTGAAGGTTTCCCTCTGCCTAAAATGGTTTAACAACGTTTTTGATTTGTTTAGGTACACTTTCTCGCAATGAGATGTTCTTTTTTCTCTAAAATAAAGTAGTATTTTCACGATAACCAAGTTGTGTCTGATAGTGGACTGGGGCAAAAGAGGCAGGAGAAACAGAGTTAGCTTTTTCGGATGGCCTACTGTTCCCCAAAATCAGGAATGTAAAATTATAGCATTCTCGGAACAAAGAGGACAAAAGGATATTTGTGAAGCTGATGGAAATAGAGATTTGTACAACACGTATTATTATTATTATTATTATTATTATTATTATTATTATTATTATTATTATTATTATTATTATTAATGTTGTTGTTAACGTTAATGTCAATAGTGGCTACTTTCAGGTTCCGCCCATCTTCGCAATTCACACGTCTCAACATTTTCTTGTCGTTCTCAGATGTTTCACGTGAAAAGGTAAGTCGATTTTCCACATTTTTACAATAATATTAACTAAGGGACTTAAGGACACTAAAGGACATAGTCCTCAAAACAAGGTAAGTTGTCATTTACTTGCATTGCCTGAACGAGTTGTACAAACACAGAATCAAAATATGTATGAGCCACTAAAATTTTGTGGATCTTCAAGACTTTACGTAAAGCTAACCCTTATTCTTCAAGACTTATTTGAGTAAAAGCAAGCCCAAATAATACGTAGGTCACCAAATTAACTGTTTTCTTCTGCTACCAGGGCTATCAACTCGTGTCTCAATTATATTGCAAGAAATGGCATCAAACGTTCATTAACATTTGCCAAGCAAAAGAGATTGATAATATGTTTCACAAAAAACGTTAACATTAAACACGGGATAACAGCAATATTTGAAGCACGTGACTTGAATATTTAAATTTAACCATCAAAATTTGAATTCAGCACAGGAGGCTGCAAACATTTTTAACTAGCGATGCTACAGAATGGCACAGACTTTCTGTTAATAAAGTGTTCTAATTTCCTTGCTGTGGACTGGCTTTACGGTCCTTCCCCATTGTCTTGCCAGCAGCCATCTATTGCCGTCTAAAGGACATTTTTTGATTTTTTTTTTAACTTTTCGGTTTCCTAATAGTAGAACTTAAATATTACTTTAAGAATATTAAAGAAGAGTAAAATCTCGTCCTGAATGTCAATTTTCATTGAAAAATTTGAAGCTTTTTTTAATTATAGAAAATTGCGTTTAAGCGTTACTCTAAATGCAAAATTTGAAGCTCTTTTTCAAAAGAATCTATTGAATTCTCGAAAACCTTCATTTGAAGTTATTTAAGCACATTCACTTACAAATGCAAAAATGTATACAAATCGATGAAAATGTGCATATTAACGGCGTGAGAAATATTTTTCAAAAATTACATTTTTGTAATTTTTGAAACAACAAAAGAAAGAATGAACACTAAAATGAACTTACCTTCATATTCATCAATGCAATTAGCGGTATCCACTTGAAAAAGTTTGAAGAAAAATTTGGAGCCATTTTTGAGAAAATGGTATTTGAGCGTTTCTCAAAATGCGGAAATTTGAGTTCATTTTCACAGAAAACTGTTGAGTTTTCCAAAACATTTATAGGACATTATTAAAAGCACTTGCACTCATAAATCCGATAATGTGAACATATTTTCGGTAATGTAAATATTAACGACGAGAGAGGAGTCAGAAGTAAAAGGTAAAGACTTGACGTGTGTTGATAAAATAGTGATTTTTACCTTCTCGTATACGTACGTACATACGGACGGAACGTGTGTATATATATATATATATATATATATATATATATATATATATATATATTGTGAGCTTCTGCCCTGTCCAACGTGGGCTGGCTGCTTGCCCGGCTGCCAATGGTAGTGAGAACTCACCTGCGTAGCCACTTATAGAATCTGGCAGAGGATTCGGGAGACATGCATGACTGGATTCTGGTTTTCTATCATTGAACGAACTGATTATATAATAAATATTTCTTTAATGATACTAATACCCACCCAAGATAAACACTTATGCCCCATACATCATATCAGTACTAAATTACAATTGACGCCTACTGCGCTCTATCTATTCCTCTCTCTCTTAACCGTCTTTCTCTCCACCTTTTGATTTAAATGTTCGTGGGCGGTTGCCCCATTTGGCGATCTCACCCGAATGCTCCGTGACCGGCGCTGGTAGGTGGTGGTCTCCGGTGGCAGCGAGGCTCAGTCAGCTCCAGTCGACGCCGGGTCTCCCTCGCAACTCGCTGAAGTGGCGGCGTGGTGAGAGCGATGCCTCAGGGAAGGCGCCTTCCGTCTTCCGTTGCTTCGGGTGGTGCCCGCACATGTGGGGCGGACACGCTTGCGTGCGTACACGCGGTAACGTCCACGCTTGTACCAGTTCACGTTCGGCGGCTAACGCCTCAGCGCGAGACACTGATCGCGGCACTCGGCAGCCATACGGCGACGCGATACTAGAGGAGCCGAGCCAGGAGCGAGAAAGTTCCGACTCACTCAGAAATAGCAGAAGCTCGCTAAAGTTCCGACGCACTTAGGAAGAGCAGAAGATCGCTCACCGAAGAATTTTCAAATAAGAAGGCTCAGAAAGCTCGTATCTCCCTATTTATGGCACGCGCCATTCCCTCTCCCGTCATGATGACGCGGTGGCTCTCCGCCAATCACGCATCGGGTTGTGCGTCACGTGACTTGTCTCATCTTGGCGTAGAACCGTCAAGTAGCGCCATCTGCCTAGTCTATTAACCGCCCTGTGACGTAGGCCTTCGCGCCCTTTCACCAGACGAGACGCGCCCTTCCCATGACGTCAGGGGTTTTTCCTTGGCGTGGGTTTGACAAGCCGTTGGGCATTTCCGTCCCTTTGTTCGACTTCCTGTGGTTGAAAGGGATTATGGCCGAAATACCTCGTGGTGGTCTGTGCCGCTACAATATATATATATATATATATATATATATATATATATATATATATATATATATATATATATATATATATACAGGGTGAGTCACGTAACTTAAGCACCTCCGGTATGATAGGAGAGGTCAGAATATTTGGGATATGCTTTGTATCTTGAAATGCTAAGATCCCTTCTCTTCCCCGAGCGCGCGCTTACTGGTGGAGCGCTGCGTGACCTTCTGTGGCTGTCTGTTACATTCAAAATATCCGTTACGAACTGGTCGCAAAAGAATCAAAATTTCTCAAAAAAAATCTTTATTTAACATATGACATTATGTATATCATTGGATTCGTCTTTGTACGCTCTTTATGATATGACTGAAAAAATTGTATAGTTCCATTTTAAAAAACAAATTTACCTCAAATATCTCGTAAAATACAAGTGATAAAATAGAAATAAATACATGAATCAGTTAGCCCTATTTTCTCATGCACTTCCGTGAAAACTGCATTTCAATATCTTCAACCGTTCAAAAGTTAC